>OZ004350.1:15594499-16194499 GCA_963924445.1 Philereme transversata | reverse complement strand
ACGGAGGTAGTCTATAAAAAGTAACCTGTTTCAATTCAAGTCATAATCTACATATATACCAATTTCATCGATATCAAATTAGCCGTTTCGACGTGACTAACAAATTAACAAACAAACATCCAAACTTTCGCATTTATAATATTAGTGTGATTTACAAAGTCAAAATATGTGACCAATATTCTCTTGTGCGTTGTAAACGCATATTGTGGTATCTGACACGAATATTGTGGTAGCCAATTTAGCTAACAGCTTCACCAAGTTCTGAACGTGGAAGTGACGGGTTATTTATAGCGAAATATCAACAGCCATTTTTTATCTAAAGACATATCGATTAGGATCAGAAGTTATGGTTCTTCTATCACCAGTGTTTTTTAAACTGCTCTTTGATCATCTTTCTTTGTCTATCATCATATTATCACATGAGACAAAATCGACTAATATTGTTAGCTACACTTATGTAGATGTGATGTGTAGGAGCACTAAGAAGGAAATTATAGAAAGAAAATAAGTATTTTAGTTCTGCCTAAGGTAAAATGATATTGCACATACCTTGGTAACTGGGAATCAAGGGTAAGGACAATCTAATACGCGTTTACATATTCGCACTCATGATAGATGTTCGCTCGTTGAAATGTTCGCGTAGGTGATCCGACGCGAGCGACTACAAGTCAAGCCCAATGCAAACCTAATTCGTGCGAGTGACGTAACCATGACGAGATGCGCAAACAGAAGGTCTGAGATCTTCTTAGTATTGCATACATTACAACTACGAGAACAGGGCGCACATAGACGCATATACACAGACGCTCGCGTACCAGGATCTCGGATCAAGTCGATTGAACGTTCGACCGAGATCGTTCCGATATCCTACCGTGTGCGTGCGCTTATTTTCGCTCGTTGTACTAAATTTAACTTCTGTTCCTATCTGTTTTGTGTTACGACCACTGCGTGCACGCTCACGTCACGCGCACGCATTTGCTTTGCACCGGTCTTTACAGTAACGAACGTAGCGTTACATATACATGCTCGCTGTTCGTCCAGTCACTCAGTTCTCACTTCGCGCAAGTGTAAATGCGGTATCTTAAATCTGGTTTATACCTATCATTAAGAAAGGTTATTCCACGTGGACGAAGTCGCGGGTAATAGCTACTTATTAGTTACGAAATGTTAATGGATTGGTTTGATGATAGCGCGGCGATGGATTATATCTACAGATAGAGCGTAGGATTATCAAGGGAATAATAAACACAATTTAGACCCCTTTGGCGGCTACCAGTCAACAATTTTAGCCTAAAATTAAAAGATGGTATTTGTCAGTGGGGCGTAAAAGTTCTGGAAAGTGCTAGAGGTCACGCTCTGGAAAACGCAACGTAAGAGGATTAAATAGAAAGATGACTTAATCAAGTTTTCTGAGTGCAGGTCGCACAAGACTTTTTGGTAATCTATAGGGGAGGCCTATGTTCAGCAGTGGGCGTCTTATGGCTGATAGGATGATGATAATGACATACACTAGGTACATACTATATAGGATATTTTTACAAGCTTTTTATTAACTTGCAATAAATGTAGGTATGTTTGTCCGGGTGGTATCTTGCAACTGAATTTTAAACCCGTTCCTCTCAACCGATTGAGCTGAAATTTGAAATTCTTAAGTAACTTCGGTGACAATGCAATAATATGGTACCATGGAGGTGGTTTCGTGATGGAGACGGATGCTAGACAACGGAACTTCTGAATGAATTATAGTAGGCTACGAGTACTAGTGTTTGGGCTCATTTGAATCTGCTTGCGGTTCCGATTATGAACTTTATAAAAGCTTGTTTTGAAAAAGTAATTTTTCGACAAAAAACTTATTACATTAAACATGCATCATTTATGTGCTCAAAACTACTTCATAATTTTATTTTCCCAATGAGCACTCTCAAACTACTTAATTTATCATTTTGCAAATGGGTCACCAAAATACAACATAATTTAAAATTCTCTCATTTTTCCATGTACTCTCCAAATTTGTGTAAAACGAGATTTATATATTATTATGTTTTATATAATACCTTTAGGAACGTAGAGTTTCGAAAACAATGCGGTGGTGTTGCGGTTTTTGTATAGTGTCGTCGACAGTTTCCTTTTTGCGGCTCGTAATGAGGTTAATTTGCTGCGTAACCTTGCATGTTGCCGAAAGGCACAAATGTGTTACATGACCTAATACGCAAGATTCGACACACTTACCCTAATTATACTGGGTTTTACCACAAAAAATTAAACATTGTTTAGCGTGCGTTTATAAAATTCCTATACAAAAAATGGTAAGGTTTATCTTTTTGTGGTATCAAGAACTATTTTTAAAAGTCTTATACCTAAAGCACTTGTCTCACCGTCGGCGATGAGCGAGAAGCGAGTAGAGCTAGAAACTAGAAACGAGTTGGCGAGAAGCGAGTCTGTAGTTCCTATAGTTGTCTTTTGTTTCGAGTATCGCTGAGCGAGTGTTGTAGTCGCTG
This sequence comes from Philereme transversata, assembly GCA_963924445.1. Lineage (NCBI taxonomy): Eukaryota > Metazoa > Arthropoda > Insecta > Lepidoptera > Geometridae > Philereme > Philereme transversata. The sequence goes on along the minus strand of OZ004350.1, from coordinate 16,192,001 downwards.
CGACAAAATAGTGTTCGGCGAGATCTCGCCGGCAGTGTGAACAGCCAGCGATCAACTATTAATATACGTGTCTCTTTTACTGGCACGGAATCTATATCTTTTGTTCGTTTCTTGCATGAGAAAATAGTTGATAGCTAATCGCTTACTCGCCGGCGGTGAGACAAGTGCCTAACATCTCTTTCTATCAAGCCAGCCCTATCTACTCCTAAACTTTCAAATCATATTTCATTTTCATTATTTCAGAGAGCTTTCTCAATTATCTATGTGGAAAAGCGGGCGGGGATTCTAATCAAATTTATTTCCCTATAATAACATCCTAAAATATTTGTTTGTTAACTCGACCATCTAATTTTGAATAGCTTAACTTTCGCTGAATAGAAGACGCCAGGAAAATGAAATTTGAAAGAGATTTATCCGTTATCATATTAAGAAGGGAATCTTTTCAAAACGTCGGCGTCTCAGTGATAAATCACGTAAACATTAGTTTAATTGGAAACCGGCGAAGCGACTAACTGAGGCTTCACAGTGGCGATACAGAGCAGAAAAGTAAATATACAGTTTTTTTACTATTCAATTTTCATTTTAATAAATTCAATAAACTTTTGTGTTTCCAAAAGACATGAAATCATCATACATTCTCAAGAAATAAAAATTAATAAGGCATATCAATTAACGTTACAAATTATAAGTGTCTGTTACTTCCATATAGACAATAGACAATAATTTATTTGCTAAATAGCACACATAATACATTTACAAAACATGATTTAAAATGTAAAAGATGAAAACATGTAAGACATAAACAAACAATAGGTGTAATAAATAATTAATTTTAAATATGAGGTAGGTATGTTCTTCCACCATCATTTTCAGCTTCTATTCAGCCACTGCTGCGTATAAATAAGCCCCCTCAATTTTGTGCCAAGTTATTCTGTCTAGGGCAGATCGCATCCAGGTCTTAGATTAGATTAGATTGGATGATACTTTATTGCACACCACGAAATAAATACATATAAAAAACAACTACGTAAATCTATGGATACAATTGGCGGTCTTATCGCTAAATAGCGATCTCTACCAGACAACCTTTGGATGGAATGGACTGTGTTGACATTACCTGGGGTGTAATGGTGTACCTAATATACTACATGTACATACATACTAATACTAATTATATAAAAATAAAAAATATAAAACTTACATAAATGAAAATTACATGAACTTAAATAATAACTACTCATAATAATTTATAGATACATACTTAGACTTATTTAAGAAACAAATAATTAATAATTAGCGACAAATACTCAGATAGTGTTCTCTGAGCATACGTTTAAAAATGGCAAGTGACTTGGCACATCTGATAGCCACCGGCAGCGCGTTCCATAACCGGACAGCCTGCACTGTAAAAGACTTATCAAATCAAATCAAAAATTAAAAATTAAAAAATCAGGTCTTATCAATGATCCTTTTGATGTCGTCGGCCCATCTAGAAGGTGGTCTGCAAGCGCTGCGTCTGCTCTGCCTATCCAACCATTCCGTCAAGGTCCTACTCCACCTACCATCCCCACGCCATTAGTATTACCGTTCAAGTATTACGTAAGCAGATTTATTACAATTATTTACCCCCCTACCCCTTGTCAGCAAAAGTATTGACTGATTGATATTGCTATAGCATTTATTTGTAACATTGAAAACACACATATGTACATACTATTTACAAAAAGAATTATTAACGAACAATTTATACATATACACAGAAAACACTAAACAGACAAAAGATATCAAAATTAACTTAACTAATAAAAGGTCACATAACAAAATGTGTGCGTTGCGGTGTGACAAATTGGTCACAACTCAGTGGATAATTTTGCTCGAGGAGCAAACACTGATTTTCAGTTATAACCATCCGAGAAAACAAGTGAAACGAGATGCAATACGACAAAACAAGTAATGTGTCGACTCATGTATAAAAAAATAAAAAAAGAGATGAAGGTGAACATGATAAATCAAGCTAAAGTAAGTGAGATAAAGTAAGCAAAGCTCTTACCTCCTCTCATGCTTACTTAAACATCGGTATATGCATTTTTCTTTTGATATAAGTATTCTGGTTTTTTTATTAATTCATGAGCAGTAGCTATAATTCTAGAAATAAGAAAATAAGCTTAGGATAGAGGACTTCAACGCACATCATATTCATTTACACAAACTTTATTGACACTGTATTCAACATAGAGTAAGAAATAAATATTATAATCTTAAGTTACGAACAAAACAAACTTCTTTCAAATTTTTGGTGTACATATTAATTCCAATTAACAGTTTTCAGTCCATGGCACCCGAATCCATGGCAACCCACACAATGGGTGGGTTGCCATATGTGTAAAAAAGTAAATAATTACTGCTGCCGTAATCACCATCTAGACCCCCCCCCATGTCATCAAAAATAAGCATAGACCCCCCCGCCTCCCTATAGTGCTTACGTAATACTTGGACGGTCCCTTATTGAGGGCCCCGCCTAGTAACCATTATGATGTGTGTTTTATCTTAATTAATTTCATTTAATGTTATTTAATATCAAGATGATTTTACAACGTCTAAGTGGCCAACTGCAGTACCCGTTGAGTAAAGAGCGCAGGCACTGCACTACATAGTGTTTTTATAAAAATAATACACATAAAAATCTTAGTAGGTTTGTCCTAAGCGCAACTCAAACATTCCTCTTCTCTATTTGATTTATTTTCTCTGTGTTATATAAGTACATGTACGCAATTCTTATAAATATTTTGCTTTTCTGTACGTCGTAGCCAGCCTTGCGCCGGCTTACATTCCATCGTTATCTGCACGAACATACAGGTTGCTACAAAATGGCAAACTTTATCTATTTCTTATCCACTAGCTCATACATACACATAATTAACAACTAATAAACAGAATGTGAACAATTAACACGTCACCCCAAACAATTGGACTGCAAGTACTCAACTATGCAGCAATAACTATAAAGTTTAAAACAAAGAGCTTGGTTCCCTGCATTGCCATTCCATGCGGTCAGTTCCATCAGTTGGAAAGGCCTTTGAATGGAGCCCACTGGAATTTCCCAGTCGTGCTATTTAATTTTATTGTAACGAACATGACACGTTGTTGGGGTTTGTCTTCATTTAACCGGGCCTTTTTTGTACCTTTGCAAATTTACTTCAATTCTACTATATTTAGACGTTCATAGTGATATTTTACTGAATACAAGTGTTTGGTAATATACTGACGATATTCAGGTGACGGTTTCACAAAACATAAAAAAATACTTCTCGAAAAAAAAACTACTAGTTATATCATAAAATTTTAAAGAAAATCGACTAAGCTTAGGTGATTAATTCGATATGAAATTTACTGCCTACTCTTGCTATCGACATCCAAAAATAAAGGCAGATTTGTTATCTCTTTCGGAAATGGCTGCGGGTTTTAGCTTACAACAATAGATATCTCGAGACGTCAGCAATACAGTATCTGTGGTTAGATGGCAAGCATTATGCAATAGCACAACATAAGTTTAATAAGGTGTTTGTTTTTACGTGCCAAAATAAATTTCACATTTCTATGGTAAACATTTCACAAATTTATTTGTTATGCTCATGAAAATAACCCCTTTTATTATTGTGCGTATAATATCAAACATCCTATATAGTCACACTGATAGTATAAACCAAAATGAGGTAAAGTTTGTAGCTTTATAAATGTTTTATAATCTCAAAAACGGACGCGATTCTTAAAATTATTTTGTTGATAAAAAGCTTTTTGTGCAGCTTTCTATATACTCGTATATCTTAATATGATTCAAAATAGTTTTCGGTACGAAATCTTAATACATATTTGTTTTCAATTAGAAAAAAAAGGCGCTGAAGAGTTTTCGAGTGGATCAGCTACTCTAAATTTAAGTTACTGTTGGGTATTACGAGTAGATATGATCAAAATTTTTGTCAGGTAAAAAAAAATACTGAATCTAAAAATAGGTACATGCATTTATAAAACATACATAAGTATTCATTAGTTTAAGTACTCAGTAAGTACATTTGCACATCCAATGGATTAAAAGTGCTTTACGTTTTTCGCATTCGACGTAATAGTGCGCTTGTGTGAATTGTCTACTTTATCCAGACCAAAGTCATAAGACACTAGATTAAAATGTATAATACGCATTTATTACCCGCTATCTGGAGGCTCCACCATTTCTATATGAATAGGAATATTTTAGTCTCTGGAGGCATAAATTGAATGTTTTAAGTCTCGCTATTACCCAAATAACGAAACCTTGTTACAGTATGACACATTATAAAGAATCACGGTAGAGACTGTAGAGATTTATAGTATTTCTTTGAAATGGCCCTTAATCCTTCAGATGTTAAGATTGCACAAATCACAAATCATTATTTGATTTGACAAATCATTGATTTCACAAATCATTATTTTATATAATGTCTTATTGCTTGTAAAAAGGTGTACATAAAAAATTTAATCATCAACATAGCCCACTTCTGAACATGGGTCTGTCCCAAGGTGTGCCCACTTATCCAGATTATTTCATCCCGCGAATACTTTACTTGTGGAATGGTAGTCCCTGGGGAAAACTTCGGTAGGGAGCTGCGATGGACCAGGGATTAGTATGGAGTGCTTCAAAAGGGGCGTTTTAAAAATTTTAAAGGGTCGGAAATGCGCGATCGATGCCATTGGTGTTACAAACATCCATAGGCTTCGGTAACCGTTTACCATCAGGTTGACCGTATGCTTATTATTACTATTGAATACAAAAACATAATAAAGCTCACCTAGGAGAGTTACAGACATAGCGATAATTCGGTCTCTTATCGGCCTATTGTTATCACAGGTAAAAGATTGGCGTTTCCAGATCATGGATGAGAACACATCGCGCAAAATTAATAAAACTTAAATTAAACCTTAAAAAAAAAAGCTCTAAAAAGCTTCCGTTCTAAAATAAAAAAGTTTAGCCGTGAAAACGTAGCAAGCAGACACGAAGACAGAGAGACAAAGTTACGTTCAAATGTATAATATTAGTATGGACGTAGTCTCTGATTTTTCCATACTATGACCGTTATAAACTGAAGACCTGGAAAATTGGGATAATAAATTAAACAATAATGGTGAGATAATTTCATAATGAACTTTGTTTTTCATGCCGCGACCCTTGTCATTTATCATTACTTAATGGAAAGGGTTATTCGTTTGTTGTATTGTAAACGGACCACGACCCTCATGCAAGACAAATGTTTTCAATGTCAATGTCATTACGTTTTAAAACGTTGGGTATTTAAAAATTAACTAACGCAAGTCACTTAAAGGTTACGAGAACTACGAGTACCATACTCATCATCTACAGCCCATAAGTACCCACTGCTGGGTGTAGGCCTCCCTTTGTAAACGCCACCCTTCCCGGTCCTGTGCTGCGCGCACCCGGGAGTTGCCCGCGACTTTCTTTATATCGTCGACCCACTGCGCCGTCGGACGTCCTGGACTTCTTAGGTCTGTTCTAGGCCACCATTCGGTCAAAGATTTACTCCACCTGCTATCACCTCGTCTAGCCAAGTGTCCTGCCCAGTTCCACTTGAGTTCCACCAACCTTGTTCCGACGTCTTGGACTTTCGTCTGGCGTCGGATTTCGGTATTGAGAACTCGATCCAGCAGGTTGATGCCAAACATGGCGCACTCCATAGCTCTCTGTGAAACTCGTACTTTGTACACGGTTAGTGAGTGGCCATGTTTCGGCACCGTAAGTCATTGTTGGCAAGACACATTGGTTATACAGACGGGTTTTCAAGCATTGTGGGATCTTCTTTGACCGAAAAACAGCTTCAAGCTTTCCAAATACAGCCCACCTGAGTTGTATTCGTCTAGAAATCTCCTTGTTCTGATTTTCTTTACCAAAAGAAAGAATATGTCCAAGATAAAGGGTGTTTGTCGACTACTGCCAGCTTCTTGCTTCCCACCATCACATCTGAATTCGGGAATCCGGCAGCATTCGTCATTACCTTCGTCTTGGACATATTCATTTTAAGGCCCACTACCAAAGAAGCATCGTGCAGTTGCTGGATCATAAGTTGGAGGTCTTCTATATTATTGGCAAAAAGAACGAGGTCATCTGCAAACCTAAGGTGCGACAAGAAGACACCATTAATTTTGATACCACTAGAGTCCCATGCAAGCGTCTTCATAACGTCTTCTAGAACCGCGGTGAAGAGTTTGGGTGAAATAGTGTCTCCTTGCCGACTACTGTACTACTAACTAAAAACTAAGATTAAGATAACTTTTTACACATCAACATTTTGTACATCAAAATAAGATTCAGAAGTGTAGTAGAGTGCTCCTTATGAAAGGGCTCGCCCGGGGAAGTAGTACCACCATACGTATTTCTGCCGCCAAGCAGCATTGCTGTGTTTCGGTTTGAAGGTGAAGGGTTCCCTGTGAAATTACTGGTACATGAGGCTTTACACCTGTATTCCTCAAATTGGTGGACGCAGAGCAGTGCATCGTAGGGCACGTATCTAATGTGCGTGACCTTTAAGGCAATATTTTGTTATAGGCGATGGTTACCACTTAAAGTCAGGTGGGCCATATGCATTTTCCATCTACTGGTAGCATTAATAAAAAATAATGTGGCACTCCGGGAGTGCCGACAGAAGTGAAAACTTGAACAATTACGAGATACTTATATACAGAGGTGTCGGTAACAGTAACAGTGTCGCGAGTTCAATGGTTTTTTCCAATCATAATATCAGCCAGAGGACTTCCACTGCCTCCCCCATACATTTCCAGAGCGACCTGTCTTGTGCGGCACTCAACCGTCTTACGTCATCTTTTTATCTAGTGGGCCCTCATACGCTGCCATTATCTACTACTAGCATTTTATAACTTAAACATAAGATTACCTCAGAGTACTACAAAATGGTAATCAGGTTATAATATTGTTACGAGCTGAGGGTTCGGGATAAAATAATGGGAATCGGTCTGACCAAAATAACACTTTTATTCAGCACTAAACGATGAATACACGAACTTGGTCACACGTCATCACAACACTCTAATTCACATCACCACTTGTGCACCACTTAAAGTCACCGAAATGATCGCACGTATAGCTTAATCCAGACTGACTCGGGAGCAACTACTATTCACGCGAGACCCTTCCCACGTCAGTCCTCCAGGGCCTCGCTAAGACTCACTCACTGACTCACTCAGACTCGAGACTGACTGTCCGGCCATCTCTCCGGCCTATTTATATCGCACACATTTTTGTTCGAGAACGATGTCGATCCTTCCAGGAAAGGGTCGGTGTTTCGACAGAACGACCCATCCCCATTGTGCGCAACCGTAGACAATAACAACAATAAAACAGCAAGACAAAAGCGTTCGAGAAGTTACGATTATTACTCATTGTTTAACAGCCTCGGCGTAACACTGCCCCCTCCTAAAACATGCTCGTCCCGAGCATTCTTAGCCCCATATTGCGGCAGCCGATCAACATGAACAATTTTAGGCGCACCTCGCGCTGAAGATGTAGCAACTAGAGGAGCCACATTGCCGTCTCCAGTACTTCAGGACACCCAGAGTCCCTTTCTCATCAGCGATCCCAATTCCAGCCTCCAAAACACGGCTCTCATGATTTCTATCTGTTCTTTCACTTCCTGGAATTACTTTCCAGATGAACCGAACAATTCCCTCATCAGTCGAGCCCAATTCCAGCCTCCAAAACACGGCTCTCATGATTTCTATCTGTTCTTTCACTTCCTGGAATTCCTTTCCAGATGAACCGAACGATTCCCTCATCAGTCGAGCACGCTCTTATGGCCAACGTCGCTGACCTTCCTGTTGACGACGCTGCTCTTCTTTATCCTGACGTCGCTGTTCCTCTTGCAACCGAGTCTGCTCCACCTGTTCACGTCGCTGTTCCTTCTGCAACCGAGCCTGTTCTTCCTGCTGACGACGCTTCTCTTCTTTATGCTGACGGCGTTCTTCCTCCTGCAACCAAGCCTGCTCTTCTTGCTGACGACGCTGCTCTTCCTTATCCTGACGTCGCTGTACTTCCTGCAACCGAGCCTGCTCTTCTTGCCATCGTCGCTGCTCTTCCTGTTGACAACATAGCATTGCCATAATAGCAGCAAGATCGCCTGTCACAGGAGCTTGGCCTACGGGTGATGATGATGAAGCTCCAAATGGTTCGGTGGCGGCTGATTCCATCTCCATCGGCTGACGACTCTGCCGAGCTTCTTGAACCGGAGACTCCCCAAACCGCCTTTCATCCATTTCCTGTTGTCATTGACCTCTCGTCCTGACACCGGCCACGTTATCCTTTGGCAGAACCGGCATTATTTTATCCCACTTCTGACACCAAATTGTTACTAGCTGAGGGTTCGGGATAAAATAATGGGAATCGGTCTGACCAAAATAACACTTTTATTCGGCACTAAACGATGAATACACGAACTTGGTCACACGTCATCACAACACTCTAATTCACATCACCACTTGTGCACCACTTAAAGTCACCGAAATGATCGCACGTATAGCTTAATCCAGACTGACTCGGGAGCAACTACTATTCACGCGAGACCCTTCCCACGTCAGTCCTCCAGGGCCTCACTGAGACTCACTCACTGACTCACTCAGACTCGAGACTGACTGTCCGGCCATCTCTCCGGCCTATTTATATCGCACACATTTTTATTCGAGAACGATGTCGATCCTTCCAGGAAAGGGTCGGTGTTTCGACAGAACGACCCATCCCCATTGTGCGCAACCGTAGACAATAACAACAATAAAACAGCAAGACAAAAGCGTTCGAGAAGTTACGATTATTACTCATTGTTTAACAGCCTCGGCGTAACAATATAAAGTATTGGCAATACTTCGTAGAACGAATCTAAACTTGAGAGCAAAAAAATCGCACATTCATGATTTTTAGACATAACTAAAAAAAAAAACAAAAAATATTATGTTTCTGTAATGCAGATTCATAGTCTATTTTAATACCTATCCAGTGGTATCTGATTTGTCTTTCAATCATTACATAAAAATGCTTTTGTGGATCAATAACAAAAATGCATGTTTAGTAAAAAATTCTTTATTCAAGTATTGGTGTCAAAGTTATGAAATTAAAAGATAAAATTAATTAAAAGTTTGTTATTAATACCGAGTGTTCCCTCCCCTAGCCTGAATCACTGACTCCATCCGTGTTTTCATTGATGTTACTAGACTTTTGATAAAGTCTTGAGGAATAGCCTCCCATTCCTCTGCGATCGCCTGTTGCAGCTCCTGTAGAGTCGATGGAGGAGCATCTCGGCCTCGAACTCTTCTTTTCAGCTCGTCCCATAGATGTTCGATGGGATTGAGGTCTGGGCTTCGAGCTGGCCACTCCATAACGGTCACATCCACCTCTTGAAGGTACTCGATCACTATGCCAGCAGTATGCGGTCTTGCATTATCTTGCATAAACAGAAAGTTTTCGCCGATAAACCCAGCAAAAGGTACGACGTGGCTCTCGAGTACTTCCTCAATGTATCGTATGGAAGTCAATCCTCTTGATTGGCGACCAGTATTCGGTCCGGTGATGAAGGCAAGCTCGGTTTTTGCTTCCATAGACATGCCTCCCCAAAACATGATTGATCCACCGCCATAGGCGACACGTTCTGTTATGCAGCATTGGGCAAATCGCTCTCCCGATCTTCTATACACCTTCCCCCGTCCGTCGTTGCCATGCAAGCACATCCTGCACTCATCAGAGAACAGGACTGCACTCCACTGCTCTTCGGTCCAATTCAAATGGTCTCGAGCGAACTGAAGGCGGGCTTCTCGGTGGGCTGGGGTCAATTTCGGCCCGTTTGCTGGCCTGTGTGCAGTCAGGCCACCTTCTCTCAATCGTCTTCTGACTGTCCACCGGCTAACTTCTACTTCACGAACTTCTTGAAGTCGTTGGCCCAGTTGAACTGCGTTCAAACGACGATTTCTTAAAGATGTCGTTATAAGAAAGCGGTTATCACGCTCTGTTGTAGCACGGGGACGGCCCGATCCTTGTCGCCGTTGGTAGCCACCAGTCTCTTGATACCTCTGGTATACACGCCGAACGGTAAATCGGCTCAAACTCAATTGTCGAACCACTTGACTTTGCTTAAGCCCCGATTCAACAAGGGCAACCACTTGAGCGGCTACTTCTGGTGTAGTATCCATTTTCGTGTTCCGTTTGAAGCCAATATCAATAGAGAACCTGTCACACTGTACGTTGGTATGCAAATGATGACCATTTTTTTTTTTTTTTCGAATGGACTAATCTCGCTGTTGGCCTCTGAGGCCGTGACAGCTTAACCGAACTTTTGGCGAGCGCAGATGGCGCTCAGCCCAGTAAGTTTTTTTTTTAGGCAACTAGCGCAAGGGCACCACTTAGGTACGAACCTCGGCTTGGGCTGTTGCCGGGGTGGGGATAGGAGAGAAACGCCCGGGTACATGTCTGTACCTCGTATAGGCGGCGACTGAAGGGACTCGTCGACCTCGCCGGCGAGGTCAATGTTTCTGTGAAGTGTTTGCTCTGTCTGATATAGATGACTCACCTTCCGCATTAGCAGAGGTGATTTCGTCATCCGGGTCTCCGAGAACGTGTCTCGGACGACGGAGGATTTAAATGATGACCATTCCCTCAATATGCACTCTTTTATACCTGCGATAAATCCCACCGCCGGCCTTACTTGGATCGAGCGACATAAGGGGGTCTATTGTTTTGTTGCTAATGAGTTGTTTTTAAAGGTAAATGTCAACCCTTTATCAGTTCTGCGAATGCCTAGATTATGCACTTTAATTTAATTTGATTTTAATTTGCTGTAAGCTCCAAATAAAAAAAAATTTAACTTTTAAGTAAAAATGTGCGGATGTGCGATTTTATTGCTCTCAAGTGTATTTTGAGAGAAAACATGAGTGCAGTGCTCGTTGTAGTTGGCTCGTATTTTTAAAATGATAGAAAAAATTTCGATATGATATAAAATATGATAAAACTGCTTGAGTTTGAACATTTGAAAGGAGCAACCACTGTACTTATTATGATTAAAATATTACCGTTTCGTGGAGTTGAAATATTTAAACTTACTTTCTTCCAGTTTACAGTTTTCTAGATAACAAAAAATCCATTAGGTATCTATTAAACGATAAGTATCTGTCATGGATGACTCAGGCCCTTCTGCTAATTTATAAGAAAAACGATTATGGGACCATTATTTAACGATTATGATTGCTGCTCATGTCATAAGTTGCCAAATTATCATTAGTGTTGTCATAGCAACGGCGTGCGTTGAAAAAAGATTGTGTAATAGAATACCAAAAAGTATCTAGAGGCCATTTTGCGATGATTCCATTGTCATAGTGAAGCGATTGGTTGGGGCCTCTGATATATTTGGTATATTATATTTAATATTTAGAAGTTTTACATTTTCCTCGTTGTGCAATAAAGAATAAAATAAATAAATTATTTATAAGATAAAAATATTACATAGTGTTGGAGAAATCACACAATTGAGAAATATACAAACATCGCTTCGTATTTCTGAAGCAAATATTGAGGGTACTCAATAAAATTGAGGTTATTATTATTATGTATTGTTCTGTTCAATTTCATAACAGTATGTGATATTTGCAGAGCAATAACAACGCGCAGAGCGACGTCAAGCCGACAGACAATGGAGATAAGGACCTCCGACGGGAAACTTGCGGTGAGCATCACTACTCGTTTACAATCAGCTTAAAGTAGACATATATCTAACTGCATTACTAATAAACTCGCTGTATCCTTGAAATAGTTAAGGTGCTTTTCCACCGCCGCAGGGCACAAGATAAGAATTGAAATTTCACGGTCTATTTCAACCAAAAATTGCCATTTCTATCGCAAGTTCGTGATTAATATTAGCAATATTTTCCTTTACTTTTAAATAATAAGTACCGCTAGTATCAGGATCTCACGCGAACACGATACCATCGCAAGAATGTGGTATCCGTTGCAGAGTTAATATACCAACAAATATTGCAATACGCCTCTCGCATATCCTCACCAATGCAGACCATTTCCACCGAAGATAGGAGAGAATTGAAATGTTTTTTTTTTATTTTGTCATATAAATTTAAATTCGCTCCCATCCAATCCTCTCCTCACCTCGCTGGCAGAAAAACACTTTAACACTGTATTTTTAGGGTTCCGTACCTCAAAAGGTAAAAAAGGAACCCTTATAAGATCACTCTCTGTCTGTCAGTGTGTCACCACCGATTTTCTCAGGAACAGGTGGACCTAATAAGTTGAAATTTATATCAGATACTGAGGTCTATAGTCTCTATTAGGTGTACAAAAACCAAGGCCCTGAGTCAACACGATATAAAGTTATGGGCAAATTTACTTGTACCGTAACTACTTGAAACATGTAACTACCAAAATATACCTTAATGTTCAACTTTTTTATTTTACGGAATTTGTCTTTTACTTGTGCTGTAAGACGTTGCTTTTAACCAAAGTTGACAATTCTAGGTCAACCGGAAGTACCCTATAGATTTGGGGTCGAAAACCTGTATGGTATTTCCCGTTGACCTAGAATCACGAAATTTTACAAAAAGCAAGGTTTACAAAAGCAGGCAAAAAGCAAGCAGCACAAATAATGGAAAAATTCAAAAAATTCAAAAATTGAATATTAAAGGGTGCCCCCATACATACATAGTTGACGCTAATTAAGATAGTCCTCTGAGTTGTATGGGGGCTCATACAATTGAGAGGATTAGCTCAATCGGCACCAACCTCAAATAAGGTAAATAAATAAAATTGTGCTATTAATGTAGGTACGGAACCCTCGGCGCACGAGTTCGACTCGCACTTGACCGGTTTTTTTAATTTGCATTGAAAGTCAGTTTCAAATCTGCCCTAAAGAAATAAAATACGCAGTAACAATTCAAAAGAATTTTACTACCAAACTTACAAACTCGTAGTTTGGTAGTAAAATCCTGCACTCCACTGCTTACTTGCGTCAAAACCAAATAATCTTTATACATTTCAAACATAAGGATCATTAATTGTACTAAAAACGGTATATTTACCATGATTTGTGAGTTTTTGAGTATCCTGATATTTCGACGCAGTTGTATGCGCCATGATCACAGGTAAACTGAAGTCTTTGCGAGTGGATGGTTATTGGCAGATATAACGATCTACCTTTCTTACTTTCTCAGTCTCTTGCTGGGAATTAATTCACTAATACTATTAATACGACCGGTTTAATTCTCCATACCAACTCGTTTCCGACACAACACTCACGGTATCAGGACGCGTAATTAACACTTCACTTCTTCGGTTCTTACACATTCTCACCACAGGATTCCAGGCTCCAGATAGTTGGAAACCATCTTCATGATTAAAATTCTTGTGTTTGGTTATCTCAATTGTGAATTATCTATCTCACGATATTTTCCATCGCCAGCCGTTTTAAGCACGATGTAAATTCGCACATACATTATTGGAAGGTCTAATTTAAGGGCAAGGAGAGCTTGACTAAGCTAGAATTTAATCCCGTACTAAACATATTTTCAGGGCGGTTGAGACACATTTTCATAATTATCCTATATCGTTACACTATGGTTGATATTCAGACTAGCGCAGGACGGTCTCAAACTCCACTCGTAATATCGTTAAATCTTTTAAAACAATTTGAATAAATTTACATCTGTTTGCGACCAGTGGAGAAAGATGGATGAAAGAGCAAGATGAAATCAGCCACTGTATAATGTCGATGTAAAATGTGATCACGAAAATGGCATAAAACGAGAAAATATCATTTACCGATAAAATCAATCATCTTAAAAATGTATGTCCAAAACTATCTAGAGTTCTGAGAATACTGTCTGCAAAACTTTTCCAATTTGAAAGTTATTTCGGAGCTATCAAACTACAATTTTTCTTGAGTTACTATGAGCCTGACTGAAGAAACACGCCGTGAAAATATTGATATACTTATTGCCTCATAAGAACTCGAAATTTATAGGGCCAAATAGGTACTCACAAGTTTTCATAATTATTTATTCTTATGTTAAGTTGTCTGACATTGATGGCGATTCTGTTGTTTATTACTTTTTAGTAAAATATGTTCCTGTTTTGTTGTAGACAAAATTAGCATTTTTTTTTAGTCCTAGTATAAAATTCTAATTATACCCTAGTAATATTATTACAATCTAACCATGTATAGGCTAATGAGTAATTTCATTTTGACCTAGTTTATTGATCGAGCGAAGCGAGATCTCTAAGTCAACTTGGGCAAATCGGCGTTGTATGTATGTATGTATGTTTGTTTGTCCGAGGATAACTTTCGAAGCGTTTATCTGATCATCGTGAAATTTGGTATATAGGTAGATAGTGATGGCACAATTTTGGAGCTAAGCATGTTGGGGGGTTGTTAAGATATTGGGGTTCAAGAGGGGTAAAAAAAATGAAAATGAGACTATTAAGTCAAGTGAGACGTCAAATAAAAGGTCTTCATTAGTACATTTCAATCCTTTTTTTATTTTTAGTTTAATTTTTGTAATTTTTGAGTTATTAATCATAATAAAAACAAAACTTCGACAAAATTCACAGGGTACACCGGTGACCCCATATTGCTGTAATTTGGTATGCGTGTAGCTTAAGTAACACAAATATAGGCAGAAGTCTGAAATCTAGAATAACTGCAATTTGTACCCCAAAAAAGCGTAACCACATAACATGAACTCCCGTTACCTGTAATTTGAATGAAACTGTAGGTCAAGTTAGGTGGTTTTTTATTTCGTGCCAATATTTTGATAGTCAAAGATTACAAATAATATTTTTTTATTTATTCGAAGACTTGCGAGATCTCAGTTCGGGGCGAACCACTAGTTACTATAATTATAAATTAAGAATGTGTCCAATAACACTTTCTTACCGTCTCTAGTTAAGGGGAAGATAATTAGTTCATGTATTCTTTATCACTAACACTTTAAGTACTTTATACTATTATTAATTTACCCTACACTAACTCAAAAGGCTTACTAAGCAAGACCTCAGACTAATTTTAGGTTTGACAGCACTAATGATAACTATCGCTCTTTGTCTGTTTTTTTTTGACAACCTTTATTGTCCCACTGCTGGGCAAAGGTCTCCCCCAAGTCTCTCCATCTAACTCTTTCCTGTGCGACACTCCACCACTCCTGCTCGAAGGCAACAAGATCGTCTCGCTAACGCTTTCTTGGCCGACCCCGACCGCGTCTTCCATCAGGGCTCCAGGTTGTGGCTAGATTAGCCCACCTATCGGGGTGCATTCTCCTAATATGTCCCGCCCAATCCCATTTGAGCTTAGCTGTCTTTTCTCCAACATCGGCAATGCCTGTCAACGAACGTCCGTATGAAAATAAAAAAGCAGCGATGTCTTATTTTATATAGCGCATTCGCAATGAAGTTTTAAGCAGAGAGCGCGTAGAGAGAGGACATAAGTAGCAAATCTACGCTTTTGTGGATTATGGCCTTTATTTTTTGGATGTCGATTGCAAGAGTAGGCAGTAATTTTTATATCGAATTAATCACCTAAACTTAGTCAATTTTAGTATTTTTCAAACTTTCGCGATCACTGTACATAATTATTGATTAAACCGGTATTTATCGCGTATGTACCTTTTTAACTTGTTATTAGTCGATTTGCTTTAAAATTTGATAATATAACTAGTAGTTTTTTATCGAGAAATCTTATTTTATGTTTTGAGAAACTTGTCACTTAAATATTGTCAATATATTACCAAACACCCTGTATACAGAGGTGTCGGTAACGGTAACAATGTCGCGATTCAATGGTTTCTTTCCATTTCAAAAAATGCCCAACGCGCCAAAAGTAGTTTTTACTACTCATATACAGAAGTCGGTAACGGTAGCAATGTCGCGACTCAATGGATTTTTTCCATCTCAAAAAATGCCCAATGCGCCTAAAGAAGTTTTCACTACTTATATACAGAGGGGCCGGTAACGGTATCAGTGTCGCGAACCATCTCAAAAAATGCCCAACGCGCCTAAAGAAGTTTTCACTACTTATATACAGAGGTGTCGGTAACGATAACAGTGTCGCGATTCAATGGTTTTCCCCCGTCTCAAAAAATACCCAACGCGTCTAAAGAAGTTTTCACTTCAAAAAAAGCATGGCAATAACTTTAGTAAAGTCACACCTAGTTTTGCTTGTGCCATCAGAATTACCGCCATTATCATCATAAAATAATTAAAACATCTCTGCAAGCCCAGGCTTTTTAGAGATAAATTACCTAATTAAAAAATGTCGTTCATAAATAAGCTAAGTATCGTCTATTCTATTAAATATATTATTCAGAACATTTTAAGAAATAAGATATTTTGATTCGGAATTTAAGCGAAATGATATTTAAAATTTTCGTTAAAGAGATGTAGACCTTATATTTACTTAGACAAATTACTTTTAACTTTACTTATCAAATCTATTCGCAGCCTATTTTTTCTTAAGTGGTTAATATTTGCAAAACTATTTAAAAAGCACTTCAAGAATGAAGAAAAATAATTAAAATTAACTGGCTAATATTTCATGCTGGTTTTCAAGTAGATATTGCGTTTATACAGTCTGCCCGGGCGGTCTATTATCGTGCTGTTCACGGTTCAGATATTACGGACAAGCGATGTGCAAACACTAGAACACTATAAGCTTTGTTTACGTTTAGTGAGGACCTCCGTGACGCAGTAGGCGAATAGCCGGCTGAGACGCAGGGGATAGCGGCTTCGATTCCCGCCACGGAACAAATGTTTGCATGACCTTCAGTTCGGGGTCTGGCTGTTTTACATACAACCTGTTTTTTTATGTACGATATTAATTCAAAACACACATCCGGATTCGTGATAACTGATTATAGAGGTGGGTTTAACACCTGTAGCTTGAATATTTATCCAGTAATCGATACATTTCCAATAAACAATTTTTAATGTAAATCGGCGGCGCCTTTGCGACGATGCCGCTTAGTCAGGTTAACAGGTACCTACTTACATGATGATTGAATATGATTTGTTTACCTATTTTATACAGGCTATTTCATTGATATTTTAGGACTTGATATAAAGATTGTTTGAAAATAAAAAAAAAATAATGGTAATGAATTTCAACAAAACATATTTTACAGCAAGTAGCCCTACCCGTGTTTTCATTTAATGTCGTACATAACAAAACACGTAGTGTGTATTCCATCAGTTATTTAGTTCCCATAGTACACCATCTCTGCTTAGTTTGGGGCAAATAGCGCTGTGTGAAATGTCCAGCAAAATATTATACAATTTGTTTACATTTTTTTATATAAAATATTATATTATGTAATTATATACTCATTACTCAACCGTGAAAATAATATATTCATTTATTTTTCTCTCAAGAGTTATTTTCTTAAATCTAATCTACAAAGGCAAGTTTGTATGGTGTCAACAAACATTGTGAGAGACTCGTGCCTGAAGTAGGTTCATAGGAACCTGTATTACAGGTCACCAGGCCCTCACTCTGCGGGTATGAACAACAAAGGCTTGTCCATGAAGCGGACATTGCGTTGCAATAATGGTATGATACTGTTACGAGCTGGGGGTTCGGGATAAAATAATGGGAATCGATCTAACCAAAATAACACTTTTATTCAACACTAAACTATGAATACACGAACTTGGTCACACGTATCACAACACAATAATTCACACTACTGTTGCACCACTTAAAGTCACCGAAATGATCGCACGTATAGCTTAATCCAGACTGAATCGCGAGCAACTACTGTTCACGCGAGACCCTTCTCCACGTCAGTCCTCCAGGGCCTCGCTGAGACTCACTCACTCACTGACTCAGACTGACTGTCCGGCCATCTCTCCGGCCTATTTATATCGCACACATTTCGATTGTTCGAGAACGATGTCGATCCTTCCAGGAAAGGGTCGGTCCCTCGACACAATGGCCACTCCCCATTCTGCGAAACCACAAACAATAGCAACAATAACACAGCAAGACAAAAGAGCGTTCGAGAAGGTTCGATTATTACTCATTGTTTAACAGCCTCGGCGTAACACTGCCCCCTCCTAAAACATGCTCGTCCCGAGCATTCTTAGCCCCATATCGCGGCAGCCGATCAACACGAACAATTTTAGGCGCACCTCGCGCTGAAGATGTAGCAACTAGAGGAGCCACATTGCCGTCTTCAGTACTTCAGGACACCCAGAGTCCCTTTCTCATCAGCGATCTCAATTCCAGCCTCCAAAACACGGCTCTCATGATTTCTATCTGTTCTTTCACTTCCTGGAATTCCTTTCCAGAAGAACCGAACGATTCCCTCATCAGTCGAGCACGCTCTTATGGCCAACGTCGCTGATCTTCCTGTTGACGACGCTGCTCTTCTTTATCCTGACGTCGCTGTTCCTCTTGCAACCGAGTCTGCTCCACCTGTTCACGTCGCTGTTCCTTCTGCAACCGAGCCTGTTCTTCCTGCTGACGACGCTTCTCTTCTTTATGCTGACGGCGTTCTTCCTCCTGCAACCAAGCCTGCTCTTCTTGCTAACGACGCTGCTCTTCCTTATCCTGACGTCACTGTTCTGCCTGCAACCGAGCCTGCTCTTCTTGCTGACGACGCTGCTCTTCCTTATCCTGACGTCGCTGTTATTCCTGCAACTGAGCCTGCTCTTCTTCCTGACGTCGCTGTTCTTCCTGCCAACGTCGCTGCTCTTCTTGTTGACGACAAAGCATGGCCATAATAGCAGCAAGATCGCCTGTCACAGGAGCTTGCCCCACGGATGATGATAATGATGATGCTCCAAATGATTCGGTGGCGGCTGATTCCATCTCCATCGGCTGACGACTCTGCCGAGCTTCTTGAACCGGAGAATCTCCAAACCGCCTTTCATCCATTTCCTGTTGTCGTTGACCTCTGGTCCTGACACCGTCCACGTTATCCTTTGGCAGAACCGGCATTATTTTATCCCACTTCTGACACCAAATTGTTACGAGCTGAGGGTTCGGGATAAAATAATGGGAATCGATCTAACCAAAATAACACTTTTATTCAACACTAAACGATGAATACACGAACTTGGTCACACGTATCACAACACAATAATTCACACTACTGTTGCACCACTTAAAGTCACCGAAATGATCGCACGTATAGCTTAATCCAGATTGACTCGCGAGCAACTACTGTTCACGCGAGACCCTTCTCCACGTCAGTCCTCCAGGGCCTCGCTGAGACTCACTCACTCACTGACTCAGACTGACTGTCCGGCCATCTCTCCGGCCTATTTATATCGCACACATTTCGATTATTCGAGAACGATGTCGATCCTTCCAGGAAAGGGTCGGTCCCTCGACACAATGGCCACTCCCCATTCTGCGAAACCACAAACAATAGCAACAATAACACAGCAAGACAAAAGAGCGTTCGAGAAGGTTCGATTATTACTCATTGTTTAACAGCCTCGGCGTAACAATACCATTGAAGAAAGCAACAAAGATGGTGGAAACATGAAAATATACACTGTGTTTAACTATTTAACTTACTAACACCCGGTTGCTGGAACGATGATTAACTACTACAAAATAACAAGTTAACCGTTTCAAACCTAACTGATAAATTATCTTGGTTTATTACTCCTCGCTTGTATCGCTTGTGTGTATGCAAAACACTCGGGTGTTCGGGTGTATGTGTGTGTGGGAGCGCATGTTTGAGAGTGGGTTGTGTGTGTGCGCATTATATACCTATATAGGGTGTTTGATAATATACTGACGATATTCAAAGTTACAGTTTCTCAAAACATAAAATAAGACTGCTCGAAAAAATAAACTACTCGTCGATTTTTTTTTTATTTAATATTATGAAACTTTAAAAAAATTTACTAAGTTTAGATAATTAATTCGATATAAAAATTACTGCCTACTCTTGCAATCGACATCCAAAAATAAAGACCGTAATCCACAAAAGCGTAGATTTGCAGAGATGAGAAAACCATACGAAAATAACTAATAGCATATCGATATTCCGACATCTCTCCGCTCAGCTTTAGTGGAAACGGTCAAGCGGCGATGTCTTATTTTATACAGCACATTCGCAGTGAAGTTGTAAGCAGAGAGCGTGTAGAGAGAGGACATAAGTAGCAAATCTACGCTTTTGTGGATTATGTCCTTTATTTTTGGATGTCGATTGCAAGAGTAGGCAGTAATTTTTATATCGAATTAATCACCTAAACTTAGTCGATTTTCTTTAAATTTGATATTATAACTAGTAGTTTTTTTTACAAGAAGTCTTATTTTACGTTTTGAGAAACCATCACTTGAATATCGTCAGTATATTACCAAACACCCTGTATGATTGGATGAGGATAATGTATGAAATTTGAGAGCGTTGATCTAATAGATGATGGTATGGATATGTGACGGCAGACAATTACCTTACACCTATGACACATACATAAGGCCCATATCAACAAATAAACGGAAAATCAAACGACTTGTTTTGTCTATTTATGTCCTAATATTGTGAGCAATGGTAATGAATGAAACAACTATATATACACTTTATGTTTCTATGAATTAATCACGAAAACCACTAAACCGATATCTACTTAAAATGAGGTTCATCTGTTTTATGTTTCATAAAGTTAATATTTTTGAAACCCTATTCTATCCCAATTGTTCTGAATGCAGAGAAATCTTGCGATATCTAACAGTGAGCCTCTTCGTACAGGGCCTTTGTATAGGCTGTACTAAAGGTATGTAGTACACAGCCTATACAGTAGTACCATGCTCTAAATCCCTTTCGATTGTTTCATGTTAACAGCCTGTATTGATTTAGCACAGATTATCCGTGGTTTATTGGTTAGCGGCAAACAGCGGAAGTGACATTTATTATGTTTGTTTTGTTTTGATTCCAATAATATACCCATGGAGCACAGGAAAACTTTACGAGGCGCCCACGCTAGAAATAAAAGCTCAGTAGCTTATTTAGTATTGTTTCTCTCCCTCCATTGTAGCTCATTGAAAACAAAGCAAGAAAGGGCAATCAATGCTCATAAAATATGAGGTTGAATAATGCCCTTTGTGAAACAAACCTGAAGTTATTCAAGTACATATTTCGTAGCAAAATAAATAAAAGATACTGTGTGGGTTTTAGAATGCTGATAACGTTTAATGATGAGAGACCGTGAAGCGAATTACTGCCGGAAATTGCGGAACGATGCCAAATATTTTCGCTAAACGCTATCCGATAAAAATTTATGAGCATGTTATATAGCTTTTGTAAAGCTGTTTGTACTAAAAACGAGATATTTACCATGATTTGTGAGTTTTTGAGTGTCCCGATATTTCGACGCAGTTGCATGCGCCATAATCACGGGTAAACTGAAGTCTTTGCGAGTGGGTAGTTACTGGCAGATATAACGATCTACCCTCTTCTTAGTCTCTTGCTAGGAATGAATTCACTAATACTATCACTACCACCGGTTTCATTCTCGATCGTAACTCAATTCCGACACAAAACACTCACAGTATCAGGACGTGCAATTGACACTTCACTCTTCGGTTCTTACACATTCTCACCACAGGATTCCAGGCTCCGTTTTTAGTACAAATAGTGTTCATAACCATGATGGTTTCAAAAGTTATATTTATAAAGCTGATCATTAATTTGAAATTGCATTTTTAAATGTGAATATTTACTATGTATGTTATTGGTTTTGTTTGGCAGATGTGTGGTCAGAGCTGTTGCTGTCATTTTCCGTCCTGTCAAACGGACGCACCATACTCAGCACGGAGCGACCCAACGACGGAGCACTCACCTGCGTTCATGGAATGAGGTAAATAATTTAAAACTTATATTATAACTAAATAATACTAAACGCCCGCGGCTTCGCATGCTTTAAATTTCCCGTTCCCATGGAATGGCGGGGGGGGGGGGGGGGGGTGTATGAGGTATAAAATGTATAAAATACTGGCTTTATAAAATACAAAGGAATCAGATGAATAAAAAAATTACAGTACATAAGTTCTAATTTATCTTAGGCCGGCTTGCACAACGAATCGTTGTGTAAACGTATTTAGCGACTAAACATGTTTAACTTTAACGTATTTGTATGATTTGACAACTTCTTGTCAAATCATTTATATTCATCTCTATATTCAAAGTATAAAATTATTAAAGTACTAATATCGCTATTAAAAAATAGGGGTTGGTGATAAAGGGTGAAAATTTATGGTTGTATGTATTTTTTATTGCCGAAGTTAAAAAAGAATCCATTAAATAAAAAATAAAATTTGGGTGGACCACCCTTATCACATAGGGGTGTGAAAAATAGTTTTGTTCTATTCTGAGACCTACCGAATATACACAAAAAAATCATAAGAATCGATAAAGCCGTTTCGGAGGAGTTTTGTTACAAAAGCTGTAACACGAGAATGTTGTATAGTAAAAACATTTTTTTTTTAACTAGCCTACATTTTCCCACTGCTGGGCAAAGGCCTCCCTCAACTCCTTCCACCTATCACGATCCTTGGCAGATTCCCACCATTCCTTCTCGAATCCATTGATGTCGTCACGCCAACGCTTTCGCGGCCGACCCCGACGTCGCTGTCCATCTTCTGGTACCCAATCTGTTACAATGTGGGCCCATTTCTCCGGAAGCATTCGACTCACGTGCCCGGCCCAATCCCACTTGAGCTTCGCGGTTTTGGCTCCCACATCGGCAATGCCAGTCAATGAACGAAGCGTGGTATTCCTCACCCGATCGGCTCTCCGGAATCCTAGAACGCTTCGTTCCATTGCCCTATGGGAAATCTTGAGCTTGGACTTCTGCAGCTCGGTCAATGACCATGTTTGCGCTCCGTAGGTGAGGATAGGCAGGATACACATGTCGATGAGTTTGCGCTTCAGATTCATAGGAAGGTCACCCTTCATGTGCGCCTTCATGGACCAGTAGCTCTTCCAGGCATTTTCGATGCGGCGATCGATTTCCTTATCATGCCTGTTTTCGAAGCTTGCTAACTGGCCCAAGTAGATGTATTCATCGACATATAGTATTTCCTGCCCATCTACCTCGACCCTACGTTTCGTGGCATTGGTCATTATTTGCGTCTTCGACCGATTCATTTGCAGTCCAACCTCAAGACTTGCCGCGCTCAGTTCTTGGAGCATTTCTTGTAAGTCATGTGCTGTTTGGGCAAAAAGGGCAATGTCATCCGCAAAACGCAGGTTAGTTAGGTGCTTGCCACCGATGTTTATGCCCCTTGTTGCCCAAGATAATGTTGTGAACACCTCCTCGAGGGTGCTTGTAAACAGAATGGGAGATAGTGGATCACCCTGCTTGACTCCTTTCTGTATGTGAAATGCTGGACCAGTGGACTGGAGTTTTATATTGGCTGTGCTTTGGCGGTAAATAATTTAAATAAGATCAATGTATGTTTTGTGAATTTGCTGGTTTTCTAGTGATTTGAATATTGCTGAGTGCTGAAGGCTATCAAAAGCCTTTGTGTAGTCCACAAAGGCTATATAGAGTGGTTTATGAAACTCTGTGTACTTTTCAATTATCTGGTTTAGTGTGTGTAAATGATCTATTGTGGAGAAGCCGGGGCGAAAACCTGCTTGCTCAGGCGGCTGGTGTTGGTCTAAAATGTCACTAATGCGGTTTTGCACAACTTTTATAAACGCCTTATACAAATGCGAGATCAGGCTTATTGGTCTATAGTTGCCTATATTTGTTTTATCCCCTACTTGTTTCAGTAAAAACATATTAAGAAAAAAAAAGGTATAATTAATTATCTCGATATCTGTCGACTGTTGACAAAACCCTGATTAGCATGAAGACATCAACATGAAATCAGTGTCCTAAATATGACATTCGCTTAGTTTTCTGTTGTTGATAGCGGGTTTTTGTAGACCGGAAATTAATCATGTAAGAAACGAGCGGAATAAAAAGAAGTTCTGAATCCTGCGAGAAAAACTAACAAATGGGTTCGCATCTTCTTAGTCTTAAATCAGAGGCTGCATTGCGAATATCTTTGCTAAGGCCGCGTTCGTAGGTAGGTAGCTAGCAGTTTATTTTTTGTTCGAAATAAATACATACATACATTATTTGGACACCATCCCCGTTAATGTTATCACACTATTTCCGTGAATATAGATGTACTCGTACAGCCAATTAATACATTATGTAGGTTTGCAACCTAGTTTGACCCATGCCTCTGATATGTCATTAAACATATGATCCTAGTGCATCGGCTTTGACAGCATTCAGCGCGGCAGATTAATTAACCGATAGAGCTTTAGTCTAAATCCATATAATGGGGAGCATATTAGTCTATTCATGTGCCTATTCCGGATGCTGAAATACCTAATTATCGTGAATGCAAAACCACAAAACCATACCGTGATTAATTTGTAATGAACCAAAAATTTACTCATGAAACAGGTCTGTAGATTTGTACTCGTAATAACTTAAGTATATCATGACCTAGATAAGCTAAGCTCAAAGTGAAAACTATCTATGGACGAAAATGATCGTAATTACTGATGTAAATAGGTATACAGGTATATGGTTGTCTGGTAGAGATCGCTATTTAGCGATAAGACCGCCAATTGTATCCAAAGATTTACGTAGTTGTTTTTTATATGTATTTGTTTCGTGGAGTGCAATAAAGTATTATCTAATCAAATCTATACAGGGTTACAGGAAACGTAGATATTTTAAAAAACATCTGCCGAACCAACGCCATAATATTTTTTTTAGATATCCCTTAGAGAAAAATAAACTTTCTAATATTTTTTTTTATTTCTTAACTTTCACTTGTCTACTACGGTCTATTCAATTAACTTATGCACTATTTTAATGATTGACGTCCTAAAGCATCTTATTACACATGTAAAAATGCAATAATAATAATAATAATAATAAGATACACAAAATAAACAAAAATAAATTTAGTAGCCTAAAAATCGGCAATTTTCAATAAAAAAATTAAAAGTCGAATATCTCGAAAAGGGTTAAGTTTAGGGTAGGGTGTTTCATAGTGAAATAAGTCAGAAATGATGGGTACTCCACGCCCTTAACGGATCTAGCACGATTTTTCCTGTAACCCTGTATATCGTGTATGTACCTTTTTTATACGATAATGATAATCATCGCATGTGACCCTCCATCTTCCAGTTTTTTTTATGTTATTTGTGGGGAAACAGGCTTACGGCTCACCTGATGGTAAGCGGTCACCGTCGCCTATTGACACCGGCAACACCCGGGGTATTGTCGATGCGTTCCCTACCCTATACAAACCTCTTTACATTTCTCTTGCCTAATGGGAAAACCTCAGATGGTAGCTCATTCCACATCTTGCAGGTATGGGGTAGAAAAGATCGCGTGAAGCGTGTGGTGCGCGATACCCAATTGTCGATGATATATTTACCTCTTTACTGGGCTGATAATACCGTCTTTGCTTCTCTATACTACAACAATTACAACAGTAGAATGTCCGTTGCTATAGATTTATAGAGCATACTCGTACGACTGTGCTTGCACCCCAGCCAACTCTCTTCGTTTTTCTTGCATCTGTTCGTCTTTTTGTCCACGACGGAAGGTGTATGAGTTTAGGGTGAGATGTAAATAAATAATAAATAAACAAATATGGCTGGACATTTCATACAGTGCTATCTATCCCCAAACTAAGCAGAGCTTGTACTATGGAAACCAAATAACTATATACTATACTTGTTTTTTGTAAATACATACTTATAATATATAGAAAAACATCCAGACCCGGAACAAATATCTGTAAACCATACAAACATTTGTTCCGCGGTGGGAATTTAACCCGCTACCTCCTGCGTCTCAGCCGGCTATTCACCCACTGCGCCACGGAGGTCGTCAAAGGTTGTTTGTGTGTGCAAAAAACGAAAATTCCCATTTATCTACATACCATTTGACCGATACAGATACGGTTTCCTTTAATAGAAAGCTAGTTTAATGAGGGTGGTTTAAGCTCTGTCAGTTGTTAGCCTCCGACGCACAAAGAAGTGGTTATGTGTATTATATATATTTTTTTAATTTACTTTTATAATTTTTTATGTTCTTAGATTCATGTCAGTGATATGGGTGATCATGGTGCACACTTACCTGACGGTATTCTACGTCGCCGACAACAAGGTTATGCGAGTCATCACAGAACGGAGCTTCTTCTACCAGTCGGTTGGCAATGCTTCGTACTGTGTCGACACTTTCTTCGTTATAAGGTACGTAGAGATATCGCAAGTTTGAGTAATCAATTTAATGGTAAAATAATTTACAAGTCAATTGGATGATCATGTGACTGACTGATGGCATGATGAGTCATCTTATATTCTCTTTAATGTATAACTTAATATTAACTAAGGTTCGGAACTTTGCAAGCTACACGTAACAGGATATCAAATATGTTGCAAAACTTGCAAGGAAAGTTGAACTTATTTTAAAGTTAAATTTTAATAACTTTACCTATCTGTGTAATTTTTAAGTTAAAACTAAGCCTTGTGTGTCTTCCAATAGAGTTCACGTTAATATAACTTATTAATCCTTATCTTGGTAAGCTAAAAGGATGTTGAGAAATAAAAGTGTTTTCAAATGGACTATGAACCTAACGGAATGTTTTTAAATAAATGTTTATAGATTATTTTGACATCTGCACAGAATATATTTTCATGTTTGGCCGCTAAGTAAAATGTTATGTTGTAAAGTTTTTTTTTTTTTAATTTGGATAGAACTTCGTTTTACCACAATCTCACCTGATGGTAAGTGATGATGTGGTCTAAGATGAAGCACGAAGATCTAAAAGAAACCTATTTACTCTTACCTTAAAGAGGCCCGGATTGTATTCTTTAGGAAAAACAGACGCAAACAAAGTGTTCTATACCTTAGCTGTACGCATCAAGAACGTAGAACCAAAACGGCGTGTGCGAATGGGTGGTATATTGACTAGGTACGGATGGTACTGAGCCGTGCGCCTGCTTGTCCTTTGATGGAAGGAAGACGGCGGGATCAGATAGTATAGTTCCTGGGCACATTCCCCAAAATGTATTCTGTAAAAGATCGATAGGCTTGCAACTTTACGGCGGTGTTCGAGACTTTGGAAAGTCTGGGTTTTATTAAGTTTAATCTACATTAGTCGTGTTCCTAATGTTTTATTACTGCGCCGATCTGACGAAACATCGTCGTAATTCTTCTAAATTGTTTTTATTACCTAGTAGAAAAAAACGTTTTTTCCCCTTTTGACGGTAAAGCCAACTTAACAAAAACCTTCTCGCTAAATAGTTAAATATTTTTTTGTTGTTGAAATAAAACCAACTAGTCACTGAAAGCTTTTTATCGCAATGCAAAAGTGTCTTCAACCTGCGGTTCACTTTAATCTAATCTTGTAAATCGTGGCTCACTGCCACATTTTCTTCATCGACATTTTCACTTTAACTGTCTCTATATTTCTTCAGACGACTGGAGAGATCTGTGTGAAATAAGTGTTTCAATTTATATCGTGCAGCTTTGTAATGTTGGCTAATGGAGACCTCGCGATATAATTACACTGTCACGTCTAGATTAAAGGCTTCAGGGTAAAAATAAGCAAGCTATAGAGCGTGGCTGCGTGGAAATAAATTTCCAAAATCATCATTATTATAAATACGGGATTTATCTTATCAAGGTTTCCGACAATCAATCCGAGGCGAGACGTTATTCGGAGCGGATCGCACTCACCCTGATTGTCGGTCGAAACACCGATAAGACGATACGTGATAAATAACGTATTTATAATAATGATTGAAATAAATCACGAAAGTTTTCTAATTCCATAATAAAGTAAAATTCCATAATCATGTGTCGAGCACAGATAAGAATGTATGAAAAATATAGTAGTTGGTTTCTGACCCGCTTAAAAAAGTTAAGGAAATAAGAATCAGAATGATATGTTTAAAAGCACTGTAAGTGCCTATTTCACGAACTCCGAGTAACTTTAATTAACGGATAAAAATCATTGCCTCTTTATCTGTTTTCATATCAAAACAAAACGCGTATAAATTTTTAATCCGTTGGCTAGCGTTACTTAGAGCTGGTGAAATAAGCACTAAGTCTAATTTTGTTACCCTGCACATCTGGTCTTAAGAGAACGTTATAAATTATAGCAATTTTATAAATTGTTCACATCTGTTTTGTTTTCAGACTTTAAATTATATGAGGTGATATAATAAATAAATAAATAAATATTGCTGGACATTTCACACAGCACTATCTAGCCCCAAACTAAGCAGAGCTTGTACTAGAGAACCAGATAACTGATAGAATACTTATATACTTTTTTTTAATACATGCTTATAATATATAGAAAAACACCCAGTCATGGAACAAATATCTGTAGATCATGCAAACATTTGTTCCGTGGCGGGTATCGATGTCCTCCTGCGTCTCAGCCGGCTATACGCCCACTGCGCCACGGAGGTCGTCAGCTGTATTGGTAATTGTGACTTACATCCTTTTTCTTTCACAGTGGTATCCTGGTCACCATCCTCTTCCTCAGAACAGAAGAAAAAAAAGATATCAAAAGAAGCGAACGAATGCTCAATAAAAACATGAACGGGTACACCAACTCCGCTCTCTCAGTCTCAGTCATCAGCCAACAATCATTTAAAGAAGACTTACTAGACAAGCCGAAAAACCGATGCTATAACAAAGCTGATTTCCTATACGTGATCAAGAACTTTTTTGTCCTGTTAAGCTATAGAGTTGTTCGACTGACACCGGCTTACGCGTTCGTTATTGGCCTAAACGAAATCACATTACGATGGACACACGACAACACAGTTTTTGAACCGGCGATCTATGACCATATTACATGTGAAAAGTACTGGTGGAGAAATGTTCTGTATATTAACAATTTGTATCCGCAAAAGGATATGTGTATGGTCTGGTCGTGGTACATGGCCAATGACACGCAGTTCTACGTGGTTGGGATTATACTCCTGTTAATTTCTATCAAGTAAGTGACCATACTTCTATTTAGAAATTATCCAAAAACAAAAATATTAATTTGTTTAAGAAAAATAGCGATAACTATAATTTTAATACTAGAAATAAAGATAAACACGCTGTTGACACTTGTAGACTCCATAAAGTTAGTAAATCGTTTAATGGGCAAGGTGTACGCTTTATAACAAACTCCCAAGGGATGTACAAAAATTGACAATTAACAAACTTAAAAACGTAATTAAACAAAATGTTTATAAAAACGCCTACTACAAAATATCGGATTATTTAGATGATAGAGAACCTTGGTATTGAAATTACTCCAACTCGTTCAAAATGTTACAATTTAGACGTAATTTATTTTCTGTATTGTTATGTATTCTAAAAGGATTATTAAAAAAAATAACCAGCCTTGTTTCTTGCCTTTCTTTTCTGGCTTGGTCGCGAAGGAACAGGCAGTAAAATTGATGTTTCAAAGTGATCCTTGTGATTTTAATGAATAAAAATATTTGACTTCGACTTTGACTTTGCTCCGAGTCTGGGTATTGTAGTAAGTACCATAATACTTGTGTTTTTTATCGTAGCAGACTAAAGTGAAGTCTGGAATAATTCATATACGCGTTATGGTGTGTCTATCCAACGGATCCAATTTCAGTTTCAGTATTAATCAACGGATCAAATATAGAACTAATTATAGAGTTATGTTTTAACTCGATCAGTTTAATACATAAGTAGTGTCCCGCTGGCTATAGGTTCTACTTGATGGCTTATAACTCCGTAATTAGGTCGGATCCAATTTCAGTTTTAGTACTAATCGATAAATCCAATTTTAAGCTACATTCCTTGAATTAAGACATTCTCCCTAGACAGGTGTTCCCGCTCGATAGAGACACAGTGTTATGCTATAATATTATTCAGTTGTAGTTTAAATTCTCATATAAATTGTCCAGCTTTTAAGCAATCGAACAAAGCTTCTGATTCTATCTTACATTAAGTATTTGAAAACAAGACAATCTAAAAATACAATGATAAAAGACCCAGTAAAGTGGATCTTTAAAAACTTTAGTCTATTTGTGAGCAATAAAGACTTAAACGAGAGCAGTTTTAACGACTTAAAAACTTAACGAGCTATCTGTAACAAGGAGAATTAGTTTGTTACGCTATAATAACAACCTCCATTTCAATACGTCTATTTTTATAAAAAATTTATGTTAACCAACTTAGTTTAAGTATATTTATGTCACCAACTTACCTGCAGAAAATGCGGTCGCAGCTTAGGCTTTATGAATGATAAGTGCTTACTTACCTAACAACTGACGTCGCTTAATCATTTCTCAGTGGATTTTAGAAGTCAATATAAATGTAAACATTACTGGACATTTCACACAGCGCTATCTAGTCCCAAACTAAGCAGAGCTTGTACTATGGGAACCAGATAACTGATAGAATACTTATATACATTTTTTTTGTATCGAACTCGCTACCTCCTGCGTCTCAGCCGGCTATTTGCCCACTGCGCCACGGAGGTCGTCAGGATGATGTTGATGTCATAATTACTGATTAAAACGGGTATTTATCGCGTATGTACCTTTTTTTATTTACCACGGCTGTTGCAATACAGTTGAAACGTCGGGATAACAAATAAAAAAGGTACATACGCGATAAATACCCGTTTTAGTTAGTAATGATGTACAGTGATCGCGAAAGATTTTGATGTCGCCATGAATTATTTTGAAGACTTCAGCAAAGATGCTATATTTTTTAAAAGCTTTGCAGATATTAATATCACAACTTCATTCAACTTCAACTTCACGCTAATTTATTTTACCAAACGACCAAGTAATTCGTTGGAATAATAGCTATTCTACAAGTATGGTGAAAAATAAAGTTTGAACGATGGTAAAAAGTTATATGCAAGATATTTATTTATCTTCGTTGAACTACTACTATTACAGAAAGTATCCTATTATTTTTGTTATATTTTTACCACTAAAATTCTCAAATATATATTTTTAACGCAAAATTTTTAATAGAATAAATTAAAAAGTCGTCAGATCTCAAAATAAATAAAACTATACATAGGCTAATTTTTTGTTGACTGCTATTGGGTAACTATTGGGGACGTCCAAGTTGTCGCTCCAGCACTTTTTAGGCCTTTTTCGGCGTCGCTTTCTGTCTTTAGGAATTCATATGCTTAATAGGTATTAATTAGTAATATTTATATACGAGTTCTTTATCATAAAAGTTAGTTTTTTTTATTTTATTTATTCCTATTTAAAATAAACACAGAACAACAGAATTAACGGCAGACATATATTTTAAACATACAATTTACAAAGCGGTCTGTATTTGACAATAGAAATAGAAATAGAAAAATATTTATTTTGTGTCCATTTTTACATTCTATGAATACAACAGTTATACTTATACCAAATACAAGACTACAAAATAGGTCGTCACTCAGCGGTGTGCCACTGTAACATACAGCTACTGTAGCGCTGGTATTATGTGACGCCTTTAGTGCGTGTGAGCTACAGAAAATAGAAACACGCGTTTACATTATTATTTAACATATAAAAATTTACAATATTCACAAAACACAAAATAAAATATTATTACACAATAACTACTAAACATTGGCCCTGTATACACACATTATACACAACATAAGAATATATTTGTTCGGGGTACATTATAAGTGGAAATAGAATTTACCCATTGAGCAATACCAGATAAGCAATGAAAATGAAACCCACGGAAACAGGCACATTTTTCCGGTGCTACGCGCTGCTACGAAAGTGCTACGAGTTCGTAGCAACGCTACATTTTTCTTTAACGTTTTTTTCGGTTCTGACTCATATTGACCACTTCCACTTGGGATCTAAAAGGTGTCCTAGAATGTGTTTTATTCTAAACAGAGTGATTCTACCGAGAAAATAAACACCTTTTCCTAAAAGTAAAGTAGAATTACAATAAAACTTTCATTTTAAACAATTTTAATTTCTGTCTGAAAACTGTAGACACTTTAAACGTTGCTATGCCTTTGCTTAAATCTAATCTAAAACGCACTAGATGGTTGCACCTTGAACAATCATACGAAGATATATTTTATTTTAGTTTCTTTGGAACACATAGTACAATATTAAATATATGTAGTTATAAAGTTCAACTATTCAGAATCGACCTTTAAGATAATATATTTAATAAGAACATTTGGTCCCTGAAAAACGAAACTCGTGTCGAGTCTGACATCAAACGATGTTTCAAGAACATATGTATGTTCTTGGTGACCAGACATAAAAAAATAAAATTAAATATTGGCTAAGTTTAATCGATGCTAAAGTTTGAAGTTATATTAATTAAACAGCAAAGCTATTTCTAGGTTATTTTTTAGAACTACAAACTTCCATATTAACAAATATTTGTAGATCATGCAAACATTTGTTCCGCGGCGGCGATTGAACCCGTAAACTCCTGCGTCTCAGTCAGCTATTCGCCCACTGCGCCACGAATCGCCTAAACATAAGTTAGCATAAAACATAAGTTCCCTACTTTAAACAGAATACCCTCATTTTAAGATAACGTTCACATTCTGAGATACCCTATGATAAATATTAAAACATATTATTTCCTTACCAGGCATCCAAAATTCGCGATGACGTCGTTAGGGTTCATAATGTTGAGTTCCTGGGCCACCACCATTTACATCTCCGTGTGGCATCAGTACAAGGCGAGGATTCAAGAGCCCTTCGAGATGTTCGACCCGTTGTATGACAAGCCTTGGTCTAGAATTGGCCCTTATTTAGTTGGTGAGTATATTTTGCATCTAAATCCTATCCTAGGCACAAGAGCGACTGTATCCACCCAGCGAATGCTATAAAAGGCTACAAGGCGCTTAATTCGTGTAGGCTCCGGTTTTTTAAGACTTCCACCCAATATATAAAAAAACCGGAAGTGCAAGTCTGACTCGCGCACCGAGAGTTCTGTTAAAAAAATATTTTTTGCAAAACCCGCGGTAAAAATACATATGATAAATAACATATGAAAAAAATAAAGTGGCCTCTTTAGACCCTTAGGCCGTTTGTTCACCGCCGCTGTCGCTGGGGTGTCACCGAGAACGAGATGACTCCGCCGATTTAGCGATACATACATTTACTATAGGCCCACCGCACGCCCGTCACCCGAGCGCCGCCATCCCGTCCGCCGTATCGTATAGTTCGGCGCTACCGCTAGAACTCGCCCGAAGTGCCGGCAATACAAAGCACGTTTGAACTTGTCCATCTACGCCAGCGTCGTGACGTCGCACCACAATAGCTTTGGTTATTTATATCAAAAATATATTATAATAAATAAAAATGCCTAAGAAATTTAATACGACATATATTCACTAAATAGAACCTGTAGAAAGTAAAGAACGTTTGTGGGATAAATCTAAGGATGAGTTCAAAATTCTTTGCATCGCCTACGCCTTCTAACGTACAAAAGCATAAGGAGAATTTGTCGTCAGTTGAACGCATCCATTAGTTTGTTTTATTACTACGCACTACCACACACTACAGCTACAACAGACTGACTGAACCACCGAGGTCGTCGCGGTAGACAAACGATCGCCGTCACGTTATCTTGATCTCGGCCAGAAATAATCTTGTTCTCGGTGACGTCCCGGCGACGGCGGCGGTGGACAAACGGCCTTAGAGCTACTGAAATTAGTTGCGATATTTACGTTAGACGTTAACGAGAGTATAGCAAAATATTAGCCAATGACATCAACGTTAATGTCGCAAACACTCATTTAATAAGCTTATATTTGACATTTGCTTTCGTCTAACTGTGTGTAAGTGAATTATTATTGTTGGGCTCTTGGAAAAACAGGCATTAAATAAATAAATAAATATTGCTGGACATTTCACACAGCGCTATCTAGCCCCAAACTAAGCAGAGCTTGTACTATGGGAACCAGATAACTGATAGAATACTTATATACATTTTTTTTGTAAATACACACACAAGACACACAAGACAAGACAGAGAAACAACTAGACCCGGAACAAATATCTGTAGATCATGCAAACATTTGTTCCGCGGCGGGAATCGAACCCGCTACCTCCTGCGTCTCAGCCGGCTATTCGCCTACTGCCCCACGGAGGTAGTCAAATACCAACATACCAAACATTATTCGTTTTAAAGAATACCTATAATGAGACTAGAGTTAAGTTATGGTAGTTAGTCTTAGGTGTCAATGTATATATCTGCAAAAGAAGTAATTATCCTTCTTCCATGTTACTGTTACCACTAATAAAGTAGCATTATACTATATATTATATTGACGACCTTCGTGGCGCAGTGGGCGAACAGCCGGCTGAGACGCAAGAGGTAGTGGGTTCGATTCCCGCCGTGGAACAAATGTTTGCATGATCTACAGATAATAGTTCCGGGTCTGGTTGTTTTTCTATATATTATAAGTATGTATTTACAAAAAAAAAGTATATAAGTATTCTATCAGTTATCTGGTTCCCATAGTACAAGCTCTGCTTAGTTTGGGGCTAGATAGCGCTGTTTGAAATGTCCAGCAATATTTATTTATTTATTTATTATACTTGAAATGAGGAGAATCGTAAACAAACCGAAGTCACTGACATAGCCCAGGCTTTGAGCAGGGTATATAGCTCGAAGAACTAACGGCCTTTGGGGTAGAACCCTCCGTCGTCCGAGACACGTTCTCGGAGATCCGGATGGCAAAATCAAAACATTAGAGAGAGCAAACACTTCACAGATACACTGACATCACCGGCGAGGTCGACGAGTCCTTTCAGTCGACACCTATACGAGGTACAAACATGTACCCGGGCGTTTCTCTCCTATCCCCATCCCGGCAACTGCCCAAGCCGAGGTTCGTACCTAAGTGGTGCTCTTGCGCTAGTTGCCTCATCAAAACTTACAGGGCTGAGCGTCATCTGCTCCCGTCAAACGTTCGGTTAAGTTGCAACGGCCTCAGAAGTCAACAGCGAGAAAAGTTCAGCCGGAAAAAAAAATTCTTTGGGGCAGAATGGTCTTCTAGTGGAAACCACGCACAGGAAATCGAGTACAGACACGCGGAGCAGCTTAATCTGGCCTCCATCTAGCTAAAAAGACGACCTGTTAAAGTTTGCTCGTAGCCGTTGGATACATGGCTGCACAAGATGATATGCTCCAGAAATCCATGAGGGAGGAGAATCTATGTTTATGTTAACATGTACCTATGTTACATCATGTTTTGTATCTTGCAATAACGGGAACTCTCAAATCAGCTCGTGACAAAACATACTGTAGCTGTTCCTTGGATAATGCAAGCTGACTAGTATCAATGTCTAAAAAAACACATTAAATTAGTCTTAGGATATACGAGTAACTTTATGAAGATGTCGTTGAATCGGAAATTACCACGTTTAGGCAAAGAACCCTTCGAATTGGAATTTTATGTTATCCACGGGCCTCGCTGCTTTATCGATTCCTGAATGCGTCGCCCAAACAGAAGCAAAACGAGATGGAGCATGTATTCAGATACTATGCTAGATATATCGAGCTAAAAGTGCGGTAATAAAAGAATGTGATTTCATGGTTGGTTGAATCGTGGAAATCACGGTACTTAAATACATTCTTTGCACTAGATGCAGGTCACTGTTTCTGATTAAACTTCTTGGCAGTAGATCATGGTTTTCGTAGATCTTGAAAAAAGTACACAATGAATAAGCATTGCTATATTGTAGTAACAATTATTCTTTTATTATTATGATAAATTATAGGAAAATATGGAAAATTTGTGAGAAAAAAATTCAGGTCTGTTTTGTTCATAGTCCACAAACATAATTATAACGTATTTATAAATTTACCCTGTAAACTGTAGTCAAGTTTCTTATTTTATGCATCTACATTATTTTCGTGTTATGTAACTGTAGCTCCTTCCATAGGTCAGTGAATATAAGGGCGGACGATAAAACGTTCTCCACAATTCGATAAGTTCGTGCGGCCTCCGGCCGGCGCGTCCGACAAACATAAAAGATTCCTGATTCATTTACATGTTTCAAGAGTTCTTGCTTTTATTCCCAAATTGCTTACAGAGTAAGGTTGAAGTGTATCCATATTCTTTTGCGAGACTTGTTTGGTACTACTTAACAAGAAGCTTTCTTATAGCAATAATAAGAATATACAAAGACCGTGATTTTTTTTGGAGAAATACCTAACTGGTTTCGGTTCTTAAGTAAACCAAAAAATGTCTCTTGAAAAATGTTATCACGCACAAAGTAATCGTTGTAAGAAATTTATCACAACTCATCACTTAGTGATGTAGTGAAATGTTTCATAACTTTCGCTGTAAATAAACACATATTTGGACGTTTATCTTTATTTGCGTTGCGCACGTCTTGGGTTGTATCCATTATCTGGATGTCTAATTTAGTTAGATCCAATTGTGCTAAGCCGCTACGGCATAAACCTGAGGATAAAAATGTTAATTTAGCAAAGTTGTTTTCGGATTGGGCTTTTTCCAATCATTGTTATACCTGAGTCTAC
This sequence comes from Philereme transversata, assembly GCA_963924445.1. NCBI lineage: Eukaryota > Metazoa > Arthropoda > Insecta > Lepidoptera > Geometridae > Philereme > Philereme transversata. The sequence goes on along the minus strand of OZ004350.1, from coordinate 16,155,376 downwards.
AATAAACCCAAAGATTTTGTGCAGATTTTTAAAATTAACTATTTCACATTGTCTTATAATATCGACTTTGTTTGCGGCCAAAAATTTTATGTGCATTAATTTTATTGGGTAGGTAGATAAACACGTTTTATCGCATAGCAACGCTAAGCTCGTCAATTCGAGTAGTAAAAGGCCGCAGGGGAAAAACGAGCCCATATTACTATTGCTCCTTTATCTAATGTTCTGTTTTTCTAGGTATGATGGTCGGCTGGTACCTTCACCAAACGAAGTGCCAAATCAAGATGCCGTACTGGCTCGTAGCATTCGGTTGGCCGAGTGCTCTGGCCATTATGGGAAGTTTAATATTTAGCATGGTCAATGGATACTTCGAGGTGTGGCCGACTGCATTCTACATCAGTGTTGGGCATACAGGTAAAACATACTATAAGAGTAAACATATTGTATGTACTTATATATTTGAGAGATTCTTTTTGTATTCTCACAAAGAAACTTTTTTATAAACATCAAAGAAATCATAAGCATTCAAGTCCTTTCTAAACATTTCAAATTAATTCTTTATAAACAACAATGTCAGAAAACACTATATTGAATTTTTTTGTAACCAAAAACAACTGAACCCAAAAAAAAGTGGGTCGTTGCCCTGCAGTTGCCTTAACGCTCGATTAATCACCAGAACACTTCCTTTTCTTAGGGTTACGCCCTTAGCAGCCCTTAGTAACAAGAAAGTATTATTTACCCAAAACCTATCGATTTGGAACAAATAATTCATCATAGCACTGTTTGAGCGTAGTAATTCTGCGATATTCAGTCTATTGAATCAAAGAGAGCGACAAATGAAACTGTCAGATATGTCAACCCATCGTACTTTTTATGCAATTTTCTTTGTCGTCTGTGAAATGCCATTGGACCACAGATTTAGTAGTCAAAGCGATGCATACGAGACTAGAGCTCGTTCGTTACAATCGCGTTCCAATTCATTTTTACAAAGGAATTTCCAAATTCTGATAAAACGGTACGTGATAAACCCCGTATTTGTGACTCTATGATATTTAGTCTTTTTTCTGCAACAATTCTTTTTATTTCAGCTTGGGGTGTAGCAGTAGCATGGGTAGCGATCTCTTGTTGCAGCGGCTACGGAGGACTTATCAACTCTGCGCTCTCCTACAGAGGACTATTGCCTCTTAGTAGACTAACATACTGCGCCTACCTCGTGCATCCGACTATCATGATGTACACCTCGTTTCTGCTCGATGCACCTTACCACATGCAGAACTCTACTGTGGTAAGAATTGTTAATTTAATAATGCGATCCAACCACCTGCGCAAGTTAAACGGATGCCATACACCTTAGTTCTCTTTAGGATCATTTTGTTTTTCTCATTACCAGAAATGTATTTTTGCATAACAAACTCATCATGAAATTGCAAATGAATATAACTACTGCTATATACTATATATAACTTACTGCAAACCTGAAATGACTATATGCACCAATTCAATGCACCAATATTACGAGTGTAAATAATTGAAAGCACTATTATTGAAATCCACAACAAAACAACTCGCATCAATATTAAATGACAATCGATGCCGTTCGTCCCACGCAGCACATTATCAAAAATGATCGTGGATATTATTCAATAAACGCTAGAAAAATTCTCGTAAAATACAAATTCACTACCTACTGATTTCTCAGGCATATTTTATCCTGTTCAGCCAAGCGTTCCCCGTCTGTTTGCCGACTTAAGCTGTCTACTTTTCCTAATCTCTTGAGTCCTCTTTGGTCAGTTTATCTGCTTTATAGCAGCTCTTGAGTCATTTTAAAATCGTTTAGCTACTTTACTCAAGGATTGTAAATAATCTGCTCCGGAAATAAGCACGTATTTAAATGGAATAGGGATCTGCAGTGTCTTATTGCCCCATTAATCTTCATGTCGGTTGACGTCGAGACAGCAAAAAATTCCATCCTAACTTTGTCGAAACGCGCGAAAGAAGAAAACATGTAAATAGGCGATGGATCGTTTCATTATCGACACTGTTCAAACAATGGCTTTGACGTTTTTTTAAAAAGCTTTTAGAAACGTTTCAAAAACCACTAGCTAATACTGACTAATAATGGCGAACACTTTACCAGCCACCGGTTTATTTATTCAGTGCTTTGCAGTTAACTGCTACTGAAAATTACATTCCGCAACAAGACTCACGTTTAATTAAAATTACAAACTAAAAAAACCGTGTGTTATTCTGCTATTCAACGAAGCGAAATACTTTTCACCGTTTCACGCTCATATTCAAAACGGCAATATCCCTTGTTGTCATACACTCAGACGTTTCTCAAAGTTTCATTTGAAGCGACACAAGACGGTCCCAGAAAATGAAAACTTTTGATCTTCGGCTTTGGGATGCAAGAAAATCATTTAAATTTTTCCGAGTAGTCGAGCCCCGTAAAAATTTTCTTTGTTACTTATGTAGGTACTTTTGGGCCAGTTTTCAAGATTACAAGATTGGTGTTATGAGTTTTTTGAAAGATTTGTTTGGCAATTTCAATTGAATTGTCGAGTTCAAATCACAAACTTCTTTTTTTACGAATAAGGAATATCATCATATCGAAGACATAACTCGTACAATTGTTGTTTATTACAAACAGTTACTTACTTAGTTCAACGGAATTCGAACTCATGTCCTACTTTTACTTTCATCCCAACTTACAGAATAATAAATAAAGTTTACACTCTTTTCTAAGGATATTTGATCGTAAGCTATCCCTATAAATAAACATTGATGGGTTTATGGATCAGTTGCAAAAGTTGGACAAATTCAAAAGAAACTTATTTTCGGTGCTTTCTACCAGACTTGGAAGATCGAAACACAGACATACAATGGACACTACCGACCCCCGACTCAAAAATGTGGTGTTATAAGTTTGATGCCATGTCTGTGTGTTTGTCTGCTCTCTGGGCCATTATAGTTCCTAAACGGATGGACGGATTAAGACGCGGTTTTTTTAATAGAAAACTAGTATAACTAAGTGTAAGGTCGATATCGGCTCCGTAAATCCAATTAACGGCTCTAGGGCCGTAACTAAAAATGAAAATAGTATGAGTCTCATTGCATTCACAATAAGCTAAAATGAAGTACAATCTCCATGACAAATCCTTATTTCTATATAATAAAATATATATAAATATATATGTTATATAAATAAGAGTTTACATTTATAAAAGCCAAAATTAAATACAACATCCATGACAAATCCTTATTTCTATTAAATGAAAGAGGCCATAGTCTAGTAGTGAAAAAAAACAATGAATACCGGGAACGCACACTTTCTTTTTAGCAACAAACTATTATAACAATACTTTTTTTTGATTTCCCCTCATTCGTGATGAAAAGTTATGTATAATAAATATAAATATTGCTGGACATTTCACACAGCGCTATCTAGCCCTAAACTAAGCAGAGTTTGTACTGTGGGAACCAGATAACTGATATAATACTTATGTACTTTTTTTTAAATACATACTTAAAAACATCCAGACCCGGAACAAATATCTCTAGATCATACAAACATTTGTTCCGCGGCGGGAATCGAACCCGCTACCTTCTGCGTCTCAGCCGACTATTCGCCCACTGCCCCACGGAGGTCGTCAAAGCTGTATGTATGTATGTAACGCCGTCGATTGGCGTCCTCGCTCACATTCTCTCGCTCGTACGCTAAAATATCACGGGTGTACAATAGATCGCTTACAGCCCTTGTATATGTACTAATCATTTATACTACATACATTTGACATTATTTTACATTTATATATACATTTTATTTTACAACAAATTTTTATTTTTTAAACAAACTGGTAAGAAAGAGAACTGATGTTGTGGACACAAAAATTTAAGCCGCCAGTATTATTCGACGATATGAACAACAAAAGTCGACTGAGGATGAGATTATGGTGATGTCTTCATATTCGTCCAGATTTCCAATATCCGCAATCCTTTGATCCTTTGCGTGACCTATTTTGTTTTAGGAAAATGCATAACATAAAACTTTATGATAACAAGATGTAATAAAACTAGCTATTTTGTTCTGATAGACACTTTTGTAAGAAAGTGTACCCGAATAATGCAAACTGGGGTTACAAGTATTGTCCCGTTTATAAATATGATTTAGAGTGACTTGCACAACGATGCCTAAACGTATTTAGTGACTAAATATGATTTAAGGAGTTGTCAAATCATGCAAATACGTCTAATTTAAACATGTTTAGTCGCTAAATACGTTTAGGGATTGTCGCAAACTAAGTCAATTAAGACTATATATAAGAAAGTATGTCTACCCTGTATCAAGCAATAGGATATAATTTACGAAATAAACCTAAGGAATAACTTGCTAATGCTAAGTTAAATATATGTAATAGAAATACCATAGAATAAGGATAAAGTAGCATAGTTAGTTTAATAAAAGCATACTGCACATCAAAAAGCTAGAACAAAGGAACCGCTCGCACGTAAATACAGCGCACAGTCACAAGCAATTTCATACTCTACGTTTACGTATAAGCTACGGGGTTTTACTGAAGACAGCGCGTTTTATTTTTCTGCTGACCTATCCCCGTTTGAGGTGGCTAGGCATTTAAAGACAGGAAGACCACCTACCGAGGCAGAATATTTGAAGATACCTAGGCAGGCAGGCCTCACCACCACACCAGGGATCGTTGTGCGAGCCGGGCTTCGCGTTCTTTCTCGTTATCCGTTCTTTGAAAAAGCAAAAGGAGACTGCCAAATCGATGCTACACTACATTGAGGTCAAACTTTAATAAATAACACGTTGTATGTTGTAGGGTACCATTCAACTCTATCATTTGTAAGGCTTCTTATTCACAACTGCAACTGTAATAAAAGCAGGGATGTCTGAATGCACAATGGCTGTGAAGTTTGGTCGTCAATCAAAGGCCAGCAGTGTTCGTAATGAAAGCCTGAAGTCTGAGTGCCTTTGGTCTACAGTCTGTTCAGTCCAAGTTAACTTTATTACATACTAGTTGACTCGCCCTAGCTTCGCACAGATTTCAAATTAAAATATAGCCTAATTTGTTTTTAATAACACTTTCAGTTTTTCCAGAATTTTCAATTTCTCGGCCGAAAATTATCTTTCATACACCTAGTCCTGAAAATTACAAACACAACAAAATAGTATCTGCCAAATCGGTCAACCCATTTCAGAGTTTTAGTGAGACTAAAGAACAGCAACTGATTTTTATATATATAGATAGATAGGAATTTCCAAATGGAACAAGTTTTGTCTCGTATCAGGTTTTTATTATTCTCTCATTTCATAGTTTCCTAACTAACTTCGTTAATGGTCAGTAGGTTGCTACGAGTGCATGCTTTTCATCTCGGTAAAAGGCTCCTAAAAAAAACTTTAATTTCTTTTCATTTCTAGGAACAAAGTAGGTCACGTTAATAGAAGCTTCGTTTTATTTTTCCTATAATATTTTGTCTATTAACCAATCTCTATTATTATATTATTATTTCAGAATATTAGCTTTGCTAACTTCGGAGGTAAGGGAGTGTTCGCAATTTTTCATCGTAACTCCAAAACTAAACGACACAGAAATCTGAATTTACCTCGTAACCCTTTTTGAAATAATGACCACCATTAAGACCCTTTTGGTACCTAATCAAAATGTTTTGTTTACCTGCTATACGAGTAGAGCTGGGCTAGCTATTTATAACTTTCCAAATTTCAACTGGATAGCTTAAGGAGTTGCTGAGATAATCAGCTGTGTCAGACGAACAAAGGCGCACCATAAGGTTTCCGTTTTTACTATTTTGGTCCAGAACCCTAAAAATACGCTAGAAATAAATATGATAGTAATACTTACTTGCAAGAATTAATTACAATTATTATCTGTTTGCAGATCGCCATATACGCTGGCTACGCAGTCATGGCGTTCCTCGCCTCGTTCGTCATCTCAATAGCATTCGAAGCACCGGCGGTGCGGCTCCTCAGGATCATCAGCGGAGGCACCAGGAAGAGAAGCCAATGAAACTTAGCATGGATGATGATGATGAAATTTCGAGGCGACTCAGATCTTGTGTGGGATTTCCGATACTTGTTGTTTTGTGAGATTCTGGACTATGAACCCCAATACCCCAGTTAGAACAGTACACAATATACATCCGCTGTCTAGTTTTTTGCTCCTCGCCCCATTTTTCGTTTGTTTTTACCAATTGATTGTAATAGTACCATGTTAAACAAATCAACTGTTCTTTTTTATTATGTGCGAGGAAAAATATATTATGATCATTTCAAATCTGACAAAATATAAACCGGAAGTTTAATCATCTAAAGTTCCAAACAATCTTAAAGGAGCTCTAAAACCTTTTTGGATAGATTAATACTTACTCGTAGTATTAGCATAATCTCCAAATCTTACGAATGTGATTTCTAAAACTGTTATGATTTGAAATTCCAAGGGGGTTACATTTCAACTCGTATAAGCTCCGGCCAACTTACGGGTACGGCCATGTCGATACCCAGAGGAGCACTAACTCTTAAAGAAAACGTCTCGAAAATACGTGCAAATATTTTACCATGTGACTGGAATCCTAGCGTTATTGGATTTCACTGTAAATACATTCCCACGACAATTGCTCATTCATATCTTTATTTGTATAGTAATTTTATGAATTAAATGTGATTTAATAGATATGTTAATTTCATGATATTATGCATGAATAGTTTTAGCATCGCGTAGCAATGTTTTTTCTCCGACGAATGCGTTTTACTTCTATCTACAAGTTCAAACTCTCTCTCAGTTTATATTCCCAAAGGAAGACTTACCTACCTTGCTGATTATCCGAGATAATAAACAGAAGGGGTTTTGTGCTCAAAATGGGGTGCAATTCTCAACAGTCAGGGTTTACGAGTGCCGATAGCTCTCGGTTTAAGTTCCATTGGAAACGGATCTGCCGAATAGCCGTTCAGTTGCAATGCGCCTGTACTTTGGTGCTTTATCTTACCCTCTCTTGACCTACTTGTTAGTTTGGTACTCGAGATGTAATTACGAATGAAATTACAGCTACCGATAGTGGATTGTTTCTAGAAAAAAAGTCAGTCATTTGAATCGATTACATTCAGAAAAGGTTTACTATGCCGGTATCATAATACCTAGGTAATAAGTGGGCCAGTAATTAGCTCACTGGTCGGTAAACCTATTAAGGTCAATACAAAGTAGAATGTATTTTTTATAGTTGGCTAGGCACTTGCGCTTGGTTGCAAAAGCGTGTATGGTAAAACCGGAAAGCTCCGAGTAAACAGAACCCGTAATGAAATAAGGCGAAAGGTTGTAGGACCAACTCGCTAGTGACTTCATATCGTAATTTACGACTATTGATTTCGAATGAAGTATGTGAAATCTTTTTTATCAGCCGCACCGTACATTCGATCAAATATTTGCTTTACAAACACTTTTCAAATCATAATATTGATTTTTATAGTGTTACAACAAGGATTATTATAACGTTTGATTAGAAATTAATGAAAATACTATTCGCACTGAGAAAGTTTTCTAAAGGGTAGCAATAGTTGCTTAGAAATACATTATAACTTTACCTACATTAATGTTTCCGTGCGAGCTATTTATAACTCCATATTCAACACTTCGCGTGAATCAATCATCCCTGCTAGCTGGCAGTTCCACTATCTGTCTCCCTCTACATGTATTATGTAACTTCCGCCAGCGGCTTCGCACGCGTTGTTTGTCAATCAAAAGTAGCCTATGTCTGAATCCAGGTCATAATCTATCAACACACCAAATTTTATCGAAATCGATTAAACCGTTACGTCGTGATTTAGTGTGATTCCCTTTGGAGGGCAAGCAACACAACTAAATTGTAAATAATTATGAGATAGGTACGGTTAAAGCTTAATTAATTCATCAACATAAAAAACTTAATGTGACGTTAAAAAAACTAAAATCATTGACTACAAAACTTTAACACTGAACCAGTTTTCACAAGAAACCTTAATACGAAAAACGTTGTAAATAAATGCAAGCATCTAGTCCTTAAACATACGTGCATAAATATTGAGCTCTGTATCTTCAGAAAGAAAAGCGAAAACCTCACGATAACATACATTTTTGCTCAAAATATTTTTTTTACTTTCGAGGAGCTTTATCATTAAAATATTCACAAAAAAATCCCTTGTTGTGTACGATTCGAAGATGGAATAAACAGATCCTCAAAATGTGTTGAACAAATAATGGGCACACAAAAGAAATGCAATAAGTTCCTACGACCTTTCTTTTCCTCGGGATAATAGTTATTTTAATTAAAATATCTGTGAAGGGAACAAATAGGGCAGCAAAACAAATGTTTTCCTTTCAAAGCTTAAGCAGGAAGCACATTACTTGCAGTTGTGCCTCGGGAGGGTGCCTCTATGCCACATACTCGTATCTTGTCTTTCAGTTATTAGAATTGCGAAAGTTATTCGCAAGAAACCATATATAGACTTTAAATTTTTCAAATATGTTTTTTTCCTCTGAATTGCCAACTTTAATTTGCCCTTATCACAAACTTTTTTGTATAATATCTCGTGTCATGTCAGTTTTCATTCTTCATAGTGTTACCTTTTTATGATTTAAGGGTTTTTGTAAATAAATAGACAATAAGGTATTTGTACTTTGTATTGTAAATAGTGTGTTTTAATAAAATATTATTTAATGTATTGATGATTTTATTGCATAAAGTTGTTACCATAAATTTATAGAAATAGAAATAGAAAAATATTTATTTTGTGTCCCTTTTTACATTTTATGAATACAACAGTTATACTTATACTAAATACAAGACTACAAAATAGGTCGTCACTCTACGGTGTGCCACTGTAACATATAGCTACGGTAGCGCTGGTATTATGTGACGCCTTTAGTGCGTGTGAGCAGCAGAAAATAGAAACACGCGTTTACAATATTAATTAACATATAAAAGTTTACAAGATTTACAAAAAACAAAAATTTAAAATTTAAATAAATATTTTTACACAAGAACTACCAAACATTGCACATACCTAACTTATTAAAGCAAGACTATTTATGAGATCAAAACTAAACAATAAAAATAACAGTAAAATAAACAACAAATGTCTGCAAGTTATTAAATAAATAAAATATTAGATATTTTGAGGAATTATTAATTTAACATACAGAACAAAAGTAACCTTTACAACTAAAAATTTGGAGGTATAATGGATGCGATTCTGTTGTTTACGCTGACTGACTAAAATTGTGTAACATACGAACGGTCCTATTTTGTTCACACTAAAATTCAAACTAAAATGAAATTTAAAGTGACATTTCTAAAATTAAGTAATTTTTGTTATGATGGCATGTTTGCGGGCTAGTTTTAGTGATCAATCAAATTGGTGTTGACTAAATTTGCTCGCAAACACGCCTTCTTATTTAAAAATACTTAAATTTAGAAATGTCACTTTAAATGTCATTCTAATTTGATCTTTAGTGTGAACAAAATAAGACCGTTCGTATGTTACACAATTTTATTTAGTCGGCGTAAACAACAGAATCACCACCAATATCTTACTTTCTTCTAAGCTTAGTCCGTAAGTAAATTCGGATGTTGTTACCAAATAGATAAATGCCCAGGTTAACTGCAACACACAACAGGTGAGTATTTGTAAATCATGTTTTTAATTTCAAAAGAAATAATGGAAAAATATAATTCAATACTGACGCGGGCCTTTTAGACGCATGGAATTTCTAAATACACGTCTCTACTCATCTGTAATCAGCAAATAGGGTGAGATTAGAAACGTGCGGCTTTGTGATAGACAAGTCATTAAACCAAGAATAGGGTTGCCTAAAACAGGACAATAAAAAACAACTCTGTAATATTACGACCTATTCAGACCTTTGTTCGGCAACCAAGAATGCGTTCCGCCGCTAGACTGCCCAGATGTACTGCCGTTATTGCTCCTGAAATTAAAAATCGTGTTTTGAATGCAAGCAATGCGCCAGGTGCTCGCATAGATCACGCCTTTCTGGGCTGATCTAGCTAGACGCTCAGGTTTCTGATTTTACGGAGCAATAACGATAGTGTATCTGAGCCTCGTAGTAGAAACATCCTGAGAGTGTATAGATTTCAATCTGTCATCCAATGTAATGTGTTTCTAAACCAATTATTTTAATTTACTTCTAGTCCAACGATCAAAAAATTGACAGCCCTGATCGTGAGCAATCGATAGCCTCTAACGAAGCTAGTTCTCCAAAATCATTTAGCCCTCAAAAAACAGAAATGAAAAATCCTGAAGTTTGTTGATAGTTTTATCAATAACAGTTGACGTTTCGACTCGAGTTTCAACTCTTATCTACAGGTCTTTTAGGCCATAAATAACACACAGTCAGGTTTTAAAAATAATCTGGTCATACATTTGGGTTGAACTGTTGTTGAGTGCATTTTATTGCCTGACTACAAATTATATATTTCAATTTGTCCTCTTGGGAGATAAGGTAGCCAGTCTAGCCAAACGATAGATAGTTACAATCGATAATAGTAGATTATTAAACTAGGGGATAAAGCAGTGTCTTGCTTCACGGGCCCTATATTGAATCCCGAACGTAACGAAGGATTCTAGAGTTAACTCACGAGCGGAGCGAGGGAGTTACTAGAATTCTGAGTGCAGAGTGGGATATAAACACGCCCAAGATGCAGATAGCTTTATCCACGAGGAGAATACTCTACTTTTCACACTTTCTGCGAAACAATAAAAACCAAATCTACATTCTGTGCTAGTTCGATTTAACAGACTTAATTAAATTGCTTGTTATTCCGAACGACTGAAAGTTCAATTTGAGAATTCGATCTTATCGTCCCATTCGATATTATCGCTCTTGTGAGATGGTTAAATATAATTTTTAAAGTGAACTTAGATTGAAAATAGTACTCATACGTGCACAAGTTCAATAACATACCTGCATAATATACTCAAAATGTCTGAGCATTCATCTCTGCGTGCTATTGATGTACTCCATCATACCGTGGGTATTCAAATAACTGTCTGTGCCTACGAGTCTTTCATATTGTCCGTCGCTTAGAGTAAATAGCGAATAGACCAATTTGACAGGGAAGCGTTATCTGGCATTCAACAGTCCGAGCTTGTGAAATCATGAATGCTGTCCTAATAGAGGCTAGGTACAATGTGGGTATTGTTCTCATAGATATTATTAACTTATTTGGACTGAATAGCCGCATTTGAGAAAATCACTGCAACTTATCAGAGAAAAACAATTTGTATCTGATATTTATATTAGTAGTAATGTAGGTCAGAGTTGCGTCACTAACGGTATCTTGACAAGATTAAGTATAAACAATGAGTATGCAAATTTATTTTGCTGTAAACATTTACAGTGAATCTCTTTTATCTACAGCTAGGTATGTATTGTAAGCTGAGAACACTGATTGTAGGGCTTATCTAGACAAACCCTTAAGTACCTTAAGTATACAGACTCAAACATCAAAAGGTATTATAACCCGAAGCTACAAACTACAAAGCAATCTTAATCGCAGTCGACCGCTATTCATTATTAATGATGAACACCATTCGTAGTTGAAATCCCTAATATTCTGACATCGGTTTTCTTGTATTTGAGGGGTGAGGACTTTCAATTCTGATTAACGAGGTACAAGAGGAGCTCTGAAGTTGATATCATGCCATGACGGACCAAATGTACAGGGTGTTTGATAATATACTGACGATATTCAAGTGACGGTTTCTCAAAACATAATAAAAGACTTCTTGAAAAAAAAACTACTAGTTATATTATCAAATTTTAAAGAAAATCGACTTAGTTTAGGTGATTAATTCGATATAAAACTTACTGCCTCCTCTTGCAATCAACATCCAAAAAGAAAGGCCGATTTAATATATCTTTCGGAAATTGCTGCGGGTTTTGGGTTAGAAAGGGACAACAAGAGATATCTCGAGACGTCACCAATACAGTAGTATCTGTGGTTAGATGGCAATCATTATGCAATAGCACAACATACGTTTAATAAAGTGTTTGTTTTTACATGCCAAAATAAATTTCCCATTTCTATAGTAAACATTTCACAAATATATTTATTATGCTCATCAAAATAACCTCTTTCATTTTTGTGCGTATGTTATCAAACATCCTATATAGACCTATCTTGTAAAGTTGTCACTATTAGGTATATCTACCAACTAACATCAATTAAAACGGAAAAGCTCCACTCACACTCAACCTATTTTTAATAAAACTCGATACAGGCAATGTACATTTATTAAGACTTCAGAAAACATTCGTCATTTATTTCAATCATTATTATAAATACGGGTTCACGAATTGAACCGAAACATTGTCAGGCGAAACACCAATAAAACGATACATGATAAATCCCGTATTTATAATAATGATCTTGCGTTTGTTTTTATTACATTTTAGCGACGGAATAATACCGGGCTTTCCTAAAATAGAAATGAAATAGAATGAATAGATATCACAGTTCATTCTTATTTTCACGAATCACTCCGATTAAAATAGGCACTCCGATTTGAATAGGTATTCAACAAAAATAAAATTTTATATACGGACAGCTTAATCTAGAGATACCAAATGAAATTAGCCTCAATTTCATCCTCCTCACAAATGCTGCCTAAACTCAATTGATTTTTAATTTCAAATCAGACCTTTTTAGATTATTGCCGCATAGATTTTTTAAAGTGTTAGTTACGAGCGGAATTTTATTGCATGTAAAACTAGACTTACAAGTTGGTAAAGCGAAGTAAAGTATTAACTTTACTTTACTTCTTTTGTAAAGTAAAGTTGGTACATTACAAAGCAGATATTTAAGTAGCTACCTACTGCTATATATTAGGTAATCTGTGAACACTACTTCATTCAAGGACTCTTGTAAAGTCGCTTACGATTCAGGTAATCTCAATTCTTAATAAACAGATATTTGCTGGACAGAAAGGATTTTTTACACAGGTTCCAAGAGCGCTTTCAGCGTTTAAAATGCAAAATAAAACACGGCTCATAGCGCACTAACGCACCGTGAACTCACCTGTTCTCATGATACTAGTCCTTCTACGCATCGTTAGGAGAACTTTGAACTCCAAAGATTCAAAGGTGAATAAAACTGAACTTTTATCGGACGCGACGAAATCCATGCGACTTTTATAATATTGACGTCTCTGTAGATTCAACAGCTTTCTTTAGTTATGCTGTAAACTTAATGTATACTTATTCAAATCAAATCAAATACCAAAAGTATCACAAAATTTAATAAATAGGTAAAACCATTAACCTCAATAAAGGTAAGTAGGTATGAATGAATGAATATTCCTTACAAGCTTGACACAACAAAATAAAAGGGCAGTCTTATTGCTAAAGAAATGTTGTTGAATGTTTATGAAAGAAAGAATAGGAATGGACAAGGAAACTTTCTGCAGTAAAAACTGAGTACTTACGATTTCAACCAATCGTGTCCGTTGGTGTCATCAAATTCTCTCCCTAAAGCTTAATTCAGCAAGTTTCAGTACCTACTCTTTTGTAGCCCATATAATGGGTAGCCCGCGGGATGTTCTGATTAACTTCACGTCTACGATCCGTACAATGACCTAAGAATAGATTAAAGATCTGAGCTTACTTCAGCGCAATTTCAATTCAATTAAGCGAATTATACGAATAGATAGTGTATCGTGAAATCGTGATCTGTTTCTGTAATCAGACTTCTATACTCTATCTTGAAAATTTACTTAGTGAATACCCAAAAATTGCAATTCCGTATCGAAAAGTTGCACTTTTGACAGACTCGGCGCTCCTTCCCCAAAAGAATTCATTATTTGCTTACCCGCATCTTTTGTTTTGACAAAAAAATCTTAGAACAATCGCGCGCAAGGGACAGAACTTGTAATTTATTTCCCACTACTTTATCAATACTTAACACTACTTTATCCTCACCTGCCCCTTACACGTTCGATTATCAAGGGTAATCATTCTAATGCATTTGATACGGAGTCCATATGCGTCGAGGCGTTTAGAGACTTTCACAGAGTATAATCAATGTGAGTTATCAATTGGAGATACGAACTACCTATCTAATTTACCCTAGATTTAAAAAGCCACGCAGGAGGTGCCTTGCTTTTTAAAACTAGGCTATTTTAAAACTTTGGAAAGCTGTCAAGCTATTGGATCGGAGACCTCCGTTTATTGATTTATCATATTATTATAATTTAAATTAAAGCGATGACAAATCGATTTTGACGATGTAAACAATAATCTCTAAGGTCGTAAAATAGTTCAATGTAAACAATTTTCTTATAAATGAAAAGAAAACAAATTGTATTAGATTAATACTACCTAATGTTACACAAGTTAACAGATATAAAAATCAAAGACGAGAAGTTGGCTCTTGTGGACACCACCGTATAAGCTTCAATGGGGCCCTCACATTGATAAGTCGTCAAAGAGACTTAGTTCTGCGGCATACGCAGTCAAAAAGATCCGTCTTTTTACAGACGTAGAGACAGCTAGACTAGTTTACTTCAGCTACTTCCACAGCATTATGTCATACAGTATACTGCTGCGGGGGAGTGCTGCAGTATAAACACCGTTTTTGTGCTGCAAAAGAAGACTGTTCGTGTAATTTATAATATGCGCCCCAGTCATTACGCCATAAGTTTAAAGAAATAAATATTATGACATTCCCTTGTTAATACATCTATGAAAATCTGATTTATATTCACAAAAATATTAATTTGTTTCAATACATCAGATTTGATGTATAAGATTTTTTTACGTTTAAAATTTTTGTGATTTATGCGCATTGGCTGCGATTTTCTAAATAACTTTTTAGCCAAGCAAAGGCTAGGGCTCGTATTTCGTACTTGTACGACTTGTACAATGTTATTTCATGATTGACAAAATCAAACGCTTTTGTCAGGTCAAGAAATAAAGACGTCATTCTAGATTTCTCATTAAGCCCTCTGGTGGTTATCTCAATTAAGTTAAAGCAAGCGAGAGAAGGCGAACAGTTTTTGAGGAACCCAAATTGTTCGTTTTTCAACAATTTGTTCACCTACATAAAACTGCTAAGTTGCTTTAATATACGAAAACGTAACTAAACATAATCTTTATAAAAAAACATACTATAATAAATCACTTTTGAAACTATCATGGTTATTAACACTATTTGTACTAAAAACGGGATATTTACCATGATTTGTGAGTTCTTGAGTGTCCCGATATTTCGACGCAGTTGCATGCGCCATGATCACGGGTAAACTGTTTACCCGTGATCATGGCGCATGCAACTGCGTCGAAATATCGGGACACTCAAGAACTCACAAATCATGGTAAATATCCCGTTCTTAGTACAAATAGTATAATAAATCAGATGATTTGGATGGTAGAGAAGCTTGGGATTGAAATTGCTCCAACTCGTTCAAAAATGTAACAACTTAGACGTAATTTATTTTCTTTATTGTTATGTATTCTAAAAGGATCATTAAAAAGAACAACCAGCCTTGTTTCTTGCCTTTTTTCCTGGCTTAGTCGCGAAGGAACAGGAACAGTGAACAATGTGAATATTGAGATTTTAACGAATAATAATATTTTGATTTTTTTTTCAGCGATCTGTTGTGAGACGCGACGATACGCTGGCGAAACAATCGTCGTCTCGTGGTGTTATCCCGACGATTGAAGCTCGTGGACGTCAACGTTGATCACCGGACGATTATATGAGTTCCGTAGTTAAACTAGGAAACCATATTGCTTCACCATGTCCGTCTGTCTGTCTGGTCGGTCAGACAGACAGTTACATTTTAATCGTATACTATTAGCGCTGTAGAGCTGAAATTTGGCATGATAATACGTCTTAGTGACGCAAAGTAAGTTTGAAATATAAACAAAAAAAAACTATATTCTTTTGTCTATCTCCCCTATATGGAAGTTGGGTCTACTTTGGTAGACTCTACTTTACTTACAAATAGTCCAAAATCAACTGCAATATTAACTTTGAGTTTAAAAATAACTAAGATACTGCCGTACTGACTACGGAACCCCTCACTGTGCGTGGTCCGACACGAGCTTGAACAAATAATTAAGATAGAGAATAAGAGCGATCTCCCAGTGTTAATTAAGGACATTTTTTCTCCGTTAATGGGCGCGTCGACCGTTTCATTAGCTGGAGAAGGAAGGGGGTCTCGTTGCATTCGACACTCTGTGTCTCATGGCTGTAAGGCAACATTGCCACCTTTTCAATTTGTCTCCTCTATCTCCAAGAATGGTTTTTCATTTAATTTATGATCTGCTATTTGAGACTTTTCTTGCTAACGACAAAGTAATAGTACTAAGAATGACGAAGAAAAATAATTACCTAATATAAAATGTCATCATCATGATATCAGTCACTACTGAAAATAGAGCCCCCCCCCCTCCCCCTCCCCCCATAGATTTCCAGAGCGACCGATTTAGTGTGGCCTGCACACAACGGCTCCCAGCAGCCTTTATTATGTTTTTAACATGTTATGTAATTGTAGGATAATGGACAAATTACAACTGACAAAGTAAACTCTGGTAGGTATACACCAAAAAGGTTACGTTTTGCCCAAATTCTTGATAGGTAGATATAACTTTTCTGTTAGGAGCGATCTAATTTTTGAAGGCGCATTTTATTCCTTCCCTGGGGCAAAAGGGCGATCCGCCTTTCATGTATTTATACTATCCTCATAATAAAGGTATCCAAAGGAATGGTATCCAAGCAAATAAAATATAAGTATGTTATTATTATTTCTTTGCTCACCAATAACTTTGAAAGCTATCGGAAACACAAATCTTTTTGTTGTAGATTAAAATGGACCCTCTGGGGTGCAGAGTAGGAAAAGGTGTTTTAATGCTGATATGTAGTATGAGATACAGACTTACTGTAAGTACAAGGGGCACGGGCGTAACCAGGGGTTCAAAATATTCAAAATAATACATTAATATTTTTATTGCTTACATAATATTTTTTTCTTATAAATCATAGGCTAGCGTTTGACCACTATCTCGCCTGATGGTAAGCGATGATGCAGTCTACGATGGTACACGCTTGCCTAGAAGAAACCTATTCACTCGTGACTTGAAGATCCCTAGGTTGTAGTTATCAGGAAACACAGACTCAGGCAAGGCGTTCCACTCCTTGGCGGTGCGCATAATAAAGGTGGAAGAGTACCCCTATGTGCGTATGGGAGGTATGTGTACCTAATTAGATTTATCTTCCCCCCCTCCCGATACTATAACCTGGCTACGCCCAGAATTAGGTTCTGTTATTTTACTGTTTTTATGTTTATTTTCTTTGACATATATAACCGTCGTTGCGTCATTAATTTTATCATTATACCATACTTCGCAGAACATATAAGAATTTACCAAAATTATGATAACTTACGAGGTGAGATCGTGTCAAACTTGACCAATAAATTACCGAAGGGCGAGCCACGTGCGAACCCTGGATCAAACATGATTCATTCGACGAGCAATACAAATAATATCCTCGGATACCCAAATCGAAAACAGAATATATGTTATCTTTCATAGAATTTTCTCAACTGAACTACAAAACAGGGTACAAACTGTTCAAAGTATAAATAAATGTTTTCTAACAAACTAAATACAAGACAGCCGGCAGCAATGCTACAGAAATATACTGTTTCAAGAGGTTTCAAGAGATTTCCAGCCTTGAAATTGAGCTAGGTCGAACGAGAGTTTTGCAGAACAATTATCAACTTTGAAGACCTTTTGAATTTCCAACAACCGTAATTTCCAAATACTTTCCTGGTTAGAAAGTGTATGTTGTTCTTACACAACGAAGTTGAAAACTCGGACCAATCCCGTCTAAGTACTCCTGACCAACCTGTCGGAGTAAACTTAATTTAAGCATTTTTAAATGAAAGACCATTCTTGGAATAGTCTTCAACTTAATTTCGCTCCCGGTCCGTGTTTAACAAGACAATTGCAAGACGCGTAAAATTAATTAGCTATTCAAACATTTGTTTTCATATTAAACGAGGGTTAACTAAGTTAAATTACTAATTTACGGTTCTTTTGGCTTCATTAAGCGAGACATTTATTTTAGAAATCAATAGTTATCCTCCGGCAGCAAAGGTTTTGTCGACATCAATAGAATGATTTTTAGGTAGGCACTCTTTCATATAGCTTCACCTCTTTTATAGAGATACCAATCGATCTATTATATAGCTGGTATAAAGTCTATAAGGCACTCGCAATGTCCTGCGAGTGCTCGAATATCAATAGATACAGAAAATATGTGAATAAATAAATAAAAAAAACTACGAGCCTTAGAGTATTCGCATATGATGTGTAACATCTCACCACCGCGCGCGCTCATTGGTCAAATCAGATAGTGCGCGCTTCCACGGTTTCCAGTTACACATTTCCGTCCTTTTGCCAAAATCACTCCCACAAACCAAGAGGAAAGATGTTACACATCAAAATAAACAAATATTGCTGGACAATATTGCAGAGCTTGTACTATGGGAACCAGATAACTGATAGAATACTTATATATTTTTTTTATAAATACATAATTATAATATATAGAAAAACAATCAGACCTGGACTTGGATCTGTAGATCATGCGAATATTTGTTCCGGGGTGGGAATCGAACCCTCCTGCGTCTCAGCCGGCTATTCGCCCACTATGCCACGGAGGTCGTCCGAATTTATGTCTATCACAAATAAAAGTACGATAAAATAAAATACCTTTTCTATCATCGTAAACGAATCAATGTAATCGGTTGTGGCTCGCTCTTACCCAGATTGAAATATAAACAGATTTACTGACCAATAACTAGAACGGGTGAGGGTGGGTTCATCGAAATGATTACCTACCTGCTAGCCCCCATAAATGTATCGAATTGTCTCGAATTTGTTCGTCGTACAACTTTTATTTCACTTAAAACATTATAGGATGAGTTTTATCACTACTGTATTTTATCGCTCGTGATTGGGGACACTAACTGGTGCAAACTGCTCTACTAACGTAAACTATAAAAATCACATCCATAAAATAAATCGATAATATCTTCTTCCTCTTCTTACTTCAGCTACTTCCACAGCAGTATGTCATACGGTATACTGCTGTGGGGGAGTGCTACAGATATAAACACCGTTTTTGTGCTGCAGAAGAGGGCTGTTCGTGCAATTTATAATATGGGCCCCAGAGAATCATTACGCAATAAGTTTAAAGAAATAAATATTATGACATTCCCTTGTCAATACATATATGAAAATCTAATGTATGTTCACAAAAATATTAATTTGTTTAAGAAAAATAGCGATAATCATAATTTTAATACTAGAAATGAAGATAAACTCGCTGTTGCCACTTGTAGACTCCATAAAGTTAGTAAATCGTTTAAAGGGCAAGGTGTACGCTTTTATAACAAACTCCCTAGGGATGTACAAAAATAGACAATTAACCAGTTTAAAAACGTAATTAAACAAAATCTTTATAAAAGAGCCTACTATAAAATATCGGATTATTTAGATGATAGAGAAGCTTGGGATTGAAATTGCTCCAACTCGTTCAAAATGTTACAATTTAGACGTAATTTCTTTTCTGTATTATGTATTGTAAAAGGATCATTAAAAAAACAACCATCCTTGTTTCTTGCCTTTCTTTCCTGGCTTGGTTGCGAAGGAACAGGCAGTAAAATTGACGTTTCAGAGTGATCCTTGTGATTTTAATGAATAAAAATATTTGACTTTGACTTTGACTATAAATAAAATATGAATAAAAAAGCATTACGCCATTCATTTGCAAAATTTCAGCAAACCGTTCGCAAAGTTCGGGAACAAATGATACCGAGTAAACTTCGAGTTCCCAGTTTTTGACACCCGATCATCTAACCTCCAATACAAACATTGGCTTTTGAAATCCAAAGTAAGTAGTAGATAAGAACAACTTTGGCAGTTTTCGTACCTAACAAAGCAAAGGTTGAATACCGCGATCACTGAGTAGGTAATTTGCTAACTAAGTCAGGACAGCCCTTGGAAAAGTTAGCAAAGAACAAACTTCAAGTGTGAACATATACAAACAGGCTTATCCGGGTGTTCCCGGGTATCTGATTACCCCTGTTCAACACCTGGACTATTCAAAAACCTGTTTAATTAAACTTAAATAGGGGAGAAAGATAAGACAACAGCAATAACGTTAGAAAATAGTAATGCACAAATGTTATTAAACAAAACATTAAAAGGGCTAATAGTCTCAACCCTGAAGGTTTAGTTTAAGCAATGGTAAAGTAGGGGTGAATTTAATTGAAATCGGATGGTATTGATACACATCATTATTTGTACTAATAACAGTTTAAATTTGGAATACCATCCGATTTAAAAAACTTTTACTGTGTTTTTTAAAATTATTGTTAACATAATCGAAAAAAAGGGTTTTCGGCGGTTTTGAAGGGATGTTTTTCCGAAACTGCCCATCAGGATCGGATGGCATTTTTTTTTCAACGTTTGGTGATGTTAAAAAGTATGCTCACCAATTTTGAAGCGGTAGCCTCACCACTTTTTTTATTTTTTTTTATTCGCTTGAGCAAAAACGGCCCACTTGTTTCGGTTGGAAAAAAAATATTATACAGTTATTTTTCAAGCAACCGCATTTTTATCCGGTTGCATACTAAAAAAAAAATATTGCCCTATCCCCATATGACCGCCCACGTCCATTTGGGGTCAAGTCGGCCGATACGAGGGGACTCTGTACCACGCCAAGACCCAGATTACCACTCGCTATCCAATTGCCTCTCCGGCATAAAATTGACGTGCCATTGCCTTGAATAGTTGGAAGTGTATAATTAATTAGATTCTCGTATTGTCCATAATCACGACAGAATTCGGTGTCTGAGGTTTATTCCCAATATAGAGAAGTGCTATAACAAATTTTAGTTCGGCCCGAGAGACTGAATGTACTCGGCTCAGATATTTAGATCCGATAAGCTGGCATTCGCATCGAGGGCTGAGAGAATAGACAAAGGCTTGCACTACTACCCAGAATCAAATCACTAAGAATTCTCAAAACTATTTAAAAAATATATATATTCTTAGGGCGACTCGCGCAACGATGCCTAAACGTATTTAGTGGCTAAATATGATTTAAGGAGTTGTCAAATCATACAAATAAGTCAAATTTAAACATGTTTAGTCACAAAATACGTTAAGGGATCATTGTGCAAGCCGGCCTTAATCTTTGATTAACAAAATAGTGCCACGAAATGCAAATCCAACTAACTTGACCTACAGTTTCATCCAAATTACAGGTAACGGAAGTTCATATAAATTGGTTAATCTTTTTTGGGGTTGAAATTGCAGTTATTCGGGTTTCTGACTTTTTTCTATATTTGTGTCACTAAAGCTACATGCATACCTACCGAATTTCAGCACTGTGGGGTCACTGGTGTACCCTGTGAATTTTACTTCATTCACTTTACTATAATCTTTATAGTACACAAATAGATTACAGACAAAAACAGCTTACAAAATGAACATGTACAAAGGCGTGCTTAACCCTAATAAGAGTTTTCTTCCAGCAAACTTTTGAAGATGGAGATACCTAGTTGATTTTGTCAAAGTTTAGTTTTTATTTATGGCTAATAACTTAAAAACTACAAGGTTTAAACTAAAAATAAAAACGGGATCGAAATGTATCACACCAAAACTGTGCCATCACTACCTATGTACCGAATTTCACGATGATCGGATAAACACTTCGAAAGTTATCCTCGGACAAACAAACATACATACATTAGCCCAAGTTTGCCCGATTTGCCCAAGTTGATTTAGAGATCTCGCTTCGCCCGATCAGATTTATCTCACAAGTATGGCGTAGAAATGAAATCCCAGTAGAATATTAACACCTATTTTTGGATGTTTGGAAACATGACTCCACAATAGTGGAATATGCGTTTTAAGAATTTCATTATGCTTTTGAACTGTGAACACCTTTTACCGGGTACTTAATACAGGTGTAATAAAACACACCTATAAAACCAGTAGGTAATCAAATCAGGGCCAATAAAGATTCTCAATAATCATTTAACCACCACCATTAACCTATTTATACAATTTCTGCCTAAAGTATCTAAATATATTTCATGGAAGTAGGTATAAACGTAGGTTTCTATAGCTTTGAAAGAACACCTTTAATTGTAAAATAATAATATTTTTTTCATAATTCTTTACTGTTCGTGAACCTAGGTACATAATTGATGGTTGAACTTATAAATAGAACTAGTGGTTCACCCCGAACTGAGATCTCGCGAGTCTACCATAAAAACAAAAAAAATATTATTCGTAATCATTGACTACAACCAACTTACTTGACCTACAATTACATTCAAATTACAGGTAACGGGAGTTCATGTTAATTGGTTAATCTTTTTTGGCGTACAAATTGCAATTATTCTGGAGTTCAGACTTATGCCTATATTTCTGATACTGCACTGTGGGGTCACTGGTGTACCCTGTGAATTTTGTCAAAGTTTAGTTTTTATCATGGCTAATAACTTAAAAACTACACAAACTTTATTAAAAACAAAAACGGGGTCGAAATGTACTAATGAAGACCTTCATTTGACGTCTCATTTGACCGAATAGTCTCATTTTCATTTTTTTTACCCCTCTTAAACCCCAATATCTCAACAACCCCCCACATTTTTTGGCTCATTGAGTCACACCAAAGTTGTGCCATCATTACCTACCTGTATACCAAATTTCACGATTATTGGATAAACGCATCGAAAGTTATCCTCGGACAAACAAACATACATACATACATACAACGCCGATTTGCCCAAGTTGATTTGGAGATCTCGCTTCGCTCGATCAACTATTCTAGGTTCTGCCATTTAGGCGTAAAAACATTTCGATAACAATTAATTACTACAATATTTATTACATATTTTTTCCTTCATAAAATTAATACAATTCAGAGTCACATCGAATAAAATAGAGCAAACAGTTATTAAAAATTTAAGAAAAACGTCAAAAGATTTGCATAAATAAGAACAATAATAATTACAATCATATAGAATAATAATAATTATGTCAAATGGAGATGTCAATAAATTAAAAGTAATTGCAATAACAATAGATTTATATAAATTAATGTTAAATAATATTTTGGTCATTAAGAAATTCTTTTACATTGTAGTATGTATGCTTTTCTAACTAGAATATATTCAACTTACTCTTTAATTCATTATTTGAGAGCAAGCGAACAGACTTTGGAATTTTGTTGTAAATAGTAGGAGCCTTATCAAAGATCCTATATCAAAAGCCGTAATAATTCACGTTTAATTGGACAAACAGCTTTACATTATTAAAATGAAAACTGAACGGGACACAGACTAAATACCAGTTACCGATGGCTAAAGGGATTTAGGGAGAGGCCTCAGTTTTCATGGAATTTCAGTAATTAGCGAGATTAATGGTTAACTGCTACTGAAGCTGCTGAGCTTAAATCAAATCTTTCAAGTTTCATATAATTATCTTGAAGGATTTTACATAGGAAGAAAATCTAAGTCTACTGTATTGGGAAATTTTACGCTACTTGTCACATATGAAACGATAAAAAGGTAGAGGGGTAATGCATCAAACGTAATGGTTGGACTTACCTCTGACTACTCTCTCGTAGAATTGGAAGAGATTCCGTTTCCCTATAAAAAGCTATAATAAAACAAATTAAAAACTGAATTCCGCGTAGGAAAAGGACATTTCGAAGGATTTGGAGGAGACTTTTGCCAAGCAGTGATACAAAATAGGCTGTGTTTTTTTTTGAAGAAAAACAGTACAATCATCTTCGCATTTAAAAATAACGATATTCTATGGTAAAACACTCAGTTCGCGGGCCCCCGCCAGTAGCATACCTACATTACTTAGCTTTATCGTACATGATTGAGCTTTGATTAGTTCAGAAATACCCAAAAACGATTTCTTGTGCAATTTCAATTTAATTGTTGGAATGTAAATCCCTGAACGTGTGATAAAACTGTTCATCCATGTTATCCCAAAGATACACGCACCGGTTTACGTGTATGTAAAGAGAGAAAGAAAGAAAGAAAATATTTTTATTAACACAAATAACAATAATTAAAAACACAAAAAAAAAATACAGTACAACAAAAGATTACATAATATAGATATAAGTAAAGCTTAAAGCTGAGGCAGGACCTGTTTGGGCATGCGTGGCACGGAGAGGGACTAGTTACGAGTAGTAAGCCTACCTACTGGTTGGGTAGGTACCTATGTCTACCTATGTCTATGTAGTCTAATATGAATATCTCATTTTTTTCCGTATTATTTCCTGTCTGTCTACTATTTTGTTTGTGATCCGTTCTGTGTTTCTTTGAGTGTGTCAAATAAATATATTCTATTCTATTCTATTCTATTCTATTCTGAATACACAGTAGCCGCCACAAAAAGGTTCTAACTCAGCATTTTGCTATGGCACAACAAGGTAACACAGCGCTGGTCTTCCGTTGGAACCTTTGTGAGCACATGGAAGTCTGCTAACATATAAAAATAAACAAGTAGGTGAATTATATTAAAATTCAACTAGCTTAATAAATAAAAATATAAATATATAAGTAACATAATTAAAATCAACTAGTGCTCTCAGTGCCAAAACTTACAAGTTATAAAACCCTAAAAATATTGTTAACAAGCAGTTATAGGATGGCAACCGTACAAGATGGGTGACTTCGTATTTTGATAGGGTATTAACAAAAAAGTTTTTCTTTAGGGAATATTTGTACGGTCTTGCGTTGAAATATTTTGACACGAGACCGCACAAATGTAGAAACAATTTACGCTAAAATTTAATTTATACTAAATTTTTTCCCATAAAGATAAACTTTTCTACAACAGCTGATTGACAGTTTTTTTCCGAAATCGTTCAGTATTTCTTCAAAGAAAAGATCCAATTATAATAAACGTGTTGAACAAACATTGTTCTCGTAAATGTGGAAAATTAGTTCTTTTGGATTTACATACTTAAGCACCCTGTATTACAAGGTGAACCGTACATTACTTTTTATCGTAGTATCTTTGCGATTTTATTTTCAGTTTATATCGCTAAGGTCACGTACCCCAATATTCTATTCATGCGTTTTCCGTGTGGAGTTTGCGAGACCCCTACCGTTAATAAAATATTTCTTTTACGTACCTTTGTTTTTCTTTCTAAATCTGAAATGTTATCGAAGTGAAACTTTGTAGACGTGTGTAACCAATCCTTTTGGGAATGTTTCATAAAATTGGCAATTACGTAGCAATCATTATTACTAGTGATTCGCCCCGAACTGAAATCTCGCGAGTCTCCCATAAAAACAAAAATATATTATTCGTAATCTTTGACTATCAAAATAGTGCCACGAAAAATAACCAATTAACTTGACCTGAAGTTTCATTCAAATTACAGGTAACGGGAGTTCATGTTAATTGGTTCTTTTTTTTTTGAGTTCAAATTGCAGTTATTCTGGATTTCAGGCCTATATTTGTGTCACTTAAGCTACACGCATACCAAATTACAGCACTGTGGGGTAACTGGTGTACCCTGTGAATTTCATCAAAGTTTAGTTTTTATTATGGCTAATAACTCAAAAACTACAAGGACTTTAATAAAAAAAACGGAGTCGAAATGTACCTATGTATAAAATTGAACGATGATCGGATTAACGCTTCGAAATTTATCATTGGACAAAAAAACAAACATACATACATACAACGCCGATTTGACCAAGCTGATTTGGAGATTTTGCTTCGCTCGATCAATAAATACGGGATTTGTTACGTTCCGTGAATTACTTAGCAGTATTAGAAATCTTCATTAGCGACCAAAGTCAGTCAACAAAGGCACAAAGCAGGATTGTTATCTTTCTATTTTTAGTAGGTATCTGAACGTTATGACAGCTATAGTCTTCAAAGCGCTCAATATTACCTACGACAGTTCTGACAGACGTGTCGTAGATAAAAGTTATCGAACAGTCTTCTAGGTTTTTTTTCTTTTGAAAGGTATTTCCATGAGCGTTGAGCAGGTTGGGCATGACCCGCAATCGCACTTCTTTGGTGGGGTTTTCGGGTATGGGCAAGGGCATGGGCATGGACATGGGCAGTCTGGACCGCATGGACCGCAAGGGCCACAAGGTCCGCAGGGCCCAGACGGACCGCAGGGGCCACAGGGACCACAGGGGTAAGGGCAGCGGCAAGGTCCACAGGGGCCGCAAGGACCACAGGGTCCACTAGGGCCGCAGGGTCCACTAGGGCCACATGGTCCACAAGGTCCACATGGAACACAAGGTCCACAAGGACCGCAAGGGCAGCGATATGGTCCACAAGGCCCACAGGGTCCACAAGGGCCGCAAG
Organism: Philereme transversata; assembly: GCA_963924445.1. Taxonomy (NCBI): domain Eukaryota; kingdom Metazoa; phylum Arthropoda; class Insecta; order Lepidoptera; family Geometridae; genus Philereme; species Philereme transversata. The sequence continues at coordinate 16,128,908 of OZ004350.1, read as the reverse complement.
GTCCACACGGGCAGGGGCCACAGGGACAACCACATGAAGGTCACCTTCCTTCCTTTTTCTTTTATAATTTTTCATCTACGATCAGCCTTTGGCTATAAGCAGATATTAGGAGAGCATAATTGGCGTGCTGTGCTGGACTCCATTGAGTATTGCATATATGGAGAAACTTGTTTCTGTCACTCAGTTCTAGTGTGTTGTGGCGCTTAAGGCGGTCCTGCTGATCTGGTTCGAGGAGCTTCACAGCTAAATTAGGATGCTTCGTTCTTCTAGGTAGAAAATATTTTATAGGTTTGTATAGAAGATTATCAGAACGTGCGTGTTGGTATGCCGGCAATATTGTTCCTAACTGGCTTCCGTCGAATCTAATCACTCATTATCTTGTTTCATTAGAGCATTTATTCGATAATTTAGTTATCGGAAATAATAACAATGACTTATACATTTGAATAAAATATAAAAATGACCTTTTGATAAGAAACACTGATACACTATATTTTATATCTACTTGAACAAGTTAGTTTTTCCTACTGATGATAATTAGGGAACTACGAGAAGAGATTGGGGGGGGGGTCTTCAAAATACCACGCTAGGTCACAGGGGCGGGGGGAGCTTAGGGTTTCGTCACGTAGTCAATATCCTCTAGGGAAATATCGCGCTTTTTCGTGCTATATTCAAATATGGCGCGCAGCATTGAGCGCTTTTCAACTTAAATTATAGGTATTCCAAATCAACTTAGTCAAATCGGCGTTGTATGTATGTTTGTTTGTCCAATGACAAATTTCGAAGCGTTAATCCGATCATCGTGAAATTTGATACATAGGTAGAGGTAGTGAGGGGACAAGTTTGGGGTTGTTGAGATATTGGGGTTCAAGAGGGGTAAAAAAATTATTAAAATGAGACTTAGGAGTGAGACGTTATTAGAAAGGACATACATTTCAACTCCGTTTTTATTTTTATTAAAGTCCTTGTAGTTTTGAGTCACGCACTCTTGGCGTCGCGCGGCAAGCGCCGTATTAATAAAGACAAATATAAGTATTTTTTTTTTTACGTAGTGGCACACTGCGTACCGAAAACTAAAAATTCGCGGATACAAACTAAGTAAGACTATCCCACTTTCCGCTCCCACTGTATAAAATTTGTTTGTACGTGTTTTGTTATGTACAACATCACAACAAATCAATGAATTCATCATGTAAGTAGGTACCTGTTAAAATAAGCGGTGTCGTCGCAAAGGCGCCGCCGATTTACGTTGAAAATTATTTATTTTAAATGTATCGATTACTGGATAAATATTCAAGCAACCGGTGTTAAACCCACCTCTTAAATCAGTAAATACGATTCCGGATGAGTGTTTTAAATTAATGTTGTACATAACAAAACAGGTTGTATAAGATATGTTTAAACTGTAACTAGTCGAAATCCTTAGCAGTTCACCTTTAGATCGCTTTAAATACACAGATATGTATGGCTTGGAACATGTTTTTGGATTAAAAGGCGTGCCCTGCACCTGCATGTGGACCAAGATGAAAGCATCCACCGGATTATTATACTAATCTAGAAGTTGTAGATCATGAAGTAGCGGGTAACAGCTAGACTCGTCGAAATCGAATAGGAATATTTGACCGGTGTCAAAATACCAACGAATGACAGAACCAAACGATACAACATTGGAATATCGTCCTGTCGATATATTGATCCCGGATTAAATAGTGTTTCCGAGTGTAATATTTCAATATAAAGTGATACTTGATGCTTATTAATAATATACATTGTTATATAGTTATTTGGCATTATGTAGTTGATTTTTCGATTTCTTGTGTAGACGTTTGTACAAAGTTATCTCGGCATGCAAAATGGTAGACGTCAAATCGAACCTATTAGATATTTTTAGTGTAATTATAAATAAATAATAAATAAATATTGCTGGGCATTTCACACAGCGCTATCTAGCCCCAAACTAAGCAGAGCTTGTAATATGGAAACCAGATAACTGACAGAATACTTATATACATTTTTTTTTAAATACGTACTTATAATATATAGAGAAACAACCAGACCCGGAACAAATATCTGTAGATCAACATTGATTACTTTTTTTGGCGGCGGGAATCGAACCCGCTACCTCCTGCGTCTCAGCCGGCTATTCGCCCACTGCACCACGGGGGTCGTCTAATTATTTTATAAATTATTATTAAATAAATTGAATTCATAAGGTTCGGTACTGACCCTGTTATAGTTCTGAATCTATAGTTTATTTTGAAAATGTTTTCTTTGCTTCTCCTTGGTTTCGAAGCGCAATCTAGCCTCATTTCCGTCCTTTCTCATGCAAAGCAGTCACAAACAAAAACCTGAGCCGTCTCGTGATAAAAGAGCCTAATGATTTCGTACTTCTAATGCAATTTGCCAGTAAAACAAAAACAGAGGACATTGCCAGAATTACAAATGGACGAATACCCTTCGTCAGGCTGTTGGTTAGAAAAGTGACAAAGCGTTTTTCGACATGTCTTTGATATATTTGGCTATTTTGTAAGCGTTTTCTTGGCGTGAATTTACACCACTGCACTCGTGCGAATATCATACGCACCGTAAAAAATCTTGAATTACCTTTTGTATGCCCTGTATTTGCGATTCTATGATACGAATTTATTTCGTTAACCACGGTCATTTGTCTAAAAATGCTTCATTATACATTCACAGCGGCTCTCTTGCTAGCAGATTTACCTTTCCCTAACAGTTGAGTTCAAACTAAACGAAACTTTATTCCGCGTCAGTTTTAAAAAGTTTAAATGAGATTTAAACTAGGCATTGTTGGTTGCCGTTTAGTCGGGGGGGGGGCTTAGTTTGAAACTATCAAACTATGTGGCGGCAGATGTTCTTGGCGGTCTTAAAAGCGGCGTGCTTTCAGTTTAAGGAAGGTTTAATATTATTTATCATGTTTATAATAGGATGTTTTATTTTCTTCTTGTGTTTACCAATGTGTTGTGTTTACAATTATCGTAAGGCGGAATGTCACAACTCGCGACGCGAAGTCGGCACACAAATTATGGAAGCAATTTCGCAATATAGGTATTTGAAATGAATCCCTTGTTTCCTTAACCCCTGCAAACTATATTAAACTAGTAGTTCGCCCCGAACTGAGATCTCGCGAGTCTCCCATAAAAACAAAAATATCTTTGTAATCTTTGACTATCAAAATAGTGCCACATTACTTGACCTACAGTTTCATACAGTACAGGTAACGGGATTCCATATTAATTGGTTACTCTTTTTTGGGGTACAAGATGCAGTTGTTCTGGATTTCAGACTTTTGCCTATATTTGTGTCACTAAAGCTACACGAATACCAAATTTCAGCATTGTGGGGTCACTGGTGTACCCTGTAAATTTTGTCAGTTTTGTTTTTATTATGGCTAATAATTCAAAAATTTCAAAGAAAAAAAAGATATGTATGTTTGTTTGTCCGAGGATGACTTTCGAAGCTTTTATCCGATCATCGTGAAATTTGGTATATAGGTAGGTAATGATGGCACAATTTTGGTGTGACTCAATAAGCTAAAAATTTTGGGGGATTGTTGAGATATTGGGGTTCAAGAGGGGTAAAAAAATGAAAATGAGACTATTAGGTCACAACAATTCACAGGGTACACCAGTGACCCCACAGTGCTGTAATTTGGTATGCGTGGCGCTTATGTATGACAAATATAGGCAAAAGTCTGAAATCTAGAATAACTGCAATTTGTACCCTAAAAAAGAGTAACCAATTAACATGAACTCCCGTTACCTGTAATTTTGATGAAACTGTAGGTCAAGTTGTTTGGTTTTTATTTCGTGGCACTATTTTGATAGTCAAAGATTACGAATAATATTTTTTTTGTTTTTATGGTTGACTCGCGAGATCTCAGTTCGGGGCGAACTACTAGTAGATATATGTATTATATATGTGTCGCTACAACTTGCTCGGTATTTCAAACATTTAACTCAACATTATCCTGGAAGGTGGACGGTAGGTGATAATAGTTTTGAAGCCAAACTATCTATTAGTTTAGGGCCCCTGTGCACACACCAAGCATAAAGGATCTCTAAATTAAACAAGAGTTACCATTACCTACCCTTCTGGGGATTATTTCATTTTTTGATATGTGTCATACCTATCAAAAAATGGTGTCTAAACTTTACTTAGGGTGACAATCTGTGCAATTCACAGATTAAAATCGTGCAATGCATATTTAAAACCATGCCAACAGTGAATCATCAATCGTTCGTCACAAGCTCATAGATACTGACTTATTTTTAATTTGTGATAACTAGTAGTTCGCCCCGAACTGACATCTCGCGAATCTCCCAAAAAAACAAAATAAATATTATTCTTAGGGCGACTTGCACAACGATGCCATTATATATTGAATGTATTTAGTGGCTAAATATGATTTAAGGAGTTGTCAAATCATACAAAAAGGTCAAATTTAAACATGTTTAGTCGCTAAATATGTTTAGTGATATTTGTGCAAGCCGGCCTTAATCTTTGACTAATAATTAGTGCCACGAAATACTAAACAACATACTTGACCTACAGTCTCATTCAAATTAGAGGTAAAGGGAGTTCATGTTAATTAGTTACACTTTTTTGTGGTTGAAATTGCAGTTATTCTGGATTTCAGACTTTTCCCTATATTTGTGTCACTAAAGCTACACGAATATCAAATTTCAGCTTTGTGGGGTCTCTGGTGTACCCTGTTAATTTTGTCAGTTTCGTTTTTATTTTGGCTAATAACTCAAAAACTACAAAAACTTTACTAAAAGTAAAAACGGGGTCGAAATGTACTAATAAAGACCTTTCATTTGACTTCCCACTTGACCTCTCTCATTTTATTTTTTTTATCCCTCTTGAACCCCAATATCTCAACAACCCCCCCCCCCCATTTTTAGCTCATTTAGTCATATCAAAATTGTGCTGTCACTACCTACCTATGTATCAAATTTCACGATGATCAAATTCAACGATTCGAAAGTTATCCTCGGACAAACAAACATACATATATACAACGCCGATTTGCCCAAGTTGATTAGGAGATCTCGCTTCGCTCGATCAATAAAGTAATAAAACAGTATACCACGTTGATTTTCATTCACTCTTAGCCCATTCTTCGAAAGAGCTGATAAATCGAGATTAAGAATCTTTGTACTGCCAAGTCACGTTCAATCATTGTTTCAGCATTATTCCTCACCGTTCGGTAAGTGCCTAACAATAAGGCGGTAACACGAACGTGGCAACTATAAAATTATTATTGGAAGCGTCTCCAGATGCCAGACAACGTCGGCGCTTTTAACACGAATTCTCACATTTGAAATGGATTTATCTCAGTTCAAGCAGTCTTAGGTTGGAGAGAAACACGACGCGAATTGGCACCTAGCACTAACTAAGAATCCTTGCACAACAACTTGTAAATACAATGGGAAGGTTAAATCGCACTTACACAAAAACTCTGCATAACAAATCCTTAACGTCTATCAACTGAAGACAGTCCTGGATTAGTGAAGCTATTTAAGCAATTGCTTAGGGCATCCCGTCCAGGGGGGCACCAGAGACGACCGAGAAAAAAAAACGAGCACACGAAAGTTAAAGCAATTTCAAAATCCGCGCGTTTTAAATTGTCGTTGACGTTCGGTTCTGTCACAGTCATGACCTCACTTCCGCTCGCTCGCTCGTAAGTACCTACCACCCCCTGCAGAAAGATTTTTCTCTAAGTTAAAAATTATAAAAAATGAAACAAGAACGACTTTGGGTCAAAAAAGATTAAGTAAATGCATTGTCTTTATATTATATCGAATCAGATATGCTTAAAACGTTAGACTTAAAAACTATTTGTCACGAATTTAATGTCCGAAAAAAACGCAAATTGCATTTAATAAATAAATAAAAATGTTTTGGTTTCTAATAATAATTAATTAATTACTCTATTCCGATATATAAAATAATCTTAGGACCACATGTGAAATGATGTTGTGCCGACCGCACCTAGCATGGGGCAATGGCAGGAGAAACAACACATACATATTCTACCTACGATACGTATTAACATTTTTTTATTAAATTAATTCTTTGTAGTTCACTTAAGGATAGGGGGCCCACAGAGGAAGATTGCTTAGAGCATCAAGTTACTTAATCCGGCATTGATTGAAGAAGATTAATGCAGCGGCTGGTGGTAAGTTCCAGCGCTAGCTTGGTGAACGGCGCAGGCCCTGAAGTGCCTTGGATAGGAAATAACACTATACACACGCGAAACAAACTAAATGCTACAGCTTTTTTAAAGTTCTATATAACTAGGTGCCTATATTTATTTATTTATTATATATGGCACACAAAACAGAACACATCCAGCAAATCTATATATATAAAACACAGTCGGGTTAGTTACAACATTTATAACTCAAGAACGGCTAGACCGATTTTGATGATCTTTAATATGTTGGATTTGTCTCCGCCCTGAATAGCAGAAAAACTATTAAAATATCGTAAAAATTCACGCAAAAAGAAATTATGAAGAAAATTTATTTTCTGATACAAAAATGTAGCTAATGATGGCCGATTGACAATTCTATCAGCATTCTACATTGGCAGCCCGCGTCATATTTATGTCAAGGCGGTCAGCTAGTACAAAATAAATACATTATAAAGAATTTAGAACAACGAAATATTCCAAAATATGTGTACACATCACAATATTAATTAGTTTTAAGCATCATAATCTTCCATAATGGCTTATTACAACTGATATTCTTCCCACTCGATTGGGTCTGCAAATCGCCCTCAGGCTTGTTCACTTAAGTGAAAAATTGCCAACTCCGGTCAAAATCTCATTCGAGTTAAGTGTGACCTACTTTGGGCTATTTTCCATTTGCCACTCGAACGCGCGACGTTGATGAATGTGTTCACTGCAAACTTGATAATAACTTATTATCAAGATGCAGTGAACAAGGCTTAATTATTATTAAGGCAGAGAGTTTGATGAATACAATCTAAGTATGATTAAAATCTTTTACGATTTTTCTTCAGAATTAATAAAAAATAGAGATTTTTACATATTATTATACAATTAGACAATCACGATATACTTAAACATTAATCTGCATGCCATTTTTGCAAAAACTAGTTCCAATTAGCGTAATAGATGGCGCTGTCTGGGGATAAGTCGCCAAAAAAGATGGTTTATTATGCCAAACTGTTAAAGTCTCACAGATGTTTAAACAATCTCACTTTGTCAGTTTGTAAACAAACAGCTTTTTTTTCTTTTCTTGTATTTATTTTGACACGGCATTGACAATTCACTTTTTTTTTGATAACAGCTTATGAAAGAGCAGCGCCATCTGTTAGCAGTTCTAAAAACATGCCCGTGAAAACCCCTAAAGATGAAAATGTCGTAAAAAGTGTCGTATAAAATAATATTATATGGAACTTCGTTCCAAGCGAGTGTTCCACGACACTCACGCATTTTTTTTAATTACAGATTTAAGTGATCCACATTGTACTTTATCAACCTGTGAGTTATTTTTACTTTATGTTATTTTACCAAATTATAAAAATAAAATATATTTTTTGATGTTGGTTTTGATGATGGTTTTTTGGTGTTATATTTATTTTATTTATTTTTAACCTGTATTGTCCCACTTCAGGGCAAAGGCGTATGGTATGATAATGTAAAATCATAGTGGCACCACCCTCACTTACACTCTAAGTGTCTTACCACAAAAAAGTTAAGCACCTGTTGAACCCCTGTTTAAAAAGTTCGTTATCAATTATTGCTAATCATTTTTTTAAACAGTTTAAACTTAAGGAAAATATTCGTACTCTTGACGCAACCAATAAGCCTCTAAATTAAGGTGACCCCTACTTCAGCATCGACAGAGATTGAATTACTAATTACAAAGTCTGTCCTCAACTCATTAGTACGCAAAGCTGTCGGTAAAAGATGGAAAAAACATCGCCAATGAAAATGAGGTAGGCGCGAACTTTTAATGACACAAAATTTAAAAAGTTGTTGAATGAACTCAAACTGTGACTAAAGCATTGGTCCACCGACTCACCCTTGCTGCTCAAATTATGTATTACTTGTCAAGTTTCAATAATTAACATACAAAAGTTAATATTTACAAAAAATTTAAAAACTTTTTTTCGGGGTATAGCTAAAACTAGTTTTGAATTTATAAAAACCGCGTCCGAATCGGTTCTTCATTTGAGCCACACACATACACACATAGGCGTCAAACTTGTAACACCCCTCTTTTTGCATGTGGTGGTTGAAAAAATATTTGCCTTGCCGGTCCTCTAATCTCTTCTCCTCAAAACACCCTAACACACTTCAAGCCGCTATGGTGGCTCCTTTACCATCCTACGAGTATATGCATATTTATATATTTAACACTTTAAAACATAACATAACACTGTAAAATACATCCTACACCACACACACTAGGTACACTATACACACATAAACACACACACACACACTTCAAATGCGATCAAGCAAACATTGTAGCTCAAGAGGCACTTTTTTCATTCATTTATATTCTAAAAAATGTTAATATTCACTTTTTTCTTGCAAACTATTTCTTGTTAGTATTTTTTCATGTAAATATTTAATTTAAATATATATATAGATAAGTAAGTATGTTAAAGTTAACAGGCGAGCTACTTTGCCGCGTCCTTATAAGTTTAGTATTACATAATGTAGATTCAATTTGGTTTAAGTCCAGCACTATGTTAATTAGTTTATAATATACGGTAATGTAACTGTGAATCTAAGTATTAATAAATAAATAAAATAAATAAATGCGGTGAATATTTTGAATGCCTTTCCCCATGAAGTCCGCGTTAGTTCATCGTTTAACACTTTCAAACGAAAAGTTATAGGGCACTATCTTTTTCTGTTTTTTTTATTGTAGATATATATTTACAACCTCCGTGGTGCAGTAGCCGGCTGAGACGCAGGAGGTAGCGGGTTCGATCCCCGCTGCGGAACAAATGTTTGCATGATCTACAGATATTTGTTCCGGGTCTGGTTGTTTCTCTATATATTATAAGTATGTATTTACAAAAAAAAATGTATATAAGTATTCTATCAGTTATTTGGTTCCCATAGTACAAGCTCTGCTTAATTTGGGCTAGATAGCGCTGTGTGAAATTTCCAGCAATATTTATTTATTTATTTATATATTTTTGTATATATTATAATCATATTTATTTATTATAATCATAATATTATTAGTTACTTTAGGTATATTTCGTTTTATTTTCTTAAGATATAGGTATATATTTATGATTCTTATACACTCCTCCCTTTAAAATCATCTCTATCTAGCCTCAAAGGTTTGCTGGAAAAAAACTCTTCTTAGGGTTAAGCTCGCCGTTATACATGTCCTCTATTTCTGTACTTTTTAATGTATTGTCTTGTGTACCATAACGAATAAAGAATTAATTTTAATACTGAAATTTATAGGCATAAAGAAATAGAAAATAGGGGGAAAGAATTTGACTCATACAAAAACAAGATCGGTCAAGTGCGAGTGGTAGCAGTATTTTTTCGTCATTTTCATCATAACTCTACGAATCTACAACATACTTAATGAAATAAAAAAATGTTTCGGAATGCTTAAATCGAGCTCTTTTATATGATACCCCATTTTACCTAGTAACTCTATATTACAATTTTGAGCCCCACCGTTTTGGATTCCTTGGCAATAAAAATTTATATATTTAGATATTTTACTTGCGATAGAGCGGGTGAGTATCTCACTAATACTATAAATGCGAAATTTTGGATGTTTGTTTGTTTGTTTGTTACTAAATTATTAATAAAATTTGGTATATACCTACATAGATTATAACCTGTATCACCACATAGGTTACCATTTATCCCATAAGTCATTTCCCATGGGATAAAAATGGGGTTTCAAGTCAAGTTGCAACAGCGAGTTAAGCTTTATTTCTAGGTCTCCTACACATTTAGTAGTGTAACGCGTACGAAGTCGCGGGCAACAGCTAGTTATTTATAAAGATTCAAGTTGATTGCTTTAGTAGTAATTGCTGAGCTGTGACAGACATGACGATAAAGTCGTACTTATGTTTCTGGTTTTACCGAAACCCTATAAATTGACAGAGCAATCAAAGCTACAACGTAACTAAAATTGTGTTACTATATTTGCGCAAAATATAACGGGAGGCTTAAAATAGACGAGAGCAAACAATCGAGTTTTCTCGGCAATAAACACGTAGCTTAAAATCTCTACGGACATCCCGATAGCTCAGCCAACTGAAAGAGCAAATCTGGTTGTGTGGGTTTATTGATCTACCCGCTACCGGCGTCTATTTTTCGGACAATTATAATCGGGATCTTCGAGTCTAGGCTGAATAGGTTATTTTTAAGCATGCAATCACACCGTCACTTCCTCCGTGACTCCGTGGCTGAGAGGTTGGGGTTGATGCCTGTCACAGAACAATTCAAACTTTAATATTTGTTAACTTTATAATCTACAGATATCCGAGTTTGGGTGATTGTTTTTCTTTATAATAGAAGTAAGTATGTATTAGGGGTTTAAATACGAAAATGCCGTTTTAACATAGTGGCCGTTTTGAATCAAAATTAAACCTGCATGGTGTGGGATTCCAAAGTGAAACACGAACATTCAAAATTTAAAAAAATTACAACATTGATTCTTTGACTTTCAATTGTTTTTTAATTCAGTTTTTATAGTAAAGATGGATACATCGAAAATTAGAGTTATTTTTGAATACGAGTTCCGACATGGAACTAGCGCAGCAGAAACAGCTCGCAATATCAATGCTGTGTTTGGAGAGGATACGGCAAATTAACGCACTCTGCGTTTTTGGTTTAATCGCTTACGTGGTGGAAACTTCGACTTGAAGAATGAACCCCGAGGAAGACCGGTCACTAAGGAAAACAACGATGAATTGAAAGTGACGGTGGAAGCCGACCCGTACCAAACTACCAAGGAATTAACGGCGTGGTTTAATGTTATCATACCCACAATATTGACCCATTTGCATCAAATTGGCAAGATAAAAACTTGAAAAATGGGTCCCCATGATTTAACTGATCTGCAGAAAGAAGCGCGAATTGAAGCTTGCCTTACCTTGTTTAACTGGCATAGAAATGAAAGGATTTTGGACATAATTGTGACGTGTGATGAAAAGAAGATTCTTTACGATAATCATAAGCAAAGAACACAATGGCTGACTCCAGGTCAAACGCCGCAACAACGCCCTAAAGCAAAAATTACCCATAGCAAAATGATGGTAACTGTTTGGTGGTCACTTCATGGAGCACTGCAGGACCATCCGTCATACTCCGTACTCGCTGGACCTGGCTCCAGCCGACTACCATTTTTTCCGCGATTTTGTAAATTTTTTACATGATAAAAAAAATTCTTCCCAGGAAGCAGTACAAAATGCCTTCACGTAGTTTGTTGAGTCCAGGCTCCCAGTGTTGTACCGCAAAGGCATAAATGACCTTCCCATGAGATGGCAGAAATGTATAGACAGTGAGCATAAATATTTTGATTATAATGTTTTTTTTTTTTTCAGTACAAATCGGCAATTTCATACTTTAACCCCTATTATTTAGTTGCAAAAAATATGTTTTTATCAGTTTCGTTTCCCATATATTCCAAGCTTGACTTAGTTTTAGACTAGATAGTTTTATGTGAAATGTTCAGCTCTATTTATTTACTTGGCATCTGGTGGGTTAGTGGTCAAACAATTAATTAATAAAAAAAAATATCGGACCTACTTGCCGAATTCAATCGCCTCATTTCTATTAAGATTGGTTGAACGACTCGAAAAAAGTTTCGATAATTTTTTTATGTAGGTACATCAATTCGAACTTGCTGGAGATCTTCTACCGGGTTTTGAATTAATGCCACGTTCTTACCATAAATTTATCTCTACATTGGCTCTGGCAGTTTGGTATTGACTTTAAAATCGGGATGTCTGCAAAGGTTTTAAGTCTCAGCCCTCTTCCGCGCCTTGAACCGTAAAATGAGGGTATGCTGCAGCCAAAACTCCTCTGATATTTCATTGTCCGGCGGCTGACTTGAATCTTAAGCACAAGCCTCTTACGTAACATTGCAGTACGTTTTTAATTTTCCACCTTTGGGAAACTTTTAAGATTTTAATACATCGCAAAAATGACTTGCCCGTGGCGAAATTGGTATCGTACCCTCGTATCAAGAGGGAGGCTGCGGGTTCAAATCCCGTCTGACTTGGGCGATAGTATCTAAAACATACATTTTCAATCTTATTTTCATCCGATAACCGGTAGTTTCTCAAATAGCTGCGGGACTTCTTTTGTCTAACGGACTTTATCTATATACTTATATAGTCTAATGTAGACAAAATCAATCAATTAAAAAAGTATACCTACTATACTATATACCTATATACTATAAGTTCTTGCAAATAAATGATTTCATATAATTTTCATGGTTATTGGTATTCTTTGTGAAAGAACAAATAAGTTCGCCCTAAGCGGCAGTTTTCCATACTACGCCTCTGAAATGCCGGCAATTGTATAACGGGTATAACGGCAACAGTTAGTTTTAATTTATCAAACAATAAAACTCATGATTATCCCTGATTCGTTTTTGTATTGTTTCGAAAATGAGATATTAACGATATTGTTTTTATAGATTATCTGTATTATATCGGAATACTTACGTAATCTCGATATGTGACTCTTTAAGTCTTTCTAAGCTCAATTGCGTTGAAAATGTATTTGGAGAATGCCCAATCTAAAAAACAGTTACAAAAATATACAAAATGTTAGCCGAATAATATAATTTTTACAAAAATCTAACAACCGACTTCAAAGTTACCTGGAATATTGACACTGAAAAATTAAATTAAATTAAATATTTCTGGACATTTCATACAATGCTATCTAGCCCCAAACTAAGCACAGCTTGTACTATGGGAACCAGATAACTGATAGAATACTTATGTGCATTTTTTTTGTAAATACATACTCATAATATATAGAGAAACAACCAGACCCGGAACAAATATCTGTAAATCATGCAAACATTTGTTCCGCGGCGGGAATCGAACCCGCTACCTCCTGCGTCTCAGCCGGCTATTCGCCCACTGCACCACGGTCTCTAAAAGTCTCAATCATAAGTGGCGTTGTATCCCCTGTATATTCATGTTGACCATATTCCTTGTTATTAGGTAATTAACTCTGTTCTCTTGTTGTAATTTTATATTATTATATTATGTTTCTAGTTTTTATTTTTTTTATACTATGGAAATGGAACAAGCCTATGGCCCACCTGATGTTAAGTGGTAACCATCGCCTATAACAAAGTTTGCCTCGTAGGTCACGCTCCTTAGAAATGTGGCCTACAATGCACTTCCCTGCGTACATCAACTTGAGGCATACAGGTGTAAAGCCTCATGTGCCTGTAATTTCACCGGCAACCATATTCATTCGGCATTTCATCGGCTGCAGCACCTGTGCTACTGCAGCAGATGCTGAGTGGCAGCCGATTTATGATCACAATAACTGTGTTTGCTGTCTTTTTTTTCTTTGTATAACTATGAACGAGTATGTTTCTGCAATAAATATATATTATATATTTCTATTTCTAAAGGAGCGCAGTATCCTGGGCGTGAAACTCACGGACCGAATCAAGAACTCGGTTATACGCTCCCGAACACAGGTGGCCGACGTCGCTCAAAAAGCTGGAAGACTCAAGTGGGATTGGGCCGGACACGTTTGCCGTATGCCAGACACAATGTGCGCGAAGACCACCACTGAATGGCTTCCAAACTACGGACAGCGCCCGCGTGGAAGGCCCAGGCGAAGGTGGCGGGATGAGCTAAACTCCTACGTCAAGGATTGGCCCCTACTTGCAATCAACAGACACGAGTGGAAAGAGGGAAGGGAGACCTTTGCGCTGCAGTGGGACACAACAGGCTTATGATAATAATAATATATTTCTAAAGATTTTACTTCGTCTATCGTATTAATGCTAGAATACTTAGTAGGACTTATGAAATTGACTCTACCTAATTACTGAACTCTACAATATTTACTAAGGTTTGTAAGAATCGATACATACATACGCTTATTTATCTCCTATCTAAAAAGCCCAAAGTAAACTTAACCAGTCTGAATGTAACACAAATCGAAGTCGCGTGACTGGATTTTCCTATTTTAAGCTTTTCCACCTTTCTCCGAAATTGTGACCCAAACACGTCAATCCATTGCGTCAATCACTCAACAGATATGTGTTAGTGTACCTAACTTATTATTGTCGTTTGCACATCAAATATTTATGTTCGGGAATCGGAAATCTGCCATTGCTTCTCATGGCATAAATTCGTATGAAAATCCTGCTTATCTTTATTTAAAGTAGGTATTATTTCGATAGAAAGTACAGCTTCTAACTTTTAAAATAAACGAATTGATAAAATATTTTAAGATACCTCTACTTGGCATATCTGTAGCCTTCTTTATAGGGTGCTTCGAAATATATATTAACCAGAAAGGAGACAAAGGAGAAATGAACAAAAATTTACTGTTAAATGTCATGAACTTTGTTGTCCGCCTTTGTGTTTCTTTAATGAAAAATATCACGATTAAAAAAGTCGCAGACCAAACATTGTTCGTGTTATTGAGGACAATGACCCTTTAGGGTTATCATACATTACGAACACCCTGTATGAGTAGGATAGAAACACATTCTCGTGAAATGTGTCAACTGGAATTCAATTTCTAGCAGCCGTGAGCCGACAGGCAAAAAATTGGGAGCTTAAACGGGGTTAAGTCGCGAACGACGACATGACATCCATATGGATGTCATTGTGAGTGCCAGCCTCTAGCGGACAAGTGTTTCCGCTGCATATCGACAACCCAGTTACATTTACTACTAGCTGTTACACGCGACTCGGTTTGCATATCGGCAACAAAAATAAAATTTGCAATCACGGACGTTTATGATACGACGTTGTTGAACTTGAAAATAAAGTATACAAATGTGCTCAAAAAAGTAGCTTCATGCACACATTTTTACAAGCTTTTTATTAACTTGTAATGTATGTATGTATGTTTGTCCGGGTGGAATCTTGCAACTGAATTTTGAACCCGTTCCCCTTGACCGATTGAGCTGAAATTTGGAATACTTATGTAACTAATTATTTTTTTACGTCATCCGTGTAACTGCTATTCAAAGACTAAATATGTTGTACATTACCGACTTCATCACCACTTTATTGTATTATCGCTGGAATGAAATCATCCACATCAACAAAGAATGCTACTCCGTATCCATTTGTCTAACTCACAATCGCAGTCATCTACAGGCAGACGTTAAATAAACATGATGTAAGAATGTATTTGGTAAGTAATTATTTGACCATTATCGGCTACTTCTATTTGAAGGGGGTTAACCAATAAGCTTATAGCGTTTTACTTACACATTCAGAATTGTTTTTCTTCAAACTGATAAATAAGTACCATTAAACATTATTTACCCGAACGCTAACATACGGACTGTATAAATCTAACTAGAAATGTAATACTTTTAATGTTATATGCTTGCAATCGACACACTTAAATAGCACCACGGAAGACCAGCGCTATAGTGGTATAAATTTGCTACTATAGCACAATGCGTTGTGACCGTTCTGCTCACAAAATTTGCCCTATAATTTATACTCATTTGTCTAAGCTGTAATGTACACTTGTGATGCAAAATAAACGTTTTTTTATTCTATACTCTGAGTGCGCCGATTCGCTCCTAAATACGTAACTTCACTTGCACATTTGCAACATTCGCGCTGATCTGCGGCATTGCGCATTGTGGCAACACCATTTATCAAATCACACACTCGTCAATCGTCGCCCAACATGAGTTTCAGGCCATTAGTGAATATAGAAGGCGTCGATCAGTCCGTTCAGAGTACGTCTATAAATAAAATAAAATAGCCTTTTATTCCACACAAAAATAAATTGGTAAGTCCGTGATTTTTCATGATTCATAATGTCAAATTTAAATCAGTAGATCCTCTTTTACAATGTTAATTGGTTACGTGAAATATTATGTCATTTCATTTATATTATTGAAATTATTATAATGTAAAATTTATATGAATAGAATAGAGATTGCATTGAAATTCCAATTCAAAATTATTAATTATTATTTCTTATTTTTTTCATGTGAACCTCTCTTTGGGTAAAGGTCTCCTCCAGAGCTTGCCATTCTTTTCGGTCTTGTGATATGTATATCCATTTGTTTTCTGAGGGCTTAGCCAAGTTACAGTCGATTAGCGATGACGCTAGTCGATACGTCCGAAAATGAATGGGATTTGACACATGCTATAGAAATACCACGTGATTCAGCGACAACAAATGTATGTAGAAGTCGAATAGATTCGTTGCGAATGTAAGTTGGCTACGGGCCCTGGTGTCGTTTTTCGTCCTTCCATCCCTCGTGTGGTCTACCTTTGGCACGGGTTCTGCTGGGTCCACTGCGTAACAGTTTTTGTCCATCTGTGATCGATCGAACGTCTATAACCGAACAAGTAACATTTTGAACTGACAAACTAACAGTCCTCGCACTTTAACTATGCAAACATTGTGATTGGACCTTTGGACAGCAATGCCATTGTTGCCAGAATCGGCACCTTAATTTCCTGTCCATTCAACTCACACTGATGAAACATGCGCTAGGCCTAGAAATGGCCTATTTATTGGTTATTGGGAATCTAGTTGTGTTAGAGACCACACAGTAAACAATACTTGAGCAATATTCAAGTTCTGTGTTTGTTTATGTGTAGGCACTGTAGCTGGCACTGCACGGCCAATCGGCATCCCTGCCAATGTTCAAGTGCAAGAGAAAATGACTCGAAATGTTGCAGTCTTTGTCTTATGAAGACACTGAGAAACTATTAGAGATTTTAATATGATACAATTGCCACACATACACACACACACAATAACAAGCGCGCTTCCCTAAATCCCTATCCCACGCACACACCACTCCACACACACTCTCACGAATCCACTAGCATATGCACTCAAACACGCACACACGTACCCCCACATACGAGGTGCCTACTTAGTAATTTTTATTCCTTCAGTAACTGTTTTTGTATTATGTGATTATCTTTAAGCTTGTATTGGAACCTTGACTTATCTTGTCGCGGAGGAGGGCGTTGGTATCTGCGACACAGTATTTATTACTCATGCGGGTATCATCGTTTTAATTTTTATAATTACACCCTTGTTACATTGTTCCAAATAAAAATGATTATGATTGTTTTGGAAGAATACCCGCAGCCTGTTTTTGAACTTTACACCTATTAGGTACCTACTAAACCTTAAGTTAACCTAAAGTTTTGCTGATGATGTGCATAGAAAGAATCTTGGGATTATATATGACGGGGGTATCAGGATTTCTACAAGCTATCAGATATCACGTGGGCAAATAGTTGATAATCGTGCAAAGATAAAATACTAAGATTGAGTTCATAGTTATTCTTATCAGCACATCAATTCACTTTATAATC
Source organism: Philereme transversata (assembly GCA_963924445.1). NCBI lineage: Eukaryota > Metazoa > Arthropoda > Insecta > Lepidoptera > Geometridae > Philereme > Philereme transversata. The sequence goes on along the minus strand of OZ004350.1, from coordinate 16,111,325 downwards.
AACTTCGTAATATATAACCGTTAAACGAACGAAACGAGGGACAGTTCCGAAACGTGTTCACTGAGCTGCGGCCGAGAACAGAATGTCTAGTGATTACATCAAGACTCCGTCAAAGCAAAGCGCGTCGATGCACAAAATGACACCACATAGCGCGCCTGCGTTTCGTTTTGTCTCCATGATCTTGAACGGATCCGACATATGTATATATTTTTTAAACTAATTTATATTTAACTAGTGGTTCGCCCCGAACTGAGATCTCGTGAATCTCACATAAAAAAATATATTATTTGTAATCTTTGACAAATAATAAATCTTCGAATAGTGCCACGAAATGCTAATCCAATCATCTTGACCTACAGTTTCATTCAAATTACAGGTAACGGGAGTTAATGTTAATTAGTTTCCCTGTTTTTGGGTTGCAATTGCAGTTATTCTGGATTTAAAACTTTTCCCTATATTTGTGTCACTAAAGCTACACGCATACCAAATTTCAGCACTGTGGGGTCACTGGTGTACCCTGTGAATTTCGTCAAAGTTCTGTTTTTATTATGGCTAGTAACTTAAAAACCATAAGGTTTAAACTAAAAATAAAAACGAGGTCGAAATATAGTAATGAAGATATTAGACGTGCCATTTGACCGGATAGTCCCATTTGGGTTTTTTTACCCCTCTTGAACCCCAATGTCTCAATATCCCTGAAAATTATTAGCTCACACCAGAATTGCGCCATCACTACCTACCTATATACCAAATTCCGCGATGATCGAATCAACGCTTCAAAAAGTATTATTGTACAAACAAACATAAATACATACATACATACAACGCCGCTTTTCCCAAGTTGATTTGGAGATCTCGCTTCGCTCGATCAATTAAGTCGCTTAGTTGCATTGAATCAGCATAAAGAAAAAAAACTCATTGTACCTTTGCTAAAAGGAAGAAATTATCACTGCTGCACGTCTCATTTTCAAAATTTATTATTTGAGATAAAATCTCATCTTAACGCTATATCCTCCCCTTCTGTGGTCGGATGTGACCTCATTTTTTACGTTTGCAATAAAAAAGTTTAGATTATGACAACCTTTGATTAAAATACTTTCAATGTTATCAGTTTTTTGTTTGGCAATAATATTTATCAAATAGCGAAGATCTGCCTCATTGATAATCAAACAGATATTTGTATATAGGGTGTTTGGTAATATACTGACAATATTCAAGTCACGGTTGCTCAAAACATAAAAAAGAATTCTCGAAAAAAAACTAGTTATATTATTAAATTTTAGAGAAAATCGACTTAGTTCAGGTGATTAATTCGATATAAAACTTACTGCCTACTCTTGCAATCAACATCCAAAAATAAAGGCCGATTTGATATCTCTTTCGGTAATGGCTGCGGGTTTTGGGTTAGAAAGGGACAACAAGAGATATCTCGAGACGTCACCAATACAGTATCTGTGGTTAGATGGCAAGCATTATGCAATAGCACAACATAAGTTTAATAAAGTGTTTGTTTTTACATGCCAAAATAAGTTTCACATTTCTATGGTAAATATTTCACAAATTTATTTATTATGCTCATCAAAATAACCCCTTTGATTTTTGTGCGTATATTATCAAACACCCTATATAATTAAATGGATTATAAACGCAACCGCTTATGTATTTATAAATTACTCTTAATCCACTAATCTTAATCGTTACCGATTACCGCTTAAGTATTTTTTAGTTAATCTTAAAATTATGAATAATTTTAATAATTTGTACAATCTATCTATATCCATACATATCCTGACCCCGCGAACTTTGAACCGCCTTAGTATCAACAAATTTTGTGTAGCTAAGCTGAGTTAAATCCTTTTTTTTTTTCAATGTCTTTTTCTATGCACGAACCCACTATAATCAACTATCTCTATATTCAAAGTAGAAAATTATTAATGTACTAATATCGCTATTAAAAAAATGGGGTTTACGTCCTATTCTCAGACCTACCGAATATACACAAAAAATTTCATAAGAATCAGTCCAGCCGTTTCGGAGGAGTTTTGTTACAAACACTGTGACACGAGAATTTTATAATTAAAGATAAGATATTAAACAAATTTTTAGTTACACCATTTATAACTCAAGAACGGCTGGACCAAGTATGATGATCTTTAATTTGTTGGATTTATCTCCGCCCCGCAAAAAAAAAGTTATGAAGAAAATTCATTTTCTCATACATAGATGCAGCTAATGATGGCCGATTGACAATTCTACCGCCAGCTAGTTGTTTATAAAGAAACAAAGACAAAAAGTTTACGAGTTTTAAAATTTTCTCGTATGCTAGGACTATTTGCTATGAAAAATGCTAGAAACAAATCGTAGGGCCAAATTTAGGCATTTACACGATTTGTTTTTAGTACACATATGGAACATCTGTCACGGAACACCGTTGCAGTCATTTGGGTAAACTTACGTAAACATATACGAGTGTCATTTAAGTAAACTACGGTGCTACAGCAAAGTGAGATCGATAGGGGGGTGGAGTGGTCTGCATTAGCAAATGGGGCTCGTTACCGCTTCACACGTCCAGGAAACATTAGCAAATCTTACCGAGAAGTATTTATGTCATTGCCAGGAGGCGCCGGTACTAATGAGCAAGCCAGAAACGCTATTGGCTTTTATCACGAATAGGTAATTTATAATTGCTGCCGCCTACTTTCCTACTCGTACGTTAGCGTACATACTGTTACGAGCTGAGGGTTCGGGATAAAATAATGGGAATCGATCTAACCAAAATAACACTTTTATTCAACACTAAACGATGAATACACGAACTTGGTCACACGTAATCACAATACACTAATTCACACAACTGTTGCACCACTTAAAGTCACCGAAATGTTCGCACGTACTATAGCTAAATCCAGACTGACTGACGAGCAACTACTGTTCACGCGAGACCCTTCTCCACGTCAGTCCTCCAGGGCCTCGCTGAGACCAACTCACTAACTAACTCCCGGCCATCTCTCCGGCCTATTTATATCGCGCACATTTCGATTGTTCGAGAACGATCTCGATCGTTCCAGGAAAGGGTCGGTGTTTCGACAGAACGACCAATCCCCATTGTGCGCAACCGCAGACAATAACAACAATAACACAGCAAGACAAAAGCGTTCGAGAAGTTTCGATTATTACTCCTTGTTTAACAGCCTTGGCGTAACAATACTTTTTTTAACGGGTTGTAGACGGTAATTTGGGTGGGTAGGTCGATTGTAATTGTATAAAATTATGTTTAGGTAAAGGTGACGGGTTTTTATGTAAGTATCTAAATAATTAGTACCGGCTCAAGTGTCTCTAAGCACCAAGACAAACTTCTGGGTTTAACAGTGACTATTAGCACGTAACTTTTTGTCGAATAAATAAATACAGATAAGTACTAAAAAAACAAAAATCTAGGTAATAACCGGCAAAATCATAAGCATATAAATTAATCGCTTAGGCCTCACAACCATTCAAAAATGTACTACATAATAGAGTTTTAAAACAGTTTAAAAAACCAGACAAGTGCGAGTCGGACTCACCCACCGAGGGCTCCGTACAAAATTGTAGGTACATATTATAAATAGTTCAAGAATCGAGTCTTGCAGTTTTTTCCGAGCTTTTCCCGAAAATCAGAATAAAGAATATATTTTTTATGATTTAATTTTATTACAAATGTATAGTTTTCAGATTTTTCCCCGTAATAAATACCGTAAATAAGACGATATTACTTGCCAAATTTTGTAGTCAACGGAATGTACCCTATAAATTTTGATTCCCTTGAGAGTGTCGAAATATACGTTTTTGGCGGTATAAGTGGCCGTATCTTTTTTACGTTAACTTAGAAGTTTGATTTTTTCACGGCTTCAAGGATATATAGACTTGAGTATATGGTTTTAATTTCAACTCGATAAAGCGTTCCCGAGATAAAGGGTATTTACAGACAGACGGACTACAAAGTGATCCTATAAGGATTCCGGTTTTTCCTTTTGCGGTACGGAACCCTAAAAACTGATCAATGACAGGCTCCAGTCTGAATTTCTATATTTTTATTTGTTGTTGTGGTAATTCCTCAAACGTGAATTCAATAATGTTATTACGAAGACAAATACAACATGGTAACATCAATGTCGACCTCTCTTTGATCTAGTCATCCAATTACTCTTCTTACATATATATATCTAAATCAATATATTTTAAATAGTTACCCATATTTATTTATATATTCACCTTCATAACCTTTGGATTCATAAGACATATATATATATTTATTATTATTTTAGAAAAGTATGGTTATGAATTTTATATCTACATTTTAATGAAATTGCACACCTTTTATTTATTCACTTCTTTATTTATTTTTATTTTACTTCGTCACTGCTGCACTACCTTTTGCTCCCGGTTTCAGCTGAAAATCAGCGTTGGATGCACAACATCCAACATTATGCTGAGCTGAACGCCATTTTGGTACGCAGACACATGAGTCGAACTGTCTTAATGGATTCAGCTGTTCCTTATTATTATTTCATGTGTCATTTTGTGTGTGCCAAATAAATGATTATTCTATTCTATTCTAATCTATTCTATTCTAAATATTGATAATAATTCAACCGAATGCCTTATCTTATCTCCGTGTTTATTTAAATATTAATCTGCATAGCACACAGAAACTAGTCACTGTATCGCGAGCTCTAGGGGAACTCAAACATGTATTTCAACATATTACTAGCGCTTATAATTCTCAGTGTTTCGTTATTTTACTTGTATCTACGGCATAAATATGCGTACTGGAAAAATCGTGGGATTTCTTACGAGGAACCCGCGATGCTAGTTGGAAATCTCTCATTTGTGATGAGAAAAAGTGTTTCAGAATACTTTCTCGAGCTACGACAGAAAAACTTGACGAAAGACTACGTGGGAATATTTCTGGGGTGGAGACCAACACTCGTGGTACAAACTCCCAATCTTGCGAGAAGGATTTTGACGAAAGACTTCGATAATTTCCAAAACAGACTAACACGCTCTTCCTATAGTTCGGATCCCTTGGGTGCTCTCAATCTGTTCACTATAAAGGTATGTACTGTGTAGCCTTGTTTACAACATTTATCAGAGACAATATGGGTATCGAAGTTCTATTCATAGCATAATTGGATAGAAGCAATATTATCTGAAATTGTATTTTGGTTCCCCCCCCCCCCCCCAATTACTGTTATCTGTTTGCATATGTGTGCCTTTATCTACCTTTACTAACAAGGTGTTTACTTTATTGTCCTAGCTTTATGTACACTATTAGATGATGCGTAAGTACAAATACATGTTTTCGTCACGGATGACTGGTGGTATATGCTGTTTAGCATTAAGTCCTCCTTTTGTATATATTTTTCTATGCAATAAAGAATTAAATATGTAAATAAATATTTGAGTTTATGAAGATTTTAGGATACATAACATGAGATCAGGTAAAATTCTAAAGTGTTTCAATAAAATTCTACCAAAGCTGGCATACAATTAAAAGTCTAGGTTTAATTTCGGTTTGAAAAAAAACGAAGTGCGTGCCAAACCATGCAGTGTCGGGTTCCGAAGTCCAATTTGATACGGAATGCTAAGAACAGGCTGCTTCAGAATATGACGCCCTCCGTGGTGCAGTGGGCGAATAGCCGGCTGAGACGCAGGAGGTTCCGGGTTCGATTCCCGCCGCGAAATAAATGTCTTCTTGTCTCTATATATGTATATTATGTACGAGTAAGTATGTATTTACAAAAAAAAGTACATAAGAATTCTATCAGTTACAACCTGGGTACAAGCTTTGCTTAGTTTGGGGCTGGATGTGTGAAATATTTAGCATTATTTATTATTTATGTATGTTAAGACTGCCAGGCTAAAGTGGGACGGGGTGGGTCACGTCAGTCGTATGCCCACAGACAAATGGGCAACGGTTGTCACACAATGGGTATCTGCAGATGGGCGTCGAAGCCGGGGCAGGCCGAGAAAGCGTTGGCGTGACGACCTTGATGCCTTTCAAGACGGCTGAGTGGGACGTGGCGAGTGATTGCGAGATATAGAGGAATGTAGGAGAGACCTTTGCGCAGTAGTGAGAAAGTACAGGTTAAGGAAAAATGTATGTTTACCCGAAACGAGGTCCTTGATCTTCACCAAATGAACAATGATTGTTCTAGGTATATTGTTCTAATTATCTAAGTCAAAGTTATGGTACTGTGATAGAATATAATGTCAGATAGATATTGGAACCTAAAAAAGAAGATCCTTGATAAGTTTGAAACCTATTGGTGACTTATCTACACACCATTAAGTGGATTTTTTTGTTTAAAAATGTGTTTCTTTCAGACTCCTATTTGGACGGACATGAGGCATGACCTATCTCCAATGTTCACATCACTACGACTAAAACTAGCGACAGAACTAATGAATGGCAATGCTACAGAACTGGTCCAGAAAATCAAAAGAGACCACATTGATAACAATGAAGCAGTTAATATGAAGGTGAGATTTCTTTAACACAGTTTGAAACTATGAGTTACCCTGCGACCGAGATTCGGAGAATGTTCGTGCTGTGTGTATCTATATTTAATGTGGCAAATCATACAGGTAGACTTATAGATAGACTTTAAAAGGGGCAAAGGGCGTCTACCTCCGTGTGCAGTGGGCGAATAGCCGGCTGAGACGCAGGAGGTAGCGGGTTCGATTCCCGCCGCGGATCAAATGTCTGCATGATCTACAGATATTTGTTCCGGGTTTGGTTGTTTCTCTATATATTATAAGTATGTATTTACAAACAAAAATGTATATAAGTATTCTATCAGTTATCTGGTTCCCATAGTACAAGCTCTGCTTAGTTTGGGGCTAGATAGCGCTGTGTGAAATGTCCAGTAATATTTATTTATTATTTATTTATTTCGCATTGTACCTATTATTAAAACTATATGTTTTTTAGTTTGTTTGTTTTAATAGTGTGCAATAAAATTCTAATTTAATATCTAATCTAATATCTGATATCTAATAATATCTAATATCAGTTCGCTTCTATGGAGTGTCAGGGGTTTGGTGTAAATTGTATCTCAAAATGAGAACATTGATTAACTATACCAACTTTGTCAAAAATGTTACAATTTAGACGTAATTTTTTTTTATTGTTATGTATTCTAAAAATATAATTAAAAAGAACAACCAGCCTTGTTTCTTGCCATTCTTTCCTGGCTAGGTCGCGAGGGAACAGGCAGTAAAATTGACATTTCAAAGTGATCCTTTCGATTTTAATGAATAAAAACATTTAGATTTTGATTGATTTTGATTTTATAAAATCTCTTTATCAGGATTTATTTTCGATGTACACATCGGACACCGTGGGGTCGACTGTATTTGGTATAAAGGTGAGCGCGTTGAATGACCCCAACTCACCACTCTGGTACATCACTAAGAACATGGTGAAGTGGGATTTCTGGAGAGGTCTCGAATTCATCATAATATTCTTTACTCCCGCCCTGGCTGGTATTTTAAGGTTTGTATATTTAATCTCAGTTTATGTTATTAGGATGATTTACGAGTCGAACAGAATTTTAGTTTGCCTTTGCCCAGTGGGACAACGTAGGTTAATAAAAAATAAAAAAATGTTATATTTGTGATCTTCAAAATCCTTTAAGACTCCTAAACTAGCATGGATGTTTATTTTAACTTAAATTAAAAGTGATGTTAAATTTTTATTCTATTCTATTTTTTATCTTTACGAAATAATAAAGTAAAATGAAATTTATTTTTCAGCATTGAATATAGATTACTCACATAACTTGTATTCTCCTGGATCCGCCGTCATATATCCAAATCATCATCTTTATGATCAACACTCTCTAATTTTACACATAATCATATAGGTTCATAATGCGCACACACAACACACACAACCCACTCTCAAACACGCGCGCCCACACACACATACACCCGAATCACAAACACATACACACTTGCAAGCTAATAAAATAGATAATTAATCAGTTAGATTCAAAATCGTAATATATTGTAGTAAAGTACTAAGTAAGTTAAATGGTTATAAACACAGTGTATATATAATCATATTTCCACCATTTTGTTGCTTACTTCAATGGTATTCGTACCATTATTGCAACACATTGTCCGCTTCATAGACAACCCTTTGTTGTTCACACTTGCAGAGTGGGGGCCTGGTGGCCTGTAATACAGGTTTCTACTTCAGACACCAGTCTCTCGCAATGTTTGTTTGACACCACACAAACTTGCCTTTGTAAATTAAACATAAGAAACAAATTGTGAGAGAAAAATAAATGAATATAATAATAATTTCTACGATACTTTTAAGGTATCTCTTAGAAATGTCGGTAAATTCTACACTAAAATGTCATTTTATCCTATTCTGCCATCGAGAGATCTTTTCTGATGTATTAGGATAAATGATGAGATTAAAGTTTGCATGACCCATTACAGGTTGCAATTTTTCTCCAAAGCCGCAACTGATTATATTAAGAAACTATTTTGGGATGTAGTAAAAGAACGCAAACAAACTGGTGAAAGTAATGAAAAGGATCTCGTTAATCATCTGCTCAGACTGAAGCAAAACCTGAAACTTCCAGCGGAAGCGGGGACGCGTAAGTAACTTAACTACCTACCGGTGAATGTGAACTTGTATTCGAAGCTTTGCTTTGAACTAGGTATTTCTGTGAATTTAGCCAAGCGCCTGTACAGTTAGATAAGTAATTAACACTTGCGCGTAAATATTTACTAAAATTAACAAAAGTATTTTTTTTTCAATTATTATTATAAATACGGGTTTTAAAAGTTAAACTAGTTGAACTTATAATTGAACCAGTAGATCGTTTCCTCGTGGTCATTCTACAAACTGTTTTGTTATGTACGACATTAATTTAAAACAAACATCCGGAATCGTATTAACCGATTTTAGAGGTGGGTTAAAGCCCACCTCGGCCACCACCGGTAGGGACCGGTAGCTTGAATATTTATCCAGTAATCGATACATTTCCAATAAACAATTTTTAACATAAATCGGCGGCGCCTTCGCGACGATGCCGCTTAGTCAGTTTAACAGGTACCAACTTACATGATGATTGAATATGATTTGTTTACCTATTTTATACAGGCTGTTGCATTGATATTTTAGGACTTGATATTATGGTTGTATGAAAATTTAAATTTTTGTGATAGTGAACTTGAAAAAAATCTATTTTACAATAATACTACGAGTATCAATTAGCCCTACCCTATTCATTTAATGTTTGTACATAACAAAACATGTAATTTTGAACAGCATTAACATAAGATCCAAAGTCAAAGTCAAATATCTTTATTCATTAAAATCACAAGGATCACTTTGAAACGTCAATTTTACTGCTTCTTCCTTCGCGACCAAGCCAGGAAAGAAAGGCAAGAAACAAGGCTGGTTGTTTTTTTATGATTCTTTAAGAATACATAATAATACAGAAAATAAATTATCTAAATTGTAACATTTTGAAGGAGTTGGAGCGACTTCAATCCCAAGCTTCTCTATCATCTAAATAATCCGATATTTTATAGTAAGCTTTTTTATAAAGATTTTGTTTAATTAGATACATTTAACAATTTGTTAATTGTCAATTTTTGTACATCCCTTGGGAGTTTGTTATAAAAGCGTACACCTTGCCCTTTAAACGATTTACTAACTTTATGGAGACTACAAGTGGCATCCTCGTAGGAGAATCTAGTAGGAGCATGAGGAAACGGTCCTCTCTTCGTTTCGTCTCTGTCTAGCGCTGTCCTGACCACGTCACGTACCGGCTGTTTTTTAGTATTTTTACCCATCTTACCAGGACCTGCATTCCTGGTGGCATCTCGCAGTCACCACTCAGACAACGCCTGTAATCCTGTCATCACCCAATGATTTCGGTTATCAGGTACCATAACTAAATTTTGGTTGCAGAATTCGCTGACGATTTAATGCTGGCACAAGCCGCTGTATTCATACTTGGATCGATTGAAACTTCCTCAACTACACTGTCCTACTGCATGCATGAGTTGGCTCATAATCCTGAATTTCAGGTATACATGGCATTGCACTGCACCCATCGCCCTGAGACATATAGGTCCTTAAAAGGTCCGGTCTTTAAAGATTTACCTTATGGGAGGCCGGTATCAAAATAAACAATAGTTTCTCTTATTCTTTCATGTAGTACTAGCTGTTGCCCGCGACTTCGTACGCGTTACACTACTAAATGTGTAGGTAACCTAGAAATTAAACTAAACTCGCTGTTGCAACTTGACTTGACACCCGATTTTTATCCCGTGGGACCTGATTTATGGGATAAAAGTAGCCAGTAAAGTATGTATTAATCCAGGTTATCATTTACGTACATATCAAATTTCATCGAAATTGGTTCAGCAGTTACGACGCGATTGAGTAACAAACAAACAAATTAATAAATAAACAAACAAGCATCCAAACTTTCACATTTTAGACGACCTTCGTGGCGCAGTGGGCTAATAGCCGGCTGAGACGCAGGAGGTAGTGGGTTCGATTCCCGCCACGGAACAAATGTTTGCATGATCTACAGATATTTGTTCCGAGTCTGGATGTTTTTCTATAAGTATGTTTTACAAAAAAAGTATATAAGTATTCTATCAGTTATCTAGTTCCCATAGTACAAGCTCTGCTTAGTTTGAGGTTAGATAGCGCTGTGTGAAATGTCCAGAAATATTTATTTATTTTATTTTTATTTATAATATTAGTGTGATGGTAGTATTTAGAGTAGTATTTTGTAACAAGGCATAAATTATTTCAGGATAAACTTTATAAGGAAATCAGCGACGCAATAAAACAAAAAGGAAGGGACGTTTTGGAGTACGATGATTTACTGGAACTGAAGTATCTCACAGCGTGTATATTGGGTATGAAATATTTAATTTCTATTTGTGAGCACAATCTCATTTTCCATCCCAAATTATGAAACCGTGAAGGCCTATAGTACGGTGGAGCACGTGGATGCTTTACTGCACGGCCGCAAGTGAAGTCAAACTGAAGACGGGTCTGCAGGGACTCATCGAATCCTCATCCGCCAACACCACAACAACACCTACGGGGATCTTGGAAAGCTGCACCCGTCAACCCTAAGTCCTGCTCCGTTACTTCAAGTAGCTAAGAGGGCTGGGGTCGGGTTAGAAGGGGGGTAATGCATAATACACCCCAATGCGGGACGTCAGTGCAGATTTTATTCCATCCACCCTAGAATTAGAATTAGGCCTATGGTAATATACCACCTACAAGTATTTTCTAATTACAGTAGAAACGGCCGAGCCATCCAAATACCGATGCAAACAATCTATAGAATAGCTCAACTGCTTCAGATCACTACCAGGCGGAACTGTCCCTAAGATACTGACTGCATTAGAACAATCAATTATTAAACAACTTCAAAAAAAGAAAGAGATTCTAAATTCGGTTATTTTTTATTTTATTTCTTAAGTGTTACTTCCGCACTCCGTCAGTATTTTATTTGAAAGGATTTACTTTCAGTTTGGTCCCGTAGTTTCATCAAAATCGGTTCATTAGTTTGGTTTTTTTTAATCAAAATAACTGGAAAAAATATGTCATCCAAGTAAAGGAAATTGCGTATATTGCTTAACTACTTTTCATCTGAAGTCCGTTGTATGTACTAGACTGGAATACTTATAGCATGTCATTCAGAAGAGAACTGTTTCCTAGGCCACAGCTTACGCTTTTCTGGGAAACAGGGACACAACTCATCTATGTAACTTTTATGGTCACAATAAATATATTTCCATTTCTATATTTTTTATTAAAATTTTATTTGTTTTAAGCTTTGCTTACTTTGGGGCTCGATGGCGTTGGTTGAAATTTCCAGCATTATTTATTAATTTTCAGAGACTCTTCGAAAGTACCCTCCTGTGCCTTACCTGGATAGGGAGTGCATAGCGACATATAAACTAAATGATGACGTCACTATAGAGAAAGACACGCCTGTATTCGTGAATGTCATGGCACTCCACTACGATCCAGAGGTGTTCCCCGACCCTGACCAATGGAAACCAGATAGAATGTGCAACATAGCTGAATCTGATAATTTGCAGTTCAGTTTAATTCCCTTTGGCGTTGGACCACACTTTTGCATCGGTAAGTTCAGCGAGTGTACCCACACCTTATAATTATCACGTTGGGCGCCATATACAACCTGTTTTGTTATGTACGACATTAAATTAAAACACACTTCCGGAATCGTATTAACTGATTTTAGAGGTGGATTTAATACCGGTAGCTTGATAAATATTATCCAGTAATTGATACATTTCGAATAAACAATTTTTAACGTAAATCGGCGGCGACTTTGCGACGATGCCGCTTAGTCAGTTTAACAGGTACCTACTTATAATGATCAATTAATATGATTATTTTACCTATTTTATACCGGCTATTTCATTGATATTTGATAACCTACTTTCCGTAATGTATCCATGCCGATTTTTGACCACCTCGAGCTTCTTGGTATCTCATTAACACCGACTCTCAATTTCGGCTCCTACATTGAGTTGAAAGCCCAGCTGACCGCTAGAAAGCCTGGTATAATTGCAAAGGTAAGGCATTACTTCACACCGGGACAGTTGCTCAACTTATACCAAGTTCAAGTCAGATCATGTCTAGAGTACTGTTCTCACCTCTGGGACGGATCAGCGAAATACCAGCCAGAGGCTCTAGATTCAATTGAGAGAAGAGCCAAGAACCTCATTTGCAATGATGAGTTAGCAGATGCAAGGCTCCACTTCGGTGTGTGCTGCGGAGCTTTGCAATCTGATCCCACCATCTCCAGCATGGGGATGGTGGTGGGGATCATTGGACAACCAGACGATCCGCGGTACGCCACTGCTACATGGTAGACATACCTCCCATACGCACAAAACGATACTCTTTGTCTACTTTGTTATGCGCACCGCCAATGAGTGGAACGCCTTGTCTGAGTCTCTATTTCCTAACCTAGGGGTCTTCAAATCGCGAGTGAATAGGTTTCTTCTAGACAAGTGTGTACCATCGTAGACTGCATATCGCTTACCATCAGGCGAGATCGTGGTCAAACGGTAGCCTATAATTAATTTTTTTTTTAAATTAAAACTTGATATTAAGGTAGTTTGAAAATTTAAATTTTTCTATAGTAATTTAATAAAAATTAACTTTAAAAAACCTATTTCACAACAATACTAGCCCTACCCGCGTTGTCATTTAATGTCTTATATAACAAAACACGTAATATAAAAATGAAAATATGCAGGTAATCCTACTCGTGCATTGATAAAAGTGGTTAAACTCATTTGTCTAATCCCCATGATAACAAATATCAAACATTATTATAAATACGGAATTTTTCACGTACCGTTTTATCGGTATTACGACCGACAATGTTTCGGTTCAATTCGTGAACCTTCATCAGTGGTGGTGGTACCTAATACTTTTTTTTTACTTTCACCACCTACCACGGTTTTGTTTTTTACCCTTTGTAAGTAGACGCTAAAATTATTTTGAACAGTTCCGCCTTCAAATCAAACCAGGGGAGAATTCCTCCTTTTCCGCAAGCCAAATTCTAGCGAACAGATTTCAGAGTTTATTCGTTGCTTACATTACCTGCGCGTTCTAATGAAACAACACTATAATACCTACTAAAACCAAGCATAAGTCCACAGTTAACACGCTCGCTGCGGCAAATATTTGAGACTAATCCCTCTGATGCATTACAAGATCAATAGGCCTTAGAGCTAAACTTTCCACCGGTGCGTTAATGGGTCAATAATCCTTAGAAGACATAGGTGTCTGTAAACTCCAATATCTGCGCGAAAGCGTTTTAAATCTAAAAAAATGGTAACTAGGTTATTGTAAAAATATAGACGTATTTTATTGTATAGTCGCAAACTCCTCCGATGGCTACTTTTAAAGAAAAACGGAAAAGAAAACATAAGGCGTATACCCTTACAATTAAAATAATTTTAGGGATAAGGAAAATACAAATAGAACATAAAAGCATATCAACTTTATTATTATATTTAACTTTTATCTGTGTTACAAGTTACAATTAATGATTTTCATAAAAACACTTAGCACAATATCTTTTATTACATTCAGCACAATAAGATTTTTTTTTGTTTTTTTTTTGAGTCTCGGCTATTCAAGGTAACGCGAAGTCTATTAAAACATCCCACGCAGTTTCTTCTTTTTAATCCTTTGGTGCGAGGGTGTGATTCGTCTTTAGCGTAACAGCGTAACAGTTATTCTAATCGTCATTTATCACTTTTTGTTCATTAACGAAAGATAGCTCCAAGATCTTTCGACACCGTTTAAATTTATGCATTTATACGCTAATTCACACACACTGTACATACGCCCGGAAGAGCTGTCAACACATCACTAATTTATTTTGACTCTACATTCAGTGCGATGTCAGGTAGCCTGTGGTTTTGCATAAGGCCTATGGGCATTGTATCCCCAAGGAATGACAATTTTTATCCTCTAGTGTGGTATGAGGTCTAAAGACCTTACACAAATATTATTATTCAAATAAGTAACCGTTCAAGAGACTATCTCAAATGTATATTTGTCGTTATCGCTCATCAAGAAATCTTTGAGTTATAGTCTTCGCACCAGAAGGAGAACGCTGTATATACGCTCCGCACTGACTGCGAGTTCATGCATAACGCCTATAAGCTTCATACCGCAGCGAGCGTGTTAACTTGTAATTCTGCGGGTTAAAAAGTAGGTCAGACAATCAATGTAGAAAAAGTAAACTTATTTTAGCTTTGCTATAGGGTCCGTCATTTTTTGGGAACAAATAATCGTTCTCCCATTTAATACAAACATTTAATTAAAACACAAACATTTAATTTACAGGCAAACGCTATGGGGTGATGCAAATCCGCGCCGCTCTCGCACAAATGGTGTCCAAATACAAGGTGGTGCCAGACCCTAACGAGCCCTATGCAGTTAAACCTGACCCCTACAGTCTTTTCTTATCGCCCATCAGCGGAGGACGAGTCAAATTCATTTTACGATAGCCTTACAAATGTGTGGACTATTAGTGTAGGTGATGCTTTTATAAATGGCTCGAAGTATACAAATAATGTAAAACTTGTAAAAAGGTGTTTATTATAAATACGGGATTTATCACCACCCGTAAGGAAACGGGATGAAGGTTCACGAATTGAACCGAAACATTGTCGGTCGAAAAACCGATAAAACGGTACGTGATAAATCCCGTATTTATAATAATGATTGAAATAAATCACGCAAGTTTAAATGTAAAAAATGTGTTTTATTGTTTTTAACTTGGTCCTCTTACGCGTGTAGTTTGCGTGTATATGAGTTTGTTTGTTTGTTTGTTTTAATTCTTTGTTGCACAAAAAGGATAATGTACAAATGGAGGACTTAATGCTAAAAGCAGTGAGTGTTATTTTATAAGTAGTATTTTGAGACATATTTGTCCCCTCATCACATAAAAGTTTCAAAACTAAATAGAAGGCTGACTTTGATGGAAAACACTCGAAATTTTCGTAGTTTTATTTTAACTTGTGAAAACTTTACAGTTTTATTTCAAACTGCTGGCAATACCGTATCTCCGTTACGGACCATTTCCCATGATTGACGACTTGCTAACCAGTATTAAAGTGTCTGCGGAATTAAATTTATTTTTATCTGGAGATTATATACTTTATTTCTCTTCGTATGGCTCATTAACTATTTGCACTGTGACTTAGTAGATAATTTTCAAAATTCGCTACATATTATTGAACTCAGAGCGCATGAATAGATTCATTTTGGCTTTATTCGTATTTATTCACAAAACCTAGCATAATGGCAATGAGGCTCGTTATCGATGCAAATGAACTGAACAACCCTAAACAGTTGGTTATACAGGGTGTTAATTAAATCTTGAAAATGTTGGAATATCAAAAGGAACCCGCTGCGTGGCATTGTATATTCAGAACCTAATAGAATTTGTTACTTAATACTTACTAGTTTTGAAATAAGAAAGATCGATGTAAACTATTTGAACCCAAATCCATAGATACCAGTCTATATCTCCACGCTCTTCTTATTGATCGAGCGTAGCGAGAACTCTAAATCAACTTTGGCAAATCGGCGTTGTATGTATGTATGTTGGTTTGTCCGAGGATAACTTTCGAAGCGTTTATCCGATCATCGTGAAATTTGGTGTATAGGTAGGTAATGATGGCACAATTTTGGTGTGAATCAATGATCTAAAATTTTTGGGGAGTTGTTGAGATATTGGGGTTCAAGAGGGGTAAAAAAATGAAATCATGAGACTATTAGGTAAAGTGAGACGTCAAATGAAAGGTCTTCATTAGTACATTTCGACCCAGTTTTTACTTTTAGTAAAGTTTTTGTAGTTTTTGAGTTGATAGCCATAATAAAAACTAGACTTTGACAAAATTCACAGGGTACACCAGTGACCCCAGAGTGCTGTAATTTGGTATGCGTGTAGTTTAAATATTACAAATATAGGCATAAGTCTGAAATCTAAAATAACTGCAATTTGTACCCCAAAAAAGGATAACCAATTAACATGAACTCCCGTTACCTGTAATTTGAATGAAACTGTAGGTCAAGTAGGTTGATTATACATTTTGTGGCACTAACTTATTAAATAAAGATTAAGGCCGGCGTGCACATAGATCACTAAACTTACTTAGCGACTAAACATGTTTAAATTTGACGTATTAGTGTGATTTGACAACTCCTTAAATCATATTAGATACTAAATACGTTTAAATACGTTTAAGTCGTTGTGCAAACCACCCTACGAATAATACTTAATATATTATATGAGATTCGCGAGATCTCAGTTCGGGGCGAACCACTAGTATAAAGGAGTGGATAAAATGTAAAAACTATAATATTGATATTTCGTTTTTGAGAAATAAGTGAGACTTTTGGAAATCAATGAGGGACAATCTCAGTTTAACTCTGAAACCATGGACGCTACGCAAGTCCCGAATCGGCGGTGCCAATATTGCTTTGGATGGTGTAACCCTACCAGTCTGCTCCGACTTTCCTTGGGTCATTGATCCAAAACGAGGGCGACATAGACCGAGACGTTAAAAATAGAATAAATGTGGGATGGATGAAATGGCGACAGTTTACAGGAACAACGTGCGATCCTCGAATGCAAGGGGACTTAAGGGGAAAATTTACAAGATGATCATAAGACCTGTCGTAATGTATGTTTCTGAGTGTTGGGCCACGAAAAGGACGAATGAAAGAAGAGCGCGGCTAAGAGATATCAAAAAATATCTGAAAGCACTGGATATACGACCATGTGAACAGGCTTTTACTTTGGAATAAATTAAAAGGAACAGAGCCACTCCCTCTCCGTGTTGAAGGTAGTGAATGAACAAGCACTTTTAGCGACATACCTTTTCCGAGCAGATTGAGTTATCTATGGCCTTTGTGGACGCCCACCGTAAGTGGAAAACGTTGAGTATAAGTGGTTCTATTTTTAATTCTGGTACTTAACGAAGGGGATAAATAGTGTTTTTCCAATAATTAAAAGCTAAGAGCTTTAGATCTACGTTCTTTACTTTAACATACGGAATTTAGAAATAACATTATGTTAATTTAAATCGTAATCTTCATGTACTGACACTCAATATAAAAACCACGATGGGTAAAAATACGAATTTGCTAATTGATTGAATCAGATTGGAAAAACATATATAGGTACATCAGTAAACACGCAAAGGGCTTAGAACTGGCGTGAACATCACAACAAATACAAGTTTTGTTGATTGGATCGAACAAAACTACAATTTGGAAAACGCGAAAAAACTTCACCTTAGAATGTTATAATTGAAATTTTCTGAGGAAAAACCTTACAGGCTTATAGGAAACAATAACACATCTATCTCTTTTCTAAAGCCGTCTGTCATTCTAGACGTGCAGTCGACGTGAACAAATCTAATAAATCCCGGGATCCGTGACACGCGACGTGAATCCCGGTAAATGCCGATTGTAGGTAATTCGCACCGTGTTCCCTGTTCCCACCCTTGTTTCAACCCACCTCGGTAATGCCTGGTCGAAACTCGTGCAGAGGCCTATCTCGTAAAACTCAATTTAGTGACGCTACGAGACGATAAAAAGTGACAAGCCAATAACAGCGTTTCGACAATACCAAACGTTGATGTCATTGTACTAATATTTTTTTATCGTCTCACTAACCCTCAGAGATCCTTCTGGAGTCTTAAATTTTCGCCAGGCACCATAGTTGGTCACTAGATCATACGTACATGTCTTTGAGACGTAACTTTTGAGACGAACTGCTGTTATATAATTTGGTATCGTTTTGGTAGCGTATAACGTAAATATTTGTGCTAGGCCATTTGGTACTAATCATCGCCACGTGTCCAGTGAAGTAAAATGGAAGCCAGATTATGATGTGACTAAAATTTTGCAGTCGACGTGTCAAACTCTTCACGGTCTCTTCATTTATTACCTTCTTTAAGGTAATAGACGAAGAGACCGTGAACTAATGGTTAAATACAGGGTATTTGGTAATTATACTGACGATATTCAAGTGACGGTTTCTCAAACCATAAAAAAGACTTCTCGAAAAAAAAACTACTAGTTATTATATCTAGTTTTAAAGTAAATCGACTAAGTTTAGGTGATTAATTCGATATAAAACTTACTGCCGACTCTTGCAATCGAAATCCAAAAATAAAGGCCGATTTGATATCTCTTTTGGAAATGGCTGCGGATTTTAGGGCCAACAAGAGATATCTCGTGACGTCACCAATACAGTATCTGTGATTAGATCACAAGCATTATGCAATAGCACAACATAAGTTTGATAAAGTGTTTGTTTTTACATGCCAAAATTAATTTCACATATCTATGGTAAGCATTTCACAAATTTATTTATTATGCTCATCAAAATAACCCCTTTCATTTTTGTGCGTATATTATCAAACACCCTATAGGTATATGGTATTTTTTTTAACAATAGAGTGCGGTACTCACGTTAACATGAATAAGTGCGATCAAAGAGATTTCCGCAAAGCTGTACCAAATATTTACATCTCGTTAATTTATGCTCGCACGCAACCCATTAAATTAATCAATAATATTTCATGCACCATGTTTTTCTCCGTTTATTCAATAATTTTCCGTTTGGAAAACTCGCGGCTCAACAAAAGCCCTAACGACCTTCAAACCAGCTCATTTTATAATCGGGTCCGATATTTGAAATTCCCCTCGCCTGCTCCTAAATTTAATGATTCGACCTAATTCTTGCAATTTGTTTGGGTAATGCAAATATATTTTTAACGTTTCTAAAAAGTATGTAGGCTACTGAACCGTATTGGGCAAAAACAAAACGGTTTCCCCGAACTCACCTAACACTAACAGGGAACTAGACACTCCAATCACGTTCCCGTTTTAGTTATTTTTGGATTAATTGGTTTGTAAAACACTCACAACAACAAGAGCTACGAGTACAATACATGCATGTATTAAACGCGTGGGTTTATTGCAAAATTACGCTTGCACAATCCCTTCTACTCCCTATCTTAGATTACGCCGACGTCAGCTATCTCGACCTTTCCGAAGTCGAATTGAGCAAACTTGAACGCCTTCAAAATCTTTGTATTCGGCTTGCGCAAATATCACCATGTTTCAGAATTTCGCGCAAAACTCAAGTGGCTCCCTATGCGTCTTCGCCGGAATGCACATATTCTGTCCCTTCTTTTTAACATTCTTTTCAATCCTTCTTCACCATCCTATCTAAAGGAGCGTTTTGTGTTCTTGCACCAGACGCATGATCGAAACCTACGCTCATCTGAAGCTCTAAGTCTCCAAACCCTTGTCCACAGTTCTCAATTTTATGGTGACTCCTTTACAGTTCAAGCTGTGCGGCTGTAGAACGCTTCACCTTTCTCTATTAGATCATCTAAATCTCTTCCTATCTTTAAAGCTAAGGTATACAACCATTTCCTTTCTTTGTCTACGCACTGCTAGTTTATCGTTATGTTTATCTCCTTTATTGTAGTTTATATATTTGACGACCTCCGTGGTGCAGTGAGCGAATAGCCGGCTGAGACGCAGGAGGTAGCGGGTTCGATTCCCGCCGCGGAACAAAATGTTTGCATGATTTACAGATATTTGTTCCGGGTCTGGTTGTTTCTCTATATATTATATGTATGTATTTACAAAAAAAATATGTATATAAGTATTCTACCAGTTATTTGGTTCCCATAGTACAAGCTCTGCTTAGTTTGGGGCTAGATAGCGCTATGTGAAATGTATATCAGCAATATATATTTATTTATTATTATTATTTATTTATTTATATATAAGTATACATTATTATATTTGTAAGTATATATATTTAGTTTATTAGTAAGTATAGGTAGTTTATGTAAGTTTATGAACATACTCGTAGATACACCGACGTCTTTTTGATTTTGTTTTGTTCTGTCCATCCAAAGGTTGTCCGGAAGAGATCGCTTTTAGCGATAAGACCGCCCATTGTACTTACCTTAATTTTTGTGTATTTTTATTGTATTTTTAATTTTGTTGGTGTACAATACGGAGTATTCTATTCTATTCTATTGCTTTATTACTCGTAACTTCGAAGGAATAATAAGAATCACGAGAAAATAAGTTTATGATGGATTATTATTTATTCACCGTTAACTCCCAACAACAAAGTGTTTTAGACAAGAAAATACTACGGGGTAAAATATAAGACATGGTTAACCTTTATTTAAGCCAAAGAAGCTTTAAAAAAACCAAAAATATTATTCAGAGGAAACCCCAAGGCGCTTTTTGATCAAAAGGAAATTACCATGCTGGATATACAAGTAACAAAGCTAATTAGATAGAAATTCAGTTTTAGTTTTATTATTTCACATTATTTATCAAACATCGTAATAGTTACTAAGCCATAGACTGACAAAAAACACATACCTAAGTATGTACTGTTACGCCGAGGCTGTTACAGAATAAGTAGTAGTCGACATATCTCTAAGTTATACCTACTGTGCCACAGAATAGGTAATACTTTGTATGGAATATGTCTACATACTACGTTTTCACCTACAGTAGCACAGAATAAGAAATAGTAGTTCAGTCGAAATACCTACACATTTCTAGTTGCTAGCGGAACGATAGAGAACGTTCGAGTGATATGTACTGGCCGCGGTATAAATAGTGCGTAGACACGCCCGGAGAGTCAGTTCAAAATCATTCGCTCGCCGGTCCTCGCACCGGCAACACGTCTGCTCCGCTCCGCTCGCGCGCTCCCGCCGGCCCACGTGCCGCCCCGCGCCCCGCGCCCCGCGCCGCATTTGGCATCCGCCATTTGCTCTGTTGTGTGCGCTCGCTTGCGAGTACACCTCAGAAGAGTCCTTTATTGGACTTTGTCCTTTTCAGGGCAAACTCTTGTTTCTTACCATTAAGAGCCCAAATCCACGTTTAGTGGTCGGTCTGGTGGATACCTTGCGGTGTTAACACAAACCAGACTGGGCGTGGACCCGGAACGCCAGCTTTCCTCTCCTGAGGAACGCTACATCCGGCTGGGCTTGGTACCACCGGCCTTGGGGGCTTCCCTCGCCGACACCAAGTATCGGTTAGGACACACCCCTCATACCCCGTAAGAGCGGTAAAGGGACACACTTTAGGTAGGACACTTAGGCCTCACCCCTCCTGTCTATCCCGACGGGAGGATCACGCACCCCCTCACCTCTCCGGGTGTTCCCCCCCGGAGAGTTATGATGGACATCGCCGGGGACGACCTCGTTGAGGTACCGGGTTCTTTTATCCGGTTACTTTACGAGAACATTCCCGTCGATATTCGTCAACGTATTATAAGGGAGCAACAATCGGTTGCCTCCCTCCCGCGTCTAATGGACGTCGTCACGTCCACTCCGGCCCCTCTGGCCAAAAATGTGGCTCGGAAGCCCGTGCCGGCCCCTCTGGCCTCCCCAGCGGCTCGAAAGCCATCCCCGGCCCCTCAGGCCACTAACGAGGCCCGGAAGCCTCTGAAAGCCCCTCTGGCACCCCCGGCGGCCCGCATGCCTGCCCTGGTCCCTCAGGCCACTAACGAGGTTCGGAAGCCTCAGCAAGCCCCTCAGGCACCACCGGCGGCTCGTAAGCCTGCCCCCTCCCCTCAACCTCCTGCCTCAGCGCCTCCCTCGTCGTCGTCATCAAAAAAGCCCGACTCTCGAGAGGCCTCACCTCGCAGAGTCTTTTTAGACTCTCCGGAATCTCCGGACCCACCCTCCCCCGAGGACGATATGGAGATCGACCTCCTTCTACGCCCCGCGTCTTCCGCAGAGGCATCAAACTCCTCTTCCTCCGACTCGGAGGAAGATTTCACCCTCGTCACGGGTGGTAAGAGGAAGAAACCCTCTTCGAAGAAGACCTCTTCGTCGAAGAAGGTTTCCTCCGTTTCCCCCCCAGCCAAAAAGGCAACCCCTCCCTCGGCCTCGCAGCCTGCCCGCCCCGCCTCTCCCCCCGCGGCTTCCACTGCCGCGAGGAAGGAAAGGCCTCCCCCGCCTCTTTTCATCCGCGAAAAGGGCAAGTGGGATAGAGTTTCCTATCTGTGTAATGAGAATAAAATCTCATTCACAAACGCCCGCAACACTAAGGACGCTATTAAAGTCCTACTCCCCACGTCAGACGACCATCGTCGCCTCACTTCCCTCCTACGTCAAGAGCACATAGGCTATCACACCTATGCTCTCGAAGACGAAAGGCTCCTTCGAGTTGTGATCCGCGGCCTCCCTGCGGAGCACTCCACTGAATCCATTAAGTCAGATTTACTGGCTCAGTCCTTCCCGGTAAAGGAGGTCCACCGTATGCATAACGGTAAGACCACCTACAATCTAGTACTCGTAGTACTAGAGCTGTCACCGGCAGGGAAGGCCATCTTCAACCTGAAGATGGTCAACAACCTCTCCGGCCTCCGGGTTGAACCCCCCCACCGAAATGGCACTCCTAGTCAGTGCCATAGATGTCAGCTGTACGGCCACTCGGCCAAAAACTGCCACGCCCGCCCCCGTTGCGTCAAGTGCCTGGGTGACCATGGCACCTCTGACTGCAACCGCACTCGAGACACCATCGAGCCGCCAAGCTGCGTGCTTTGTGGTGCCGTGGGACACACCGCGAATTATTGATCCCCCTTCTCTGTCTTACATAGAAGCCTCCGTCTGCAGGCTAGCAATGACCGGGCATTCCTCGGTCATTATTGCATCCTGCTATGTCCCTCCCGGCAAGCCTCGCTCACCTCAATTCGAGAGTGACCTGCAAGCCCTGTTCAGTTTAGGAAGCTCCGTCATATTGGCGGGTGACTTCAATTCCAAAAACGTCATGTGGAATAGCACCACGACGAACTCTAAAGGCAAACAACTAGAAAGCCTAGTTGAACCCCTTAATTTCGACATCATTGCCCCTAGAGGCATGACTCGCTTCCCTACTTCCACTCCCCCCGAGCTCCTTGACATTGCACTTCTCAAAAACGTAGCCCTTCGGCTACGCTTAATCGAAGTTATTCATGAGCTCGATTCCGATCATCGACCGGTAATGCTCTTACTCGGCCCTCCCACTGACCAGCCCCCTGCCACCAAGACTGTAGTAGAGTGGCATAAACTTGAGAAAGCCCTCAAGTCTGCGCACTCGACTGACCTAGATAGGATCCCTTCTGTCATTCGGACATCTGGTGATATTACGGTAGCGGTTGACGCCCTTACCACACATATCACAAACTCAGTCAGAGACTCATCAAAGCAGGTGCCCGTAGTGGATGACCACCGGGGCCCCCTGCCAGATGATATCAGACGGCTGATGACTGAAGCTAACGCCGCAGTTAGACTTCATAGTCGCTGCCCCTCTAACGACAATCGAGTCTTAATGCGCTCCCTGCACCGTGAGGTGAGAGAGCGCATTAAAGAACATCGCAATCGTGAGTGGGAGAGCCTGCTCTCGGGGATCGAGCCTAGCCATCTGGCCTACTGGAGGTTAGCTCGCTCCATGAAAGCGGACGCTCTCGCTCCGATGCCTCCCCTTATCCGACCCAATCACCCTCCAGCATTCGAAGACGAGGAAAAAGCCGATTTCCTGGCTGAAACCCTCGAATCTCAGTGCTCGCCCAGTCTCGAACCCGTCGACCCTGTTCACCTCCATACGGTGAACAGCGAGGTTGACCGCTTAGCCTCCCGACCCCCTGCTTCCCCACTTGATCCGATTGAGCCCTCTGAAGTCTTTGACACTATCAAGGCCCTACACCCAAAGAAATCCTCCGGCCCCGACGGCATTTCTAACAGAGTACTCAAACAGTTCTCTGTTCCCCTTATCCATATCCTAGTCTGCATCTTCAATGCGGCTATGGAAACTTGCACCTTCCCTGATGCTTGGAAGGAAGCCAACGTCATTGGCATCCGAAAACCCAGCAAACAGGCAAACGATCCAACTAGTTATCGTCCCATTAGTCTACTTAATAGTCTAGGCAAGATATATGAGCGTCTTCTAATGAAGCGCCTATGGGCTCATGTCAATGAGTTCAAACTCCTTCCCGACGAGCAGTTTGGCTTTCGAGCCCAACATTCATGCCCACAACAGGTGCTCCGCATAACGGAGCATGTCCTCTCCAACTGGCAAAGTACCTGGCCTTCAGATACTGGTGCCGTCTTCCTCGACGTAGCGAAAGCTTTCGACAAAGTCTGGCACAACGGCTTGATCTACAAGCTATTCAAACTCGGAGTCCCAGACAGACTCGTGCTCATCATACGAGACTACCTACAAGGTCGCAGCTTTCGCTACACCGTGGAAGGCACTCTCTCTAGTCCTAGACCAGTCAGAGCAGGAGTCCCTCAAGGCTCCGTTCTCGGCCCCCTCCTGTTCACGCTGTACACCAGCGATATCCCCCGCACTCCTCAAGTGGAAATAGCCCTATACGCAGACGACACAGCCTTGTACACATCCAATCGGAATCCTGATCGGGTGGGTATAAGGCTGCAGGCTGCCCTTCACTCATTAGCCACTTGGTTCCGCAAGTGGCGGATCGAGGTAAACCCGTCGAAAAGTACAGCAGTGTACTTCTCACGGAGAAACCTCACTCCCAAACCGATCTCTCTATTTGGCCAGCCCATTCGCTGGGCCCCATCAGCCAAATATCTGGGTGTCATCCTCGATAGGCGTCTTTCCTTTAGGTTGCACATCACTAAGAGGTGCAACCAAGCAAAGTTCACCCTAGGACGATTGTCCTCACTTCTAGGCGCGAAAAGTAAAATGTCCCTTAAAAATAAGGTGACTCTTTACAAAGCGTGCATTCGCCCCATTATGACATACTCATCTGTAGTATTTGCCCACTCTCCTAAAGTTGGTGCCATTCAGGTTATTCAAAATCGCTTCTTGCGAAAAGCCTCAGGCTCGCCCTGGTACTTTCGCAATAAAGACCTACATCGCGATTTGAAACTAGAATCAATAGCCAGGTTCATGAAGCTCGCTTCCAAGCGGTTTTATGAACTTGCCTCTAATCATCCGAACCCTTTGGTACACACCATTCCGGTTTACCCGTTGGATCCGCCCGCCAACAAAATCCTCCGTCGTCCGAGACACGTTCTCGGAGACCCGGATGACGAAATCACCTCTGCTAATGCGGAAGGTGAGTCATCTATATCAGACAGAGCAAACACTTCACAGAAACACCGACCTCGCCGGCGAGGTCGACGAGTCCCTTCAGTCGCCGCTTATACGAGGTACAGACATGTACCCGGGCGTTTCTCTCCTATCCCCATCCCGGCAACAGCCCAAGCCGAGGTTCGTACCTAAGTGGTGCCCTTGCGCTAGTTGCCTAAAAAACTTACTGGGCTGAGCGCCATCTGCGCTCGCCAAAAGTTCGGTGAAGCTGTCACGGCCTCAGAGGCCAACAGCGAGATTAGTCCATTCGAAAAAAAAAACGGAGAGTCAGTTATCCTCCGTCGTCCGAGACACGTTCTCGGAGACCCGGATGACGAAATCACCTCCGCTAATGCGGAAGGTGAGTCATCTATTTCAGACAGAGCAAACACTTCACAGACACACCGACCTCGCCGGCGAGGTCGACGAGTCCCTTCAGTCGCCGCCTATACGAGGTACAGACATGTACCCGGGCGTTTCTCTCCTATCCCCACCCCGGCAACAGCCCAAGCCGAGGCTCGTACCTAAGTGGTGCCCTTGCGCTAGTTGCCTAAAAAACTTACTGGGCTGAGCGCCATCTGCGCTCGCCAAAAGTTCGGTTAAGCTGTCACGGCCTCAGAGGCCAACAGCGAGATTAGTCCATTCGAAAAAAAAAAAAAAAAAAAACCGGAGAGTCAGTCTGGATTTGGCTATACGTGCGAACATTTCGGTGACTTTTAGTGGTTTATTGTGCAACAGTGGTGTTAATTAGTGTGTTGTGATTAAGATCGTGTATATATCATTTAAGTGTTGAATAAAAGTGTTATTTTCATTAGATTGATTTTCATTATTTTATCCCGAACCATCAGCTCGTAACAGTACTGTACATGTTCCTATGTAACAAACGTTGATTTAAAGATTTAAAATTCATAGAGAAAAAATTACACTAATCAATCGTAAAAGGTGTAATTTTTTTACTGAGTGCGCCCCTAACGATGGATGAATTGTGGTGGACTGGACTCGCTTGGGAAGACTTGGTCAACTACAATAATTGTAACCACAAAATATAGAAGATGTTGAAGTCCTTCAACGCAAGCCAGAAATAATATGGGGAGGCTAAAAGAAAGTCAAAAAAACCGGCCAAGTGCGAGTCGGACTCGCGCACGAAGGGTTCCGTACCATTATCTATAATAAATATTTTCTTTCACACAATAGCACAATTTTATTTATTTACCTTATTTGAGGTTGGTGCCGATTAAGCTAGTCCTCTAAATTGTATGAGCACTCGTATGACCGACTATCTCAGAGCTCAGAGGACTATCTTAATTGGCGTCAACTATGTACCTATGTATGGGGACACCCTTTAATTTTCAACTTATTTTAGTTTTGGAATTTTTCCTTTATTTATGCTACAAAACTTACTTCCGATACTTCCGGACGACCTAGAATTGTAAATTTTGGTTAAAAGCAAGGTTTTACAGCACAAGTTATAGGAAAGTTCCGAAAATAAAACAAATAGAAAATTAAGGTAATGTTTGGTACCCACAAGTTTTTGCGAAAATCTAAATTTGCCCAATCTTTTTATCGTGTTAACTCAGGACCTTGATTTTTATACACTTAATAGGGACTATAGACCTCAGTATCTGGTATAAATTTCAACTTGCTAGGTCCACCCGTTCCTGAGAAAATCGGTGGTGACAAACGGACAGACAGAGAGTGATCTACTAACCTAAAAATAACATAATAAACTTTTAGATCATGACAGTAAAATTTATTGGGTAGAGATTATTGAATTTGATTATAAGTAAATATTTCAAACGCAAAATAGAAGCAAACTTCGTTTATAGCGAGCGCCCTCACGAACAAGTCCCCTTAATTAGGAACTGCTCGAGGATACATATCTAGATTCACATTGGTATTTATTTCGCTTTGAGATGATCATCAATCTTCTTGCTCAATTGGACCAGATCCACTCAATACTGAGCATATCCCATCACTTCAACCCAACCCGTTGTTTAGACGAAGCTAGCAATTTAATGTTTCGTTTTAATCGTAACCGAATACGCTCTTCAATTTATATTTATACCCCCAAGCAATATTTCGGCTCACTTACTTCGGTAATTTCAAATTTCAAAGACGTAATAAGATATAGCACAATCCAAGATATATTTTCCATGCCTTCAACTGTGATTATATTTTAAATCGTGGACATTAAAGAAACAAGGAATTTACATACAACCAAAGCCAAATATTTTATGAGTTGGCTGAGTCACAATCACAATCAGAAATGTACTGAAATGATTGTATGCTAGTTGAAAAGTCGGTCTTTTATTAATATTAATATTAATTATGTGATAGTGATGAAAGCAAAAAAATTTCAGAGACTTTATTCAGAAGACCTAGTTTCTAATAGTAGGCCTTTGAAAGCTTAAAATATGTCCGTTATTCCTAAGATTTTCTTAGGGTTCTTTTTATCAAATAAGATAGGCATTTGACCTCAAGACATCGACAGGTGTCGTAAAAGCTGAAACCCAAAGGTTTCCGCTCTCTATAATTTACCTGTCATTACGATAAACGCATAGGTAGGTAGGTATACCCTTTTCCTACGTGACACACTCCAGAGCTTTTTCGTGGTTCAGTGGCAAGGGTGTCTTTATTATTTTATGAGCCAGGATGGGCCAGCTCAAATAATCGATTGTCACTTTCAGACTGGAGAAAAGTATTTTAAAAATGGCATCTTAGAACGCAGCCCAGCTAAGCGAGATTTAATCGAGATTATGGTGTGGTGAATAAAATAGTATGGTGAGAAGTTTGGGCGAAGTTGAAAGTTATCAGTGTAAAGACCTGTATAATATTTCAAAGAAACTTGGAATGTAGGGACTTAGGTATGTGTAATAATGTGTTGCTTCGCTACCATCATTTTCGTTTTAAGATTTGCAGCTACAAAGGTAAGAACGTGCTCTAATAAAATTGGATGAAAGTCTGCGACCCCGTAATCACATTCCAATCCATACTGAATATTCAGCAACGATTCTATTCTATTTTTGAACGAAAACTTTTATCCCTCGCATGGACTTCTGCATGAATACGAATTGTTAAATTATAAGCCCCCGACCCATATTATATGACTTCCTAATAACTGGGTACTGAAAACCAAATAAGTACCCAGCTTCATACTTTGCCATTATAGTCACAACATTGCCAGAACTCATAAGTGAGTAGGTAGTACCGGGTAGAAGAGATCCATTTCCAGATTGCCTAGAATGCACATCATCATCATAGCAGCCATAGTACGTCTACTGCTGCACATAGACTTTCTGCATAGATTTTCGGAGCGACCGATCTTATGCAGCTAGCACCCAACGGCTCTCAGCAACCTTTATCAGGCCATCCTACGCTGCGCTTTTACCCCAACGGCAGTCAGTTCTTCGAGCTATGTGCCCCGCCCACTACCATTTTAGCTTGCTCTTGACCCATAGTGACAAACCACGTTCCATACCATATGTCATCCATCAAGATGGACGAGAACCGTAGTTTCCCTACCGACAAATCCAACTCGGCGAATTTGTTGACCTCTTTCTCTATAACTGGACGCCACGCGCCACGTGGACATGGATTTTCGTGTTGTCAAATACATTTTATAATCATTTGATATAATAATAATGATAATTCGCGTGTATCAATAGATGAAGAACGTCTATGTAGCCTCTAGAAGAACTAGGAGGCTAAAATGATGAAACGAACATTTTATAATCTAAGATCTTGCAACTTACTCTATTTATGTAAATAAACAAATTTATCATTATTTTATCATAAGAATTCACACAACTAGTAATAAACTTAGTAGGTAGGTAGATACCTAAGTATGCTACAAATTCCAAATGTCAAATACACTATACCCTCTAATGCCGTTGGGTTATTGGAATTTCGACATAGCATTTCGTTACGACAGATACAAAACAAAGCTACATACAGTGTTTCCAATATAATATTATCGTAGCAGCTGTTTGCAGAACGATTATTTCGGCGACATTAACTGTAAAGGCAAATCAATTAATAGAATGTTCAGTAGCAACACCTTAATGAAATAAATTACGGTAACGACGCGCCAAAAATCTCATAAAGGCTGCCAGCTGAGCTTAACCAAATTAAATTAAGCACAATGACTTGCCTACCTTTATTAACACGACCATAAAGTGACGGAGAAATTAGAGGGTTGATATAAGAATTTTTCAATAAACCAGGAATAATGTTTATGAAGAAGGCTTTCAGGGTTAGAATAGAAACATTTCTAGCCGTAGCAACATCTCACAATTCTAATGTTTCTGTAAATCAACAGCATTTTACCGCAAAGTTTAGGGGAAAAAATATACCTAGTTATAAGCAAACACCTCAAATGACATTATTATAAATACGGGATATAAAAGGTTGGGGAAAAAGTCTTTTCGCATTATAGTATGTATGAACTTTTAATAAAATCTCTTTGGTTATAACTATTAACCGTGTACTAATTTGTGATTCTTTATTACGACGTAATGAAACCGAACCATTTTTGAAGAAGCTGATAACTGGTGATGAAAAGTAGATCACGTACGACAAGAACGTGTCAAAAAGGTCGTGGTCAAAGGCGGGTCAGGCTTCACAGACTGTGGCGAAACCCGGGTTAACTCGCAAAAAGGTGATGCTGTGTGTGTGGTGGGATTGGAAGAGCATTATTCATTATGAGCTGTTACCACCAGGCAGGACCATCGATTCTGAACTCTACTGCGAACAACTGATGAGATTAAAGCAAGAAGTTGAGAGAAAGCGGCCGGAATTAATCAACAGAAGGGGTGTGGTTTTTCATCATGATAACGCTAGACCTCACACATCTTTAGCCACTCAGCAAAAATTAAGAGAGTTTGGCTGGGAGGTGTTAATGCATCCGCCGTGTAGTCCTGACCTTGCACCTTCAGATTTCTACCTGTTTCGGTCTCTTCAGAATTCTTTAGGCAGTGTCAGGTTAACATCACGAGAGGACTGCCAAAACCACTTGTCGCGGTATTTTGATCAGAAGCCCCAAAATTTCTATAGCAATGGGATCATGTCCCTACCTACAAGATGGCAAAAAGTTATCGAACAAAATAGTACCTACATACTTTAGTTACATGTAAATAAACTATATTAAAAATGTTTTGAATTTTTTTTTAAATGCGAAGAAACTTTTTCCCCAACCTAATATCACGTACCGTTTTATAGGTGTTACGACCGAAAATATTTTGGCTCAATTCGTGAACCTTCATCAGGGTGAGTGCTATCCGCTCCGCACTGCGTCTCGCCACGCACTACGCGCCGCAGCCCTCTGCGCGTGAGTAGACGGGCGTGGTTGTGGGGGTTGCGTACACAACCCCGTATTTATAATAATGATTGAAATAAATCACGAAAAACTTTAAAATAAAATCACCTCAAATATTTTTATCTACCCTTTCTTTGGTATATTTATAGAACTTTTAATATGTATTAATAATAAGGTTTATATTCTACAGTTCTCGGATCTCTTATTCTTAAACTTACAAAAAGTTACAGAGTTTTTTAGTAGCAAAACCTTACTCGTCGTATCATACTGGGCACCCAGAAAAGTAGACTACGACTATTTTATTATTAATTTAATATTAGAGTTAATGTTGTACCACAGAATAAAAAAAATACTACGTAATACCTAGAAGGTAGGGGGGTACGTTATTACAGTTTTAGGTAACAGAAATGAAATGGCAGCAGCTGTGTAGGTAAGATTAGTTGGAGCATTGGGAGAATTCCGTGTTTTGCGTGAAATAATTTTCTTCCAGTGCTCACTGCACTACCTACTACTCATTACGATCATCAAAATTTAAACAGTCATCAAATAAGTATCGTTTGTATAGGGTGTTTGATAATATACGCACAAAAATGAAAGGTGTTATTTTGATGAGCATAATAAACAAATTTGTGAAATGTTTACCATAGAAACGTGAAATTTATTTTGGAATGTAAAAAAAACCCTTTATTAAACTTATGTTGTGCTATTGTATAATTATTGCCATCTAACCACAGATACTGTATTGGTGACGTCTTGTTGTCGCTTTCTAACCCAAAACCCGCAGCCATTTCCAAAAGAAATATCTAATCGGCCTTTATTTTTGGATGTCGATTGCAAGAGTAGGCAGTAAGTTTTATATCGAATTAATCACCTAAACTTAGTCGATGTTCTTTAAAATTTGATGATATAACTATTAGTTCCTTTATTTCGAGAAGTCTTTTTTATGGTTTGAGAAACCGTCACTTGAATATCGTCAGAATATTACCAAACACCCTGTATAGTAGGAGCTGTTTACCCGCTACTTCGTTCGCGTGGATTTAAATTATTGTCATAAATTATAACAGCGCCAGTTATCGAACATCGCATACGTGCGGAAACGTCGTCTGCCCGTTTGGGTAAGTAAGCAAAGTCATAGTTTAACCAAAAAGTTTATGTTTCCGAACTCTTTGGTAAAACCTGAGCCTCCTACAGCTAGTCTGACGCAAACATAAAAAAGGTTTTCACCTACTATAACCTTTTTCAGTTGACGCAACGATGTGTTAACTACTATTTACTAATATATGGAATGCGAAGTCTCCCGTCTATTAGCATTTCTCTATGGTCCAAGTACGTCCTTCCTTATGATACACAGCATTCCCTTGTTAAGTTTCATTAATATCGGTCCAGCCGCTTAGTCGTGAAAACGTAACAAACAGATAGACAGACAGAGTTTCTTTCGAATTTATAAATTAGTATGGATTTTTGAGAGCAGTAATCACCAAGGAGAATTATAGAAACAACATCGTCAGTCGTAATCAAGATAATATCAATTTTGTTCTAGTTAGGATATCCGCGAGCTATCTCAATATTTTTTGGCAGCGACGGAAAAAACAACCCTTAAGAAAACAATTATAGGATACCTAAATAGATAAACAAAGGTTTTTGTGCTTTCGAGGCGTCTCTTTTCTACCAAGCCTTCGTCTAATTGCCGTAAAAATCCATTAGGTTATACCGCTAGGCACCTATTTGTTCCCCAGCGCCCTATCAAGATTTTCGGCGAGAAAGAAAAATGAGCCTAATGGCCCGGACAAAGCGATTTTTAACGAAATCGTGAAAACAATTTTCGCTGTTGATGGTGTGAATTCTGTGGTATCACTGAGTTTTTATCAATCCTCGTATTCGATTCGTCATTGTTTATCTGAGCATCTTCAGAGGTAAATGGACTATTATTAATTTCATTGTGAATTGGATAATTGAATGTTTTGCTTATCAATAATTCTATCAAAAAATCATTCTTGGTCATGATATCAATAGATAGTTCCTCAATTATTTCTTTACTTATCACGAGTTACGGCATGTGACCTAAAGGATAAAGGATACTCCACAACTCTTTGTTCATAATTACATAAGCATTAAATCACTTTTAAAGGCCCTTTATGATGAGGCTTTATCTATTATGCATGAGTGACTTTCCACTCCCTAGCGGTACCTTCGCACCATTGACCAATCAACACTTACGTAAAGCTAAGGGAAGGTCATACATGTTCAAACTAAAATAAAGCTATGAATCTAAGTTAATTGTTTCGCAATGTATTCTGCGAATTCCAGAAACTTTAGTTGGTTGCACAAGTAGAAAGTTGCTCAAAGAGGCTTGACAATGTCTAATTTGTTCATGTAGAGTATTGTAGAGTTTACATAAAACATATTCGAGCTACAATGAACAACATGTCTCTTCGAATTAAAATTACCAAAAGTAAAGCGATTAATAAAACTAGTAGATCGCCCCGATCTGTCTCCGATTAAAACAAAAAAATATTATTTGTAATCTTTGACGATTAAATTAGTACCACGAAATAAATAACCAATTAACTTGACATTCATTCATTTTTTTCATTCAAATTACAGGTAACGAGAGTTCATATTATGTGGTTACCCTTTTCTGGGGTACAAATTGCAGTAATTCTGAATTTCAGACTTTTGCCTATATTTGTGCCACTTAAGCTACACGCATACCAAATTACAGCCTTGTGGGGTTACTGGTGTACCCTGTGAATTTTGTCAAAGTTTAGTTTTTATCATGGCTAATAACTCAAAAACTATGACAACTTTACTAAAAATAAAAACGGAATCTAAATGTACTTATGAAGACCTTTCATTTGACGTCCCACTTGACCTAATAGTTTCATATTTTGTTTACTTGAACCCCAATATCTCAACAACCCCCCATTTTTAGCTTATGTAGTCACACCAAAATTGTGCCATCGTTACCTACCTATGTATTAAATTTCACGATGATCGGATCAACGCTTCAAAAGTTATCCTCGGAGAAACAAACATACATACATATATACATACTTATACAATGCCGATTTGCCTAAGTTGATTTATTATATATGTTAGAGATAAAGAGATTTAACAATAAAATCGCAAAGTGAACTCAATTGTACTTATAATGAAGTAGAGTTTCAACTTCAATTAGATAGAGCGTAAACAGAAACCATTTTTCAAGAAAACGTTTGGGAATTAATCTGGCAAAGGCTTTTTTAATCGAAACAGTGAAGTATCGCCATCCAATGCACCGACAATTCGGTTCCAGTTTCCATACAGTACTGGCTGGAATTTCAGTCGCCGGTTGGGAGCGGTGGTGAGCGCCCGTGGTCGCCTACACCCTCAGATACCGAACACGCGCCAAATCTCAACTCGCGCAGATGTAATATTTTAGTACTAGTATCGCCATATACCAGTATGAAAGTTCAAACACATGAAACTACTCGGAGTTCAAGTGCATAACTCTTGGCACCCTGGTGAGTAATGACACGAATTTTGGTGGCAGAAATAGATTTTCAAATTGTATGTGCAGCCGTGTAACCGCTTTAGTTGGAAACAATTTAGGTCAGGAACGAGAAATTATAATAATACTCGGCTTGAAGTTATAAAATGAACGCTATTTCCGATTATTATACAACTTCGGAATTCTCATTTATGAAAAACTAATCAAAAAAGCCTATTGTAAGCGCAATCGTGGAGAAAAAAGTTTTGCACATAATAATAAATAAATATTGCTGGACATTTTACACGGCGCTATCCTGCCCCAAACTAAATAGAGCTTGTACTATGGGAACCAGATACTAATATTTATAAATACATACTTATAATATACAGAAAAACATCCAGACTCGGAACAAATATCTGTAGATTATGCAAACATTGTTCGGTGGCGAGAATCGAACCCGCTACCTCCTGCGTCTCAGCCGGCTATACGCCATGTATTTCACATGTATTTTAATTTAAATCAGCATTAATAAAGTAAATGTTACTGTCTTCTAGGTTCTTAGGAACATAATATCGTAAAAGGGGATAATTCTACCCAAGTAAATCAGTAACTGAAAAAAATCAGGAAAATTTTTTAATAATAATTTAGGTCTTACAGCACAAGTAAAGAGAAAATTCAGAAAAATAAAAATGTTGAAAATTAAGGTAAATGTTGGTACTTACAAGTTTTCGCGAAAATCTAAATTTGCCCATATCTTTTTATCGTGTTGACTCAGGACCTTGATTTTCATACACCTAATAGGGACTATAGACTTCAGTATCTGGTATAAATTTCAACTTGCTAGGTCCATCCGTTCCTGAGAAAATCGGTGGTGACACACGGACAGGCGGACAAGAGAGTGATCTTATAAGGGTTGCTTTTTTTACATATTGAGGTACGGAACCCTAAAAACAGTTTCTAAAAGTTGTTAAACAATCGTTATTCTTGTATGAGAGAAGTTGTTAGTACTTTACGTGGTCTGTTAGTATTCTTTGCCGTGACGTGGTAGGTTTGTATAACATCATGTGCCCGTGAGACCCTTTCATAGGTTAAAAAGTTCATGAACCCCTAGTACCGAAAACAACGACTTTTTTTATCTGTTTACCAGCGTAATTGAATATCTAGTGTCCATAAGAAAACAAGAATGGTCCAGTACAAGTGGGACTTGGGTACCGAAGGTTCAGTACCTGCTTATATTTATGTATCTAATTTAGCAGCGCCAGCTAGTTATGCGACTCGGAAACCAAGTAAACTTTAAAGGCAGATTTCTTAAAACCTTTCCTTGATAGACACTTTGTTTTATTTTTCCTGTAATATTTGCATATTATCACATATATTTCATAAAAAATGGTTTTGGATGTATAAATCGCGTTTTTTTATATGATGTCCCACTTGACCCAGTAACTTTATTTAAAAACGAAAAAGAAAAATATACGAAATTAAATGACGGTTAGTACTAACAGAATACTTGAAAATGTTTGAAAATGGAAATTTTCAAGTACGGATGTAAAAAATCTTTGTCGCAGGTGCAAAAAGCCCCAACAAAAAAGTTTGTTAGTTAAATAATATACTGACGTTTATGTCGTTTAAACTTCCTCATTGGTTTCTTGTCATTGGAAGGGCTCTCAAATACGTAAAAACTGTCCTAAAAGCCATAAAAAGTTTCTAATGCGAGGAAAGTATAAACAAAGTGAATAAAAATTTATGATAACAGGTATTTCAGAATTTGAAATAATTTTTACTTTGTAAGGAAAGAAGTTAAAGGTAGAGATAACGTTAAGTTCTTAATGTGCGATTCTAAAATCATTCCATAACAGGGTGAAATGTTAAGTTTGCATGGAAAAATCTTTATGCCAGGGCGTATTGACTTGAAACTTGGTTTGATTTCTCTTCAAATTACATTATGAAACATGACGTAGATTTTTTCGTAAATGATCCCTTATGAGAGTTAAAAGGGATGGTAAAGTTTACATGGAAAAATTTTGCTGCTTAAGCCTATTGATTGGAAATTTAGCTTAAATACTGTTCAAGGTAAATAATTAAACACAATAAAAATATCGAGAGTCATCCCTTACAACGATGAAAAAGTGTGAACCTATTGATTTGAAACTTAGGTTTGAAAGAGGGTGGTTGTACTTTGTATTAAAAATGTATTTGATCGAGCGAAGCGAGATATCCAAATCAACTTGGGCAAATCGGCGTTGTATGTATGTATGTACGTTTGTTTGTCTGAGGATAACTTTCGAAGCGTTGATCCGATTATCGTGAAATTTGATACATAAGTAGGTAGTGATGGCACAATTTTGGTGTGACTAAATGAGCTAAAAATGTTGTTGCGGGGTTGTTGAGATATTGGGGTTCAAGAGGGGTAAAACAAATGAAAATGAGACTGTTAGGTCAAGTGGGACGTCAAATAAAAGGTCTTCATTAGTACATTTCAACCCTGTTTTTATTTTTAGTTTAATCCTTGTACATAATTTTTGATTTATTGGCCATAATAAAAACAAAACTTTGACAAAATTCACAGGGTACACCAGTGAACCCACAATGCTGAAATTTGGTATTCGTGTAGCTTTAGTGACACAAATATAGGCAAAAATCTGAAATCCAGAATTATTGCATTTTGTACCCCAGAAAAGGGTAACCAAGTGACATGAACTCCCGTTACCTGTAATTTGAATGAAACTGTAGGTCAAGTTAATTGGTTATTTATCTCGTGGTATTAATTTGATCGTCAAAGATCACAAGTAATATTTTTTTGTTTTAATCGGAGACAAGCGAGATCTCAGATCGGGGCGAACTACTAGTTTTATTAATCGCTTTACTTTTGGTAATTTTAATTCGAAGAGACATGTTGTTCATTGTAGCTCGAATATGTTTTATGTTAACTCTACAATACTCTACATGAACAAATTAGACATTGTAAAGCCTCTTTGAGCAACTTTCTACTTGTGCAACCAACTAAAGTTTCTGGAATTCGCAGAATACATTGCGAAACAATTAACTTAGATTCATAGCTTTATTTTAGTTTGAACATGTTTGACCTTGAGGAGGAAATCAAAAGACCTACATAGTGGATGGTAGTAGCGACATGTTTAGGTTCATTTTAGTTCTTTTGTCGATATATCATTACTACCAAGGTCTGTTGATGAAGCCAGAAGCGAATCAATAGAACTCCTTAATGGATATCAGTAGGAGGGACGTGGGTTTCTTTGGGTTCTTTTAAATTGCCTTACACATGACTACCAAGGTCTCATAAACGGTTCAAGATTTATCTTAATATATACTACGTGTTTTGTTATGTACGACATTAAATAAAAACACAGGTAGGGCTATTGTAGTAATATACGTTTCTTTCAAATTAATTGAAAATTTTGTATGGGATTTTCAATTTTCAAGCAACATTAATTTCAAGTCCTAGATTCAAATTCGTTGTTTTACACTGAAATAAAACTTTAGAGAATTAATCTAATACGCTATATCTAAAACTACTTCACGAAAAAAAAAATACAAATTATAATTATACATTCAATGAAACAGCTTGTATAAAATAGGTAACAAAATCATATTTAATCATCATGTAATTAGGTACCTGTTAATAAACTGACTAAGCGGCATCATCGCAAAGGCGCCGCCGATTTACGTTATAAATTGTTTATTGAAAATGTATCGATTAGTGGGTAAATATTCAAACTACTGGTATTAAACTTACCTCTAAAAACAGGAAATACGATTCCAGATGTGTGTTTCAAATTAATGTCGTACGTAACAAAACAGATTCTATTAATGACTAGGGTCTGATGCTGACATTTCAGTGGAATTCCTCAGCAGTTATTTTTCGGATAGTCGTAATGGGTTACTTAATTTATGGTATGTAGTAGTTAAAACCAACCAGAATGGAAAAGTGTTTATGTCACGCGGACGAAGTCGCGAGCGTTCATCTAGCGATTATTATATAATTATTAATCTATACTAATCTAACAAAGAGGAAAGATTTGTATTTTTGGATGTTTGTAACGAATAAACTCAATAACTACTTGTCCGATTTCAAAAATTCTTTCACCAATAAAAAGCTACATTATCCCTAAGTAACACAAGCTATTTTTATTACTAGAAAAAATTAGGGATCCCTACTAAAACTTCAATAATGAAACCCAAAGTGTAAAAAATTAGCCATCAAAAATGTTTAAAAAATAAATTTCCACCCCTGCGAAGCTGGGGCGGGCCGCTAGTAATTAATAAGCATTAAATATCAAAATTTGGAATGAAAATTGTAGGTACTTGACCTATAACTTGACGTCAAACAAGTTCTCCAAAATCTTCAAACTTGATGAAGTTCGTTCAAACAAGGCTGAGCTTGTAGTGCTGAAAGTAAGTAAAATAAGTAAATTAAATGGGTTGTTGAAACAAACCAGGCTTTTCGCAAACAAAGTAAATTTTTTCAGTAATCTTTCACGTTTACATTCACAGGAATCACACCTGTAAACTTGATTTTAATAATAACTCTTTGAGTAAAAAAAAAACTGTAATGGTTTTTTTTTTGGGTTCCCTAGTAGAACTACTAACTAGGCTAGGAACCTTTATAGTTTCACCATGTCCATCTGTCTATCTGTCCGACCAGATACAGACGTTTAATTCGTAGACTATTAGCGCTGTGATGCTGAAATTTGGCCTGACAACACATTTTGGTGACTAAAAAAAATTTCAGGGTATCTCCCCTATACATTATCTCCCTCGTTTTGTTTGGTATCGTTGAATAGGTCTTTTAAAAAAACCAATTTACGGTTTTCTCAACAGTTTTTTGATAGAAGGGTCTGTTTACGAAACATAAAGTGGCCATTTTCGTAATAGTCATATGTGTGTGTGTGCCTTCCAGCCAAACCGCTATTCTTTTATACATATAGAGTTTCCATAATTTTAGCACATATACTGTAGTTGTAAAAAAATTTAACAAAACTTTGTAGACTTTACTAGTTAACGAGCAGTAGTCTACCAACTTATGTCTGTAGTTGTATACAAATTAAACGGTTAAAATGACTAAGATACAGCCGTACTTACTACGGAACCCTTCACCCCTTCGTGGTCCGACACGCGCTTGAACAATATTTTTTTTTATAAAATATAGTGTTTTTAAAGGTTTTGTTTTAAATAATATTATAATTCGTCAACTTATCACTTTACAAGCTATTAGCGAGATACTATTCCTAACTTATTAAAAATTAAAATATTCAACGAGCACATGCCTCGCGGGAATAAAACATTCGAATCCTCATGAAAAATGTATGGATTGACACAAATGATTATAATTTGAGGAATGTTCCCAGAAATATTCCACTTTGACGATAAATTTAAACAATTTCGGATCGGAATGTTTGCCTTCACGAAGGAAATTTTTGATTAATAATATAACCTGAATTATACGAGTACCTCTTATAATCTTTTGTAAGAAAAAGGTCTATCTCACGAAACGCGATTTCACACAAAACTAAAAAAAACATTCCGTGATTTCTATGGCAATGTCTCAAGTTCCAATGTTGTAGTAGAAACCCTCTACCTCTCAGATATTTTATTTTTAGCGGGAAACATCATCTAACAAACGAGAACAAACCAACAAGGCGGACAATAGTAGGTAATTGTGTAAGATGAGTACGTTTCAACGTGTATAGCTCAGTAACGAGCTCCTTTTTACTTTTTGAGGAGTCCGTACCTCAGGAGAACAAACAGAATTACTAAAAAGGGTTCCTTTTCCTTGTTATTTGTCTGTTTTGATAGGTAAATACTTAAATGCAAAGGCTTTTGGTTCTATTATCTAGTAGCTTATCTTTATGCTGAAAAGCATGCTGAGACCTTTTATTGATCGAGCGAAGCGAGATCTCCAAATCAACTTGGGCAAATCGGCATTGTATGGATGTATGTACACATATTTGTTTGTCCGAGGATAATTTTCGAAGAGTTGATCCGATGATCGTGAAGTTTAATGTATAGGCAGGTGTAATGGCTCAATTTTGGTGTGACTAAATGAGATAAAAATGTGGGGGGGTTGTTGAGATTTTGGGGTTCAAGAAAGTAAAAAAAATGAAAATGAAACTATCACGTCAAATAGGACGTCAAATGAAAGGTCTTCTTTAGTACATTTCGATTCCGTTTTTATTTTAAGTAAAGTTTTTGTAGTTTTTAAGTTATTAACCATAATAAAAACAAAACTTTGACAAAATTCCCAGGGTACACCAGTGACCCCACAGTGCTGGAATTTGGTATGCGTGTAGCTTAAATAACACAGATATAGGCAAAAGTCTGAAATACAGAATAACTGCAATTTGTACCCCAAAAATGTACAACCAATTAACATGAACTCCCGTTATCTGTAATTTGAATGAAACTGTAGGTCAAGTTAATTGCTTTCTTATTTCGTGGCACTATTTTGATAGTCAAAGATTACAAATAACTTTTTTTGATTTAATCGGAGACACACAAGGTTCGGGGCGAACCACTAGTGATAAAAATAAAGACAAAAGTTGCTAAAGTACCTACTCCTCATTCGTTTATCGTGGTATATAGTACATTGTTATACAAGGGCCGTAAGCAATCTATTACCTACACCAGAAATGTTTTGTCGTACGAGCGAGGGTGATATTGATCGTTTACGCCCGAGTGCACATAACTTTTCAACACGAATGCAAGGAAATTTTAAAAGTAATTTTATATATTTTATATATAAAGTAATTAATTTTAGCTTAATATGAATGCAGTGAGCCATATTTTCAAATTTACTTACGACCTTACGCCGTAAATACTAACGATAAATACGCCTACGATAATGTACTAATGTTACTTAGAATTAGGCCTACTATTAAACTTACCTAGCTTTATTTAGCACTTATTGTACCTACCAACTTCTGTTAGCATAAGAGGTGTGTGTGTAAATAAATGCCCTTTTATTTTTTATTTTTTTTAAATCGTATTTACGGAGCCTATATCGAATTTAACATGATCAACTTTCAGAGCATGAGTGATGTAAAATATATTCGCGGAAAAGCTGCTACATTGAATGCGAATTTTATTCGCACTTGTCCGTATTTATTGTTTTCTACGACGGGTAGAAAAATACGTATACATGATACTTGAAACTTGTTTTTAACGAGATTGAAGAAGATGATACTTGTAAGACAAAGTCTGTTCAAGATCCAACTCGATATAGGTCTAACAAGATCCGTTGCTTCGATATTTTTCTTTCGTTGTGGTCAAGCTGACTGATAGGTACTATAATTTTATTTATTTTATATTTTTTTTAAAGAAAAATTATTTTTTCAAAACAAGTTTATAAAAATTCTTAATTAGAACCGCAAGCAGATTCAAATGAGTTCAAACACTAGTGGCCCACTACAATATATTCAGAAGTTTCATTGATTAGCATCCGCCTCCATCATGAGATCACCTCCATGGTACTATATTATTGCATTGTCACCAAAGTTAAATTTAAATGCGTATACAATGTTTCGTGTCTGTCCTGTTGACCGTTGACAAGTTCCTTCTTCGGAAGCCAACTCTGAGTGCAGCAGCCATGACGTAGTGGAACTTAGAACGGGCTATCATAATTAAATGCGTATACTCAATTTCGTATTTGTGCTGTTGACCGTTGAAGAGTTCCTTCGTCTGGAGCCAATCCAGGGAGTAGAAACAGGTCATGCTTGCTATAAATATGCATTGTTCTCCGAAATAAGCGTGTATTCCAACAGCTCAATCGGTTGACGGGAACAGGTTTAAAATTCAGTTGCAAGATTCCACCCGGACAAACATACATACATAGCAAGTTAATAAAAAGCTTGCAAAATTGTACCAGTTTTAATGATAAATGGGTATTTTTTGTTTATAATCCTGTCGCATACAAAAAGTCGGGATTATAAATAAATAAGATAGATAGATAATTCCTTTATTGCACACCATTAAATACAAATATTTATAAGAAAATACACTCTTAAATAATAGTTACAATGGGCGGTCTTATCGCTAAAAGCGATCTCTTCCAGGCAGCCTTTGGATGGATGAAGATAATACGTGACAAACCGTTTAATAGCAATCATTATGTTACACAATTTATGTATATATTATGTATTTATGTATAATAGTGAGTATAGTTTATGTTAGTGATGGAAGTTTGAAAAATATACTTGTTTTATTTATGAAACTTGTGTTTACAAATAGAGTATCCAACCCCTCGCTCAATAAAAGAGTAAAAGGGGTTGGCAACGACAGAGCTGTTCTGTAAAGTATGTGAATTTCATACTATGTTTATCAGAAGGGATATTTTTAAATCAGTAGAGCCAACATCAGAAATGCATTAGTAATGAAACACTAGAAAACACTTCTCATTTTGTGAAGTGCACTAGAACCTATAATGGAAACGGCCGGATGTTACTTGGAAAGACTAAAGTTGGAGGATAGATGATTTTTTGGTTTCCTTACCTCAAACGGAAAAACATTGAAAAAAGAATTAGAATACCAAGGGCAACTTGCGCAACGATGTCTAAATATGTTTAAGAGACTTGTCAAATCATATAAATACATCCAATTTAAACTTATATTTAGTCGCAAAATACGTTTAGGGATCGTTGTGCAAGCCGAGCCGAAAGATTTTCCATACGTCAATGAGCCTACGTTTTAATGCAAAAAGCCTAAATAAATAAACAACATCGATGTCACAAGCTCTGTGTTGTAGTGCGCTGGGTGAGTTTGCATGAAATGCAAGTATTTGTTCCGGGCCTAGGGGTTGAGGTACCAATTATTTGATAGAGCGAAGCGAGATCTCCAAATCAACTAGGGCAAATCGGCGTTGTATGTATGTATGTTTGTTTATCCGAGGATAACTTTTGAAGCGTTTATCCGATCATCGTGAAATTTGGTATATATGTAGGTAGGTAGGTAGTGATAGTTATTTTTAGTTTAATCCTTGTAGTTTTTGAGTTATTAGCCATAATAAAAACAAAACTTTGACAAAATTCACAGGGTACGCCAGTGATCCCACAATGCTGAAATTTGGTATTCGTGTAGCTTTAGTGACACAAATATAGGCAAAAGTCTGAAATCCAGAATAACTGCATTTTGTACCCCAAAAAAGATAACCATTTTATATGAACTCCCGTTACCTGTAATTTGAATGAAACTGTAGGTCAAGTTAGTTGGTTATTTATTTCGTGGCACTATTTTGATGGTCAAAGATTAAAAATTTTTTTGTTTTATTGGAGACTCGCGAGATCTCAGTTCGGGGCGAACCACTAGTACTCGTAGTTTCTGACACTCACGATACAGGTGAGACGAGGTGACGATTTATGTGACGTGTATAAATATACTCGTACATAATATAAAGTAGATTAAATAATCTACTTTAGCGATAAATAGGAAAAAACTAGGAAATACAAACATTGTTTTAAAGTCTTTCCTTCAGATAGAGCATGGCGCGGTCCACCACGGCGCCCCTAGGGCTCCTGGGCCGCCTAAGCAACGCATCCACTTCATCCACAAGCCCAGCTCCAAGTAATGTGGTGAACAAGCCCAACAACAACAGCGGCAGCAAACGGCCTACACCCATCATTATATACCCTACCGGTAAGGTAACCTAACGTCTGTTTGTTTAACTAGCCTTGTGTGTTTGTTTTGCATAGATGCCAAGTTCTGTTGACAATTCCACATGATTGCGGAAGTGAGATCTTATGATTGAGTTGTAAAGGAAATTCTTGTTGGATAATAGTGTGTGTTTGGATTATTTTTAGTTAGGTACAACAGAAAAGTTACAAAAGAAAATAGAAATGATAGAAAATACTTTCAATCATTTTAGTCAATTAAATAAGAGCAACATACTCGTAAATAAGGGGGTGTTTGGTAATTACGGACGATATTCAAGTGACGGTTACTCAAAACATAAAATAAGACTACTCGAAAAAAAACTACTAGTTATATTATCAAATTTTAAAGAAAATCGACCTAATCGGCTATTCGGTATAAAACTTACTGCCTACTCTTGCAATCGGCATTCAAAATTAAA
The DNA here is from genome assembly GCA_963924445.1 of Philereme transversata. Classification (NCBI taxonomy): domain Eukaryota; kingdom Metazoa; phylum Arthropoda; class Insecta; order Lepidoptera; family Geometridae; genus Philereme; species Philereme transversata. The sequence goes on along the minus strand of OZ004350.1, from coordinate 16,066,717 downwards.
GGCCGTAATCCACAAAAGCGTAGATTTGCTACTAGTACCTACCTACTACCGTAGATCTAGGCAGGCATGTATTATTGATATCACTTTCGGAAATGGCTGCGGGTTTGGGTTAGAAAGAAACAAGAGATATCTCGAGACGCCACCAATACAATATCTGTGGTTAGATGGCAAGCGTTATGCAATAGCACAACATAAGTTTAATAAAGTGTTTGTTTTTACATGTCAAAATAAATTTCACATTTCTATGGTAAACATTTCACAAATTTATTTATTATGCTCATCAAAATAATCCCTTTCATTTTTCCACATCCTATAAACTGACATCAAAAAAATTATAGTCGTACTTGATTTCGCTCGATCGATTGGACACGTTCGTCGGAGGGTGCTAAGATCCCCTACCCTACTATTGTAGGGTTATTAGGAGCGTAGTAAATAAATTAGATATAAGAAAGTTCTGTAACTTTCCTTTTTGCGTACATATCTGTGAAATCTAAGTTTAAGTTACCATAGTTATTACGTATTTTGTTTGAACTTGCTATGTACCTACTTACTTGTATTCTCTTACGTCCAAATATATAATTATTTCATTTGATTTTGATTTGTTAAACATTCGTCAAATTACGAACATCGGCTCTCCGTGTAATCCAGAACAATAAATACGAGTATGTTTTTGTTTTAATTGAATGATAAAGTTGAAAATCTATCCTGTGTATATGTATGTGTATGTGGCGTCTTTAAACAATACTGTTTACGTGTACTTCTTGAGGTAGATAAAAGGTAATCAGTAGGCTTAACATTAGTAACATCTTAAAAGCCTTTACATAGTTATTTATTTTTATTTTATTTTATTTTATTTGGGAAACAGACAGAACAATAACTCTCACAAGATAATACATAATTCAATTATGATTATAGTTTACCATACCCGACCGATTGGATAGACCTCGTTTTAACGAAGCGACTAATGAGGCTATAGAGATCGCTACTAATGGCCTAACAAAATTAATATATCGAGCCATGCCTGACGAATTCAGTGAAAATAATGAAGTAATTGATACAAATTAAAATCTATCTATTTATTCTAACTATGTTGACGTAGCCATCAAAGCCGCTCAGCTGAAGTGGAACTAGGCTGGGCATGTCTGTCGCATGCCAAGTGAGCTGTGGGAAAGGATAGCCACCGAGTGGCGTCCTGATCCAGCGAGAAGGCGACGCGGCAGACCAATTCGTAGATGGCGGGACGAGCTGGATAAATTCCTAACGGATTGGCCACAATCAGCTCAGAACCGCGAAGTCTGGAAAGAATGGGGGGAGGCCTTTGCCCAGCAGTGGGACACGAATTGCTGATAATAATAATAATAATAATAATATTCTAACTAGCCCCCACTAATTGTAATTCTAGGGTGGGGTGGAATAAGATCTGCACTGATGTCCCGTATTGGGGTGTTTTTTTTAACTGTATAGAGCTTTGTTTGATCACAATCTCACCTGATGGTAAGCGATGATGTGATCTAAGATGAAGCGCAAAGATCTAGAAGAAATCTATTCACTCTTACCTTAAAGAAGCCCAGATTGTATTCTTTAGGAATAACAGACTACGGCAAAGTGTTTCATACCTTAGCTGTACGCATCAAGAACATAGAACTAAAACGGTGTATTGTGCATTACCCCCTTCTAACTTAACCCCAGTCATCCTATCTCCTTGAAGTAACGGAGTAGGGGTCCAGCACCCACTGTTTGGTAAAGGAATCCTCTCTTATCTAATCGGTCTTGACCAAGTCTGATGCATTGCTTTCTAACTTCAGCTATGAGGTCGAAAGCTCAAACGGTAAAAATACTTATTTTCTCCAACTCCAACTGATTATAGACAAGTAATTGAGCTTAAGTAAGCACAAGCAGTGAAATTCACTTAGAAACCGCTTTTCCTGTCCTTTTTTATGGGAAAATTGTCCCCACAGTAGTGAATAATGTAGCACTAGACAAGGGGGATTAATTAGCTGTGGGACAAGTTACGAGACTTATAGCGAGAAAGGAGCCTATAACTTTAACGGTAATCACGGCTATTATGTGAGAATGCGTGGCCCTATAAAGATACAGATCCTAAGACAGGAATTTTGGGCTCAAAGAAGGTAATCAGTTTTATTACGCGTACGCAAAATCGTCCCTTCGAATACCTTTGTACCACCAAGTGCCACTACAGTTACACATCTATACCGCTCGGACTATATGGCATCCGGGCTTGTCAGGGACCGTTTTTAACGGCCCCTGACCAATCCGTCGCACAACCAAACATTTGAATTTTTCCTGCATCGAATACACACGACCCGAGGCCATCCGACTCCGATTTTTACCTGGAAGCAACCGGGACATGCTCCGGATTCGCAGGATCGGGGAGACCCGGATGCCATATAGTCCGAGCCTAAACCTGTGTATTAGAACCGAATTGTTTAAAAAAAATGTGGCACCCCGGGAGTGCTGACAGAAGTGAAAACTTGAACAATTATGAGATACTTATATACAGAGGTGTCGGTAACGGTAACAGTGTCGCGAGTTCAATCGTTTTTACTTCAACAAGTAACTTTTTAACAAAAATATAACCGACTTACCCAACTACTGAACTGATTTTGATGAAATTTCTATGAAACTAATATGAAAGTATATCCTTTCAAATAAAAAAGAAATTTCCAAATCGATTGATAAATGACGGAGGTAAAAACATAAAACCGAATTGCGTCCGTATAAATTTGAGGGTTGCCCTCGATTTTTCTGGGATCCCATCATTAGACCCTGACTTGTTGCCAATGGGACCACCTAGGAAGTATATTCTTTTAAACAAAAAAAGAATTTAACGAATCGGTCCAAGCGTCTTCGACTAATCGTCGTAATTACTCTGAATCTTATTTAGTTAAAAATAAATAAGGTTCCGGCTAATTGTAAACCTCCTCCTTTTTTGAAGTCGGTTAAAACCCAATTTGATTTATAACTATTGACCTTCAAATCTTCTCATTTAATACTTAAATCACTAACCACGAACTGAATAAAACGAGTACACACACTGTCAGTCAGTACTTCCGTTGTCCATCATCAGATCGCCTTCCTGTCACCATGTTGTAGGCATAGTCATCAGATCAGCTCCTGTCAATATACTGGCATCCTAACACTACAGTAACGTGAACTCACATAAGTACCCAGTAGGTATCTAACTGGGAACATATGTGAGTCAAAATTAACTTGCATGTTTTGTAGTCCACATACAAACACTTAAAGTTCCTTCAGTATGTATACCTACAGGACAGACCAATCACAAATAAAATTGTATAACAAAGTTTAGCTCGACCAATATGCAGTTGATTCACCATATAACATAATTATCACACCGAAGCTATTATTGTTTTTGGTTACTATGCTGTAAACGTCTAATGACTATAATTTTACGGGTAATTTGGTACATTAGGATTGCTCGCTCCCTTTGTTAGTGAGTGTTTGAGACGTAGCGAGCAATTATTCTCTTGTGTCACTGCAATGGTTCTCTCTTGGTAACTCCGTCTGAGTTGAAGCTGAAAAAGTTATTAATAGAAAGGTTCTTGGTAGAGAGTCCGAGGTCGTTTACGAGATTTTAATTTTATAAAAGCACACATCATGTTTTGCAATGTTCTTTGACATTCTTCGAATTCATCTTCATTGTTGTTTTGAGTACGTAGAATATGCATCTCCATTTTGAGAGTGGAAAATTTATTAGTGCACGCCTGTTTTTCAAATACAATTCCCCGCTCTAGAGAAATTGGAGGGTCTAAAACTAGGCCACTACAGCTCTTAATAACCTGTACTATTTGTTTCAGTGACTCCGGAGTCTATCGTGGTCCCGATTGTATCATGTATATTTGGCTTTCCGTTATTGGCCCTAACAGTCATCTGCTGTTTGAGACGGAGAGCAAAGTTAGCGAGGTAAGTTTTGCGGACTCAATATCGAAATTGAAACAAACCCGTTCGAAAGCACTAAAGTTTAGAACATGTGAGTCGAAACTGTTAAAAAACTACATATATAATATCGGAAAATTCAACGTAAAAAGACTAGAACGTAAGATGTAGGTTCGGAACTCGAGATTTGGAATAAAAAAGTCAGTGGTTTATACAGTTTTAGCGACAAAATGTAATTACAAGTAGGTTTGTCGATTCCTTCGGGAATCCGTTTAGATGAAAGACTACGCTGCTGTATCGAGCATTAGTAGATTAGGAGCAAGCTCATACATTCCAACAAAGTTACGAGTAAGATAAAACGAAAGACAAGATTTAATTTCTGACCAAATTAAAGGCTGGCACATATGGCATAAACAAATAATAAAAACCATTCCCTACATAGCGGGCTATATTTCTTATCTCACACACAAAAGCTATTCCAAGGTACGGTAAACAAAAAATAAATACGAACAAGTGCGAGCAACCGACGCCCAGAGATTTTCGTATTACTTTGGATTAACTTTTCGTATATAATTCGAGTAGCTGTTGCCCGCGACTTCGTACGCCTTACACTTCTAACTGTGTAGGTAACCTAGAAATAAAGCTAAACCTGCTGTTGCAACTTGACTTGACACCACATTTTTATTCCATGCGAAATGATTTAGTAGCTTATGTGGTAATCCAGGTTATATATGTAGGTATACCAAATTTCATCGAAATCGGTTCCGCTGTTACGTGATTGAATAACCAACAAACAAATAAACAAACATCCAAATTTTCACATTTATCATATTAGTGTAATGTAAAAAAGTTGCACAAAATAATACACACTAAATTAAACTTCTAAGACAAACTAAAAGAAAACTACACACATCAAAAAAGTCTAAGCAACACCTACAAATTTAGAATATTTTTAATTTTATAGAATTATTTCTATTTATATTATTTCTTTTTAAATTAAATGTTATTTATATGTTGTATTTGTATAATAAACTCGACTACATGCCCGTCACATCTACATGTTACCTGGATGTATCGGTCTTGACGACAAGTGGTACTACGCCTTCAGCCTGGGTGCTGTTCAGACGGATCACCTGTGTCACAATAACGCCTCCAGAATTGGAAAATTACGCTTCGATGAACACCGGGCAACATAGACTTGACTGTTTTCAATTTCTAGCATCCCTACAGCTCTTTGCATCTCTCCCGTGGTAAGATGTCGACGCTCCATTACACAGTAAAAATTTGTGGACTATTATTCGCAACACACAACCAATGATTACTGCGGTTACTAATTTTTTTCCGTTGAATAAGAAATCAAAAGCTATAAAATGCCGTTGAAATGGACAAAATTATGTTTTTATTGTTTAACAACATAATTTACTGAAAAAAAACTGCCAGTATTTATTTGTTATTCAAAGAGGTTGACTATTTTAAAGAAGGTTTGATATTCCATGAAAGTTTAAAACGAAGTAAAAAAAAAAGAATACTAAAAAAGTTATGTGTTGCTTAGACTTTTTTGCTGTGTGTATTTTCTTATGACCAAAATGTTCTACTCGTAGTCCTTACCATTTCAAATTTCAAACTCTACGTCCCTATGAGGCCGTGTCCTAAAAGTGCATAACCTCTTTAAGCTTACAACCCTTCAAATGAGGTACTCATATAATACGGTGACTTTCGAGATATTCCAATTTTAAAGAGTATTTGCATAAGTTTTTAAGTTAGTTCAACCTTTTTTGAATAAAATCTGATTGAGTTTTCCAATATGTGTCAAAATAAATAATATAGTTTAAATCAAAACCACTAAGGAGTATTGATATCAACATCGAAGCAAATCACCGCCAAAATAACTTTCTACCCCTTTTTAACCCCGTTAGGGGATGAATTTCAATAAAATACGAAACCCTCTTCCATCAGTTTTGTTAAAAAAGGTTTATGCAAAATTTGAAGTAGATTGGACCAAGGAATCACGTGTCCCATACAAACTTTGCCCCCCTTTTTCACCCCTTAAGGAAAGAATTTTGAAAAATCCTTTCTTATCGGATGCCTACGTTATACAAAGAATACACCTTCCAAGTTTCAGGTCTCTACGATCAGCGTCAGGACAAAGCCTTTTATATGTATAGATAGATAGATGAAAACATAACTATTTATCTCTGTAGAAAAAACAACCTTCATAATTGGACAATTGTGTTACACCGTTTTGTTCCGAACAAACAACAAAGTGGTCCCCAGTTTTTTCTTTCTGGTAGACGGAATTCTAATAAGCTAAATGGGGAAAAGATTTCAACAAAGAATCTTGCTAGGTACACCTGCCGTCGTGCCTGCAAAATGTTCTAAGCAATTTTACGCAGCAGTGGCGAATGATTAAGTACCAAATATTTGATGTAGGCAACGATGAACGGTTTTTTCGTAAAAGCAAAGTAGCACAAAAGGAAAATACGTGCATTTCACTAACCTACAATTGGTTGCTATTGCTGTTAAATAAATAAAAATAGGGAAATCCAGAAAGAGCTGAAAAGCGAGAGCTAACCTTTCTGACTTTCTGTAGCCAAGCACGACAAACGTTCTCTAGAAATTGTATAGGCACTGTGATGTTCGGTATATACGTCGTCGCCTGCTTTGTGAATATATGAACCACTCATAAAAGGGTCATACAGAAAAGCATTTCCGTAGAGAACGCTACATCGAAAGTATGCAACGTCGAGTTGAAAACTCTTTTACGCGCGCGCCCAGCGCTAAAGTATCACTTTTCTCGCAATCACCCCTCAAGTAGGTACCACTGATACCCGCATTAGAGCTGACTTGAATGCTTACATAAAATCTCCTCAACTTATCTCGAATGCATAAACATAATATCCAAACCCAAATGCTTTTCAATAGTCTTATCTTCAAAGTGAACGCTGATATTCGATTTAATACATCGCGGCCGAATAAAAACGATCCCGTATTTTATGGATAAAAAGCATATTTTGGCAGACTGTTGTTGCGACTCAAATATTGATATCTTTTGCAGATTGTAATTTTTGCTATAACTATTTTGTTGTGTATAAAGTTTCGTGCTAAGTCAGTTATATGAAAGGAAATCTGAACGTTTTATTAGTGCAACTTACGAGTGGCATTAATTTAAAAGTTCCCCTGTGAAGTTTACTACGAGTAACCCCGTTTCCAAGTGTTCTCAATCAGGAGCGCAACGAGTAGTAAGAGCTAATTAAAATCTATTTACGCGGCTTTAGAACTTTGTGTAGATTGATGTTTGTAGCTCATTAAATGCTGTAACGCCTGATACGATCTGGATTGAAGTTAGGGTACTTAGATATTGTTCGAAACACAGGCTATTTCTATCTGTTTCACGAGTGAAGCTGTGGGAAGAAACTAGTTATTGATCGGCCGAAGCGAGATCTCCAAATCAACTTGGGCAAATCGGCGTTGTATGTATGTAGGTAGGTATGTTTGTTTGTCCGAGGATAACTTTCGAAGCGTTGATCCGATCATCGTGAAATTTGATAGATAGGTAGTGATGGCACAATTTTGGTGTGATTAAATGAGCTAAAAATATGGGGGGCTTGTTGAGATATTGGTGTTCAAGAGGGGTAAAAAAAAATGAAAATGAATGAAAACTACTAGCTCAAATGGCACGTCAAATTTTAATGAAAGGTCTTCATTAGCACATTTCCACTGTTTTTATTTTTAGTTTAATCATTGTAGTTTTTGAGTTATTAGCCATAATAAAAACAAAACATTGACAAAATTCACAGGGTACACCAGTGACTTCACAATGCTGAAATTTGGTATTCGTGTAGCTTTAGTGACAAAAATATAGGCAAAAGTCTGAAATCCAGAATAACTGCATTTTGTACCCCAAAAAGAACAACCATTTAACATGAACTCCCGTTACCTGTAATTTGAATAAAACTGTAGGTCAAGTAAGTTGGTTGTTTATTTCGTGGCACTATTTTGATAGATTACGAATAATATATTTTTGTTTATATGGGAGACTCGCGAGATCTCAGTTCGGGGCGAACCACTAGTTAATAAAGGTTTATCATGCAGGGAACGAGCTAGACGCAGAAATTGCGAGCTGGATCGCGGGGAACTGTCTGTAGTGAGGCTCTCTCCATTGAAGAGCAAGCAGCGAGCGATCAGTCTAGTGCGCTCTCCGCGGCCGCCGCCTACTCTAGAGCTCGACACCGTGCTTGAAGAGCGCTCCGACCCTGAACAGACTGTTACGTCACAGGTACTGATAATGCAATTTTCATGTACCTAATATTTATACAATTTATACGTCACGTTTGCCAAAGTTTTTAAGTGTTAGTTTTACTACAAAAGCTATAAAGGGGTCAAGAGAGTTAGAAAACTTTTCCGTTTAATTATTTGACCCTTTGAAAGTTTCATCCGATTGTGTTCATATTGTCTGTGATAAGTTCAGTAGTTACTTCGATGCAATAACGTCTATAGAGCCACTTAGTAAGAATAAACAGTGTGGGTTACGGCATGGCCGGTGAAGCGTGGCATTGCGTTTATGATCTTGAGATTACAATTAGCCTCATGTAGAATCCAATTGATCATCATCATAATGATAATGGGCGATAACGGGAGATGATTGTTTGATAAATAAATAAATAATGCTGAACATTTCACACAGCGCTATCTAGCCCCAAACTAAGCAAAGCATGTACTATGGACACCAGATAACTGATAGAATACTAATATACTTTTTTTTGTAAATACATACTTATAATACAGGGTGTTTGGTAATATACCGACGATATTCAAGCGACGGTTTCTCAAAACATAAAAAAAGACTTCTGAAAAACAACTACTAGTTATATTATCAAATTTTAAGGAGAATCGACTAAGTTTAGGTGATTAATTCGGTATAAACTTACTGCCTACTTTTGCAATCGACATCTAAAAATAAAGGCCGCAATCAAAAAAAATTCAAAATTCAAATATTTTTTATTCATTAAAATCACAAGGATCACTTTGAAACGTCAATATCCACAAAAGCGTAGATTTGCAGAGATGAGAATACCTACCATGCGAAAATAACTAATAGCATGTCGATATTCTGACATCTCTCCGCTCAGCTTTAGTGGAAACGCTCAAGCGGCAATGTCTTATTTTCTACAGCGCATTCGCAGCGAAGTTGTAAGCAGAGAGCGCGTAGAGAGAGGTCATAAGTAGCAAATCTACGCTTTTGTGGATTGAATTAATCACCTAAACTTAGTCGATTTTCTTTAAAAATTTTGATAATATAACTAGTAGTTTTTTTTTTCAGAAGTCTTTTTTATGTTCTTAGAAACCGTCACTTGAATATCGTCAGTATATATTACCAAACACTCTATATATAGAGAAACAACCAGACCCGGAACAAATATCTGTAGATCATGCAATCATTTGTTCCGCGGTGAGAATCGTACCCGCAACCTCCTGCGTCTCAAACGGGTATCCGCCCACTGCGACACGGAGGTCGTTTATGACAATGATTTTAATGTTGAATGTTTATTGATGTTATACTTGTAGGTGGAGATAACCCCAGACCGCGAGGTAGGCGCGATCCTCTTCGGCGCTGTCGGAGCCGCCGGTACCGCGGTTGTCGCGGCCGGCTGTCGGGACAGCTAGCGGCGGGGCTCGGCTCAGCTCGGCGCGCGTTCGCCGCTCTGGGCAGCCCTCACGAGCCAGCCGCTAGACGTCGACGCAGACGAGCTCGATGAAGACAATCTAGACGACAGCTAACATTTGGACGAGCGCTCCGTTATCGATATCGGGGAGCGCATGAAACTCTTTTTAGATATACCGCTCAGGTTCTAGTGACAATGAATCAATATACCAATAGATTTGAGTGTATTCTTATTGAAAAATTTGGTTCTAGTGAAATCGTAAATCTACGCCTTGAGCGTTTTGATAAACAAGTGAAACTTTTGTGTTCTATGGCATCGACTAAGTTTGTGAACTCGAAATAGACGATACTAGAATAAATGGACTACCTAACACGTAACAGCCGATATCGGCAAGCACATAAAACTTTTATCAAGATAGCTTAGGTCACGCATAGCCTAATAAGTTCTAGTACACTAGCGTACTTCAAGTGAAAAAAAGTGAACAATGTTGAACAATGCGACGTAGAGTTAAGAATTAATGAATAGCTATTTAGATCAATTGCTTGTATTTCGTGTCGTCGTATTTGTGAATATTTTCTATGTCCTGGTTTTAAACCTTTTCATAATCGAATGCCTATAAATCCTACATTGTAAATAGCACAATTTTTTTTTTAAACCAGGTACTTTAGTGCATGGCACAGTAAAAAATAATTAGTCAAGCGCGTGTCGGACGACGTACAGTGATGGGTTCCGTAGTCAGTATGGCTGTATCTTAGTCATTAAAATACGAAAATAATTTTGCAGTTAATTTTGGTTTTGTAAGAAAATTATATGAAAAAATTGTTTGCAAACTCAAGTACATAAGTTGGTCGACTATTGTTCTTAAACTAGTAGAGTATACTCAAACAAGGTTTTGATAATTTTTCTCACAAATACAAAATATGTGCTACTATTACGGATACTTTCTAGGTAAACAAGAATAGCGGTTTGGCTGGTAGGGGGAGACACACGACTACTACGAAAATGGGTTCTTTGAAGGTTTATAATTGTTTCGTAACTCGTGTATCAAAAGTGTTAAGGAAACCCTATGGGGTGCGTGAGTAAAAAAAATCACCCCCAACATCCATATAGGGGAGGTAAATATCAAGTTTTTTTTTGTTTTTATTATACTACTAGGCGTCAGTATAGTATATTATGATACAAGTGAGCTAAGTTGCTCATTATACACGAGGCTGTGAGTTGCAGCCCGAGCCGTAGCCGAGGGCGTAAATCAGCTGAGTGTCTAGTGAGCAAGTTGCTCACGAGTTTCATACGCACTTTTTCAACACACTTGCGAGGAAAAAACAAACATGTATTGCATAAATCGTTAAGCATAACATTATTAAAACAATTGGTGAATGTACAATTTTCATAACGATATTGTTGCACGCGCCAAATGTAATGTGATTGATAACATATAGCCATACAGCCTATTTCAAAATTATAATTTTAGTGATAAAATGCAAATATTTTACAACAAATTATTGTGAATTATAAATAATTTGATAATAATAAATGTTTTTTCGTCCTAATTAGGGATACATTTATTTATTCCAAAAATGTAAATGGATTTTCAGCGGCATAAAACCTCTTTGTTGTTACAAAACTGTATTACCCGGTTAAATTGAAAATGCTCTGTTTACTCGCATATAATTTGCAGTTAGGTACTTACTTAACTTTGTAGAGATAATTCTATTATGCACTAGTGTGTAATATTATTAAGCACGTGTGTATTATAGTTCGGTGTATGGCCCTAAGAACGATGTAATAAGGCTCACTTTACGAGCAAGTGTGTAGAAAATGTTATTATCATCTCAGTTTTACAGCAGTAATACTTCCCAAGTAAACCGGTTGTAACTAGTCCTACAGACAGACTGACAGACGGACGTACATAGCGAAACTAAAGGGTTCCTAGTTCGACTACGGAACCCTAATATAATATCTAGTGAACAAAGTTATTAAGGCAATTTAAATTTAATTTAACCTCGAAGTTTTGCTTTGAGATAAAATATCTATTGACAGGCTACTAGGGGATAACTAAATTCGTGGTTATGATATTTATTATTAGAATTTGATCTAATCTAGATGTACATACTTTCGCGGGCCACAAAATGTAAATAAGTCAGATCTTTTTTAGTATGTAGTGCATAGGTGTATTTGAAAAAATCATTAATTTAACTGGACTTTATCAAGGAACTAAACTATTAGAGAAAAGAAAACGTAAGAAAGCCTAAATTATATAAAATGAATGCAGACACAATGTTGTATAATTAATTGTTATTTAATTCATTAATATTAATTAAATTACTAGGTTATGGAATGTTTTCATATCATTGCTGCGTTACTTTATAAACTAATACCATTTTATCGATAATTTTGAGAGATATTCATTTATTGGAATATCATAGCAACCCGTAAATTTTTATTTACTCAATCGAGTATTTAACCTAGATGTGTTCCTTCATTAAAATAATAGATCAATAGAATGGAGTTAGATAGTGTTCGCTAGGTCGTGTTATAGGCGCTGATAGAGTAATTATCTATCACTATAATGCCTACATCGATATATTTGATAATAAAGGATCTAGGTACTCTATCTGGTTGGTTGTACATAAATATCCATCTGTCTATACTTGTATTGCACTCTTTGTTCTAAAGGTAATAGCGAGAAATCTTGCGCGTACACGTAGGAATGTGAATTTATGAATAAACCTTAACTTTGTCGTTTTGCATATTATTTAATACTTATAATAAGTTCCACCTTGACCCACCGGCCCACAAGGTCTGATTTTGAAATCTAATAATAATCAAGAACAACAACCTGTTTACTGCGAGCTACGTTTGTGCTATAAATCTTCGCCCAACTGTGCGGCCTTTAAAAAAATTTTTTTTTAATATTATTTGTTGGGAAAGAGGCTTACGGTCCACCTGATGGTAAGCGGTCACCGTCGCCTATTCACACCGGTAACACCCGGGGTATTGTCGATGAGTTCCCTACCCTATACAAACCTCTTTACATTTTTCTTGAAGTGTACCATGTCGTAATCTAACGGGAAAACCTCAGATAGCTAATTCCACATCTTGCAGGTATCGTGCAAATTTATGTGGAGTATAAATTTTGGACTCAAAATATCGTTTAATAAAGCCCAGATTGCATTGTTAACAGAAATGCAGCAAGTGTCTATAATTTCACCGACAAAATATGATATTAGTCAAGAATTTATTTGTCCGAAACTTTATTATCAAATCTCCAAGCTGATATAATTAAATAAATAAATATTGGTGGACATTTCACACGGCGCTATCTAGCCCCAAACTAAGCAGAGCTTGTACTATGGGAACCAGATAACTGATAGAATACTTATATACTTTTTTTTGGAAATACATAATTATAATATATAGAAAAACATCCAAACCCGGAACAAATATTTGTGGATCATGCAAACATTTGTCCCGTGGCGGGAATCGAACCCGCTACCTCCTGCATCACAGCCCCCTGCCCACTGCGCTGCGGAGGTCTAATTGTTAGCATAATGATATAACATTTCTTTCATTTTCTTTTATTGATTGAATAGTGCGCATGCGCATTTTAATAGGGATTAATAAATCATACTAATATTATAAATACGAAAGAGAAATAGTTTAACGTGTGTAAACTAAACTAAACTTGCCCTAAACTAAACTAAAATAAGATTTACTATAGTTCCTTGTAAAAGGGATCTTCCGGACCAAATCTTAATTTTCTTTGACCTTTTATAAGTCAGAACTTACCCATTGCCTGAACTAATTATCTTCAAAGTGTAAAGTGTTCTTTCCTGTCATCCTTGCAATCGCCGTGCTCGAGATTGTGGACAAGCTTGTTCTCTCTTGCATAAAAGACTTCGCACCAGAACCACATAACCACAGGAATTATTGTAGGATAGAGGCATTGATGAGCGCTTAGAACATGCCGCACTTACTCTTCTGCTCTCAGCCCTAATCGTGCACTCGAAAAAAGCATGACAAGGCGACTAATGAGGTTGTGGAAGTTGCTACATCGGTACTCAACATTTAATAACCTATCATTAAATTAATTCATGGATATAAAAAATTATGTAATTCAAATAAGTGTTCGTAAATGTATTTTCTAAAAGTAAAAACATTATCTTTTATTTTATTGTTAGACTAGCTGTTCTGGGGTGCAAAAATATATATATATATATAGAAACTTTGACATCCCTTTTTTATCCCATGAGAACTGATTTATGGGATAAAAAGTAGCCTATGTGGTAATAAAGGTTATAATCTACGTTCATACCAAATTTCATATAAATCGGTTAAGCGGTTTTGACGTGATTGAGTAACAAACAAACAAACATCCAAACTTTCGCATTTATAATATTAGTGTGATTTTAAAATCATCCCAAATAATACGTACCAGGGGCGACTTAAATCCGCCTTTTTTTTTAATTTTAATAATCAAGTCTAACATTAGAGATATTACTTTAAAGAATCTAAAGTAGCTTATGTCAAAAAATATTAACAACTTTCAATCTTTCGTATTTCTCTGCTGTGGAATCTGATTCAAACGCAAGTAACATCGAAGTATCGAATAAATAGTAGCGCAATATGTTAATCCATCGTGAAAGGGCGCGCCTGCCTATTTATCTTCGTGAGTCCAAGGGTTAGAGACTGGAGACGACTTATTGCTGAGTCAAGGGGTCACTGAAATAACTCGTTAATCGTGACTTTATGCACGTAGGCCATTTGTTTCTTGTTATTGAGACACGATCCTATTTACAACTCATAGCTATGTATCGGTACGTTTAAGATCAGATAGGAAGCATTGACTAATTACTTTCTAAACAATCTTTTCTTCCACACTCATGGGCATTGTTACCACAATGATGACAATGATGTTGTTCTTGGCAATGGTTACCACTTCTCATCAGCTGGGCCATTTGCAAATTCCACTCGAGTAGTTTAAAAAAATTTATTTAAATCAAGAGTACTGAGTAGAAATATAAAAGACATAAGCATTAAACCTTGTTTTATTGTCTCTAGGAGTCCGTAACACCCACAAAAGCATACATTGCATCTGATTCAGCCATCCTCTTTCAATCAAAAGTCACAGCTCAGCACAATCCATACCTCGTTAGTATAAAACCCATACGCACTCACTGTTTTGATTCTACGTTTTTATTGCGTTCAGCAAAGGTTTCAGTCGACTGTTTTTCCTGAAGACTACAATCCAGATTATTCGTGCTCCATCAGGCCACATCATCGCTTACAATCAAGTGAGTGAGACTGGTCAAACAAAGACCTTGAGTAAGTATAGGCACGCTCTTTACACGAGAAGTAGCATTTTCAAGGTGTCTACAAGGTAAAGGATATCAAGAAATTAGTCTTAAATCAAAATAAAATATTAAAACATTACTATGCGCTGGCAAATTGCTTTTATTTCCCATTTGACTCGTAAAATAAATAAACGAGATCCAACAGTTATAAAAGCCCTAACAACAATAACAATATCTCTATGATAAGGTAAAGCTGGACAAACCATCTCTGCCTAAACGATAAAAAGAAGTATTGATTAATTACTACTTATCTATACCAATATTATGTTCTATCACCTAACAACCACTGAACAGATAACCAATTGTCCACTCGAAGGATTGAAGATATGCCTTCAACCAGAAGGAGCTTCAGTCAAAACATATCGACACTATCGGCACAAATCACTTTCTATCCGAACTCCAACTGGTAACTAGAACTACTAAAACCGAGAGTAATTAGTGTTTCTTCAACTAGAAACTGAAACTTGACCCAAAAGCAATGGGTCAGATGACAGTGAATTGGTCCAACGGCAAGGTCGCTGGGCGGTAGAACTTGAATTACAACGACGCGCACGCGAATCCTGAGGTAGATAGACTTCAACAGAATATGGTTCGATCTACCGAGCGATGTGCGTGCACCGTGCGTGCGAACTGAACGTGAGGAGATCACATCCTTCCAATTTAAAATTAAAACTATTCACTATGTAAATTATAAACTCTCGTAGCTCTATTATGCCAGTTGCATGTTCGTCCTGTTTGTGTGTGTTGTTGTTCGTGGTAAGTACATATTTTATATTTGCTGCCCAGTATTATGCTTTGTAGATTTAAAAAGCCGGCTTTTTTAAGTTCCTTACTCAAATTCTTATAGGTATTTAATAAAGAAATACATTAGTTGATTATCACCCGACAAATAATTCCTTTGATTCGATTTAAACCTAAAGCTTTGCGCAACATAGAATCAAGTATAAGGTACCTGCATGTGAGAATCGATATAGTAGATTCACATACATATACCTACAAGCTTAGTAATGGTGGGTGGGTACAGGTTGGTCTAGGT
This sequence comes from Philereme transversata, assembly GCA_963924445.1. Taxonomy (NCBI): domain Eukaryota; kingdom Metazoa; phylum Arthropoda; class Insecta; order Lepidoptera; family Geometridae; genus Philereme; species Philereme transversata. The sequence goes on along the minus strand of OZ004350.1, from coordinate 16,050,746 downwards.
ATCCACATTGCTCTACCGACAGAAATCTGTGAATAAGCGACTGAATGACCACTGATTAGGTAATTTTCCCGCCAATTGCTACATGCCACATACTATACTAAATACTGATCAATTAAATACCTTGAATATTTGCTAATTTCTACAGGCGAAAACGTTTGATTCAATAAATATTATGCTTTTAAATGCTAATGGCTCAGTAAGTGCAAAGTGCGAAATAAGTAAGTTCAAAGAATCATCAAAGAATTTATACGAGCCAAGAATAGATTGATTGTTTCGCATAAAATAAAACATCCCTCGTCCCGTACGGCTTGTAAATATTAAGATGATTTTAAAAATCTTACGATTGTCCCGGATAACAGTTTAAAAATAAAAATATTTGTACCCGAGATATTTTGAGAGACATAGGGTGATAAGATAGCTTACACCCGAGTATAACACATACCTTTTTATAACGAATGCGAGAAAATTAAAAATGCCTTTAAATAACAGTTCGCTGTTAAAAAGAAAATTTGTGTTCCCGGTATCCATGGTTTTTTACACTACTAACCCCATGGCTCTCTTTCATTTTTAAATAAAAACAAGGATTTCTCATGGAGGTTGTATTTCATTTTAGCATATTATGAATGTGGCCTCTTCCATTTTTAAATAGAAATAAGGATTTGTCATGGAGTTTGTATTTCGTTTTAGCATTTATGAATATTGCCTTATGATATTTTCCATTTTAATACTAATACTAAGCTTTTAGAAGTCTACAAACTCAACTACAGCCATATATAACTGTTATATAACATATATAACAGTCTATATAACTTACGCTTTTAAACAGATGTGGAAACATTATCTACACTGCAGAGTGAATTAACTTTCGCTAAAGCTACCAGCTTTTTATTTTCTTTCTTTCCTGGCTTGGTCGCGAAGGAACAGGCAGTAAAATTGACGTTTCAAAGTGATCCTTGTATTTTAGTGAATAAAGATTTTCATTTTGACATCTCTCGATGGAAAATTTCAAATAGTTCTTAACTGTGTGGCTGATCGGACATATCGATGGTAAATGTTTTGTATGGGTTCAAGGCGACGTTTTTCTTGAGAAAAATATTGTACCCCCTGTAGCTAGGATGATTTTTCATCAGTGTTAACGATTTGTGTTTTGTATGCAAAGAGATAAACAAAAAACTCACATTGTATTCTATATTTTGATTGTCCGTAAAATACAATTATTGTGGTCTGACAGAATACATAACATAATCCTTGGTCAACCGGTTTTTATGTTATCTTTGCAATTTCCACCTTCTACGGCGTGGCATCCAGTTTGAAAACTGGCTGGACACAATTTTGCAATTGTTTCAACTTGTTTATAAGGACATTGTAAACATGTAATGCTACATAGTCACCAAAAATAACCACCCACCATACTTAAATATTTATGCGTATGTAAGAGCCAATTACATATTGCCAATTGCCAAAAATCTTAAAGGTATCCTGTGGATTTTATATCGATGATCACACTAATATTATACCTGGTATACAAAAGTTGTCTGGAAGAGATCGCTTTTAGCGATAAGACCGCCAATTGTACTATCGCATATGTAGTTTTAAGAGTTTTAAATATGATTTGTTAATTTAAGTGTGGTATACAATAAAGCGTTTTCTATTCTATTTTAAATGTGAAAGTTTGGGTGTTTATTTATTTGTTTGTTTGTTACTCAATCACATCGTAACGGCTGAACCGATTTCAATGAAATTCAGTATATACGTAGATTATAACCTGGAGTTCCCATGGGATAAAAATGGGGTGTCAAGTCAAGTTGCAACAGCGAGTTAAGCTTTATTTCTAGGTTACCTAAACATTTAGTAGTGTAACGAGTACTAAGTCGCGGGCAACAGCTAGTATTTCATAAAATGTCCTGGCAAAGACAATAAAGTTTTGAATTGCTAATTTTATTGGCAGTCCGCCCAGAGTATCAAGAAGTTTAGCGATTCTATAATTTGCAAATCTATTGCAAAAATGTATCAATGCTATTAACCTTAACCTTATCAGTGAGCATATAGCAGTTTGTAACATAAAGTACTTAGGTGCCATGTATAGTATTTTTAAAAATTTAGTTTCAAAATCTCACCTTCAAAAATAGTAATCTAGTAGGAGGTACTTTATTAACTTTTAAACAAGTAAATTGGCTGTAACCAGTCATTGATTGCAGTTAAATTGCGTCAGTGAATTCCTATATGACCACTTTTCAAGGACGAATGCCTTTAGGCAAACAGCGGAGATATAATAATTGTCTATAATATTCATGATTTAATATAAGGTACTGTTGCGACATGGACTTGTTCATCCATTTTTGTTTTTCAATTTATGCCCAGGGCAGGTTCATACAATTCCATCTACGGCATACGACAACCTCCGTGGTGCAGTGGGCGAATAGCCGGCTGAGACGCAGGAGGTAGCGGGTTCGATCCCCGCTGCGGAACAAATGTTTGCATGATCTACAGATATTTGTTCCGGGTCTGGTTGTTTCTTTATATATTATAAGTACGTATTTACAAAAAACAAAGTATATAAGTATTCTATCAGTTATCTGGTTCCCATAGTACAAGCTCTGCTTAGTTTGGGGCTAGATAGCGCTGTGTTAAATGTCCAGCGATATTTATTTATTATTATTATTACTAATAAAAAACTTTGTAAGCTAGTTGGATCCCATTCTTGCTATGCGATTTAATTTAAATTTTGCATATTGATGTGTCAAATAAAAATAATATTTTAACAAAATAAACTATGCCGAACCTTGTTTAAATAAGTGGCTATAAGAATTTATGTCATTTAGGCTTAAACTATTCGGTATTTTATATTTAAACGATTAAATTATAGTGTATATATGCAGAACCACTGTCCTATCAAGGTAATGACTTAACATCTTATCCATGTAAACATGCTACTGGAGTTGATGCTCGTCACACAAAGATGCTAATAGAGTCCATTTTTGCATGAGCTCGTAAATTCAATATCAAGGCAATAGGAAACACAGCTCACTTGTAGGCGAAAACTTATACAATATTAGAATAGTTTTTGTCATAAAAACTATCAATTGTGTCACTCGCTACGAACTGGAGCGAAATACAAATTGGTTTCGATTTTCATCTATTCCTCTTTTGCTTGAAAAGAAGAAGCGCTGTATACCAGGTAGTTTTTCTGACATACCCTATTTTTTCAAATTACTGTCCTAAAGAGTAGCAGTTTTGTTATGTGCATCAACTGCGCATTAATAACGATTATACCCTAAGAATGTTCGCCAATGAAGACGACTTGCATCCTTGACCAAAAAGATAAAAATTATATTTAATACCCGTTTAAAAACCTAACCATGAAACCCGGCAAGCTCCATCATTAGCCACATTTAAAACAAGAGTGAAAATATTTTATCTCTCAGAAACGTCGTAGTATTGCTATAGATATTATATATATATATATATTTTATTATAATCTATTATATGATCAGCGTTCTTTACTATATACCCCCCTCCATTATTGTAATGTTACAAAAATCCTCTCCATCCAAAGTTTGTCTGGAAGAAATCGCTTCTAAGCGATAAGACCGCCCATTGTACTTGTTGCTTTGTAAATTTTTTTTTTGTGTCTTGTGTGGTGTACAATAAAGTATTTTCATTTATTCATTCATTCATTCATTCATGAATTAATTCCGCGACACGATTCAAATGTAGGTACCTATACCTCAAAACGAGCGTAACATTGTTTAAATTCAAAACAATATCAGTTATCTTGATCAAAAATTCACACAGCCTCACGTATGCATAGATTCGGATGTCACCTATTACTATGATGGTCACTATTATTATTCACATCATATTAGGTGATGGTCACATGTGATGATTTCATAAACTTATTAGAGAAGCATCTATCGCGTTTGGCAATAATAATTCAACCTGGATCAACCTAATTATACCTACCTACCTCAATGGTGTTAATTATACTGACACAATACATGCATGCATGCACCATTGAGATTGGTAGCACACCATTGAGTTCATGGCTACAGTAATGATCTAAAGACAAGTCTAACATCAATACGAGCTCATTTAATCACAATCGGTCAGTACTAAGATGTGACTTGATTCACTGATCATGGATCATGATGTCACGTAGACATAGGAATTGATGTCACTTGTACTCTTCTTGTACTGTAGGTACCACACAATACTGGACATTGGTATTCGCTACAAACCCATAGTTATAGCATCAAGTGCTAAGTGGCCTTCAAATATTTTCGCATTCCATCTTAGATACCTAGAATAGCGTTATCTAGTAAACTAACGTAAATATAGATACTTACGGTTTGTTAATAAAATTTTGGGATATAAAAACATTCAAAAATATATATATATTATATTTTATTTCAGTGATGAAAAATACGGAAACTCAACATGCGATGGTTACTTTTCTTTGTGTCTATTGCGGTCGTGGGCACAAATAGCCAAAGAAATGTTATAGATTTTTGGACAGACCTATTTCGTCCATTGCCCCGCAACCAACATGAGGGGTTCGTACCAGATTATACTCCAGAAGACTTGGAGGAGTTCGACTTTATAGTCGTAGGAGCTGGCTCGGCAGGCAGCGTTATAGCGAACAGGCTCACCGAAGTACCCCACTGGAATGTATTGCTTATAGAGGCTGGTGGAAATGAGAACTTCTTCTCCGACATTCCCATATTCGCATCATTTCTTTCTCTCACCCCAATGAACTGGGGGTATACTTCAGAACCGCAGAAAAAAGCTTGCAAGGATTTAAGAGGAAAAGTCTGTTTTATGCCTCGAGGAAAAGTGCTAGGGGGCAGTAGTGTTCTAAATTTTCTTATATACCAAAGAGGGCATCCGGATGATTACAATGACTGGGCTAGAATGGGCAATGACGGCTGGAGCTACCCTGAAATACTGCCATATTTTAAGAAGTCTGAGAATGTACGAATCAAGGAACTAAAAAACTCTTCATATCACGGCGTTGGTGGGTACATGGATATAGAATATTCGCCGTTTTATAGTCCTCTACAAAACGCATTCAAAAAAGGAGGTGAAGAACTCGGCTACCAATGGAGAGATCCCAACGGAGAACATGTAATAGGATTCTCGAAACCTCAAGCTACCATGAGGAAAGGCAGAAGATGCAGCACTTCAAAAGCCTTTTTAGAACCCATCCGTTACAGACGAAACCTAAAAGTATCAAAATTGTCAACAGTAATGAAAATTCTTATAGATCCACTTACAAAAACGGCGTACGGCGTAGAATTCATGAAGAAAAATGTAAGGTAACGTTCAATATAATTTATTATGAAATTAAGTTTGAAATAGACTAATAGTCAGTTGTCAAGTCTATTTATAGGAGAGTTGCTTTGTTTAATTGTTATACGCAAATTCTTGAACAATGTACAGGTTTAACACTCATAAAAGTGAATGTCTTGTTAAAAGTTAGGCATGTACGAGTATTGAGAAACACCAACAATCTTAAAGGACCTCCATTTATATTTTTGAATTATTCATATGTGAAGCCACAACCCGAACTACAAGGTCCATTAGTTCTTCCGTAGGATAATTCTTAGTAGATGTGCACGCGCACATTTTTCAGCAATGGCCTACCTCTAAGAAAATGACACCTACAAAATACATTTATTTTATTTTCACAGGCGAAAAGTTCATGCGCGTCGTGAAGTGGTCCTATCAGCCGGGACTATCGGATCTGCCCAACTTCTGATGCTCTCAGGAGTGGGTCCCGAAGATCATTTACATGAGATAGGCATAGAGCCTCTAGTCAACCTCCCTGTGGGGTACAACCTTCAGGACCACATCACCTTCTCAGGGAACGCGTTTATAGTGAACGATACCGGACTTTGCGTGAACGATGTAAGTTTTATACTTCGTAGGCAAGCGTCCAATATTAGACCTTCTCCTGTCGCCTTTTCTATCGATTCATATTTGACATAGGTACTTAGCAACTAATCTACAACTTATAATGTGCACTTGCCCTGGTTTCCAGATGATCGCAGCGTCCCCAGTCTCAGCAGCTGCGTACATGGCTGGCCGAGGTCCGCTGACTCTGCCTGGTGGTTCCACAGGGCTAGCCTTCGTCCGCACAAAGGTGTCCGATGATCACTCTATGAGCAGACCGGATATCGAGCTCGTGATGGGCGCGGGATCTTTGGCTGGTGATCTGCTGGGAATATTGAGATCACTTTTAGGTATTTACTTCAACTAACTGTATTGATATTTATATAGCGTATATTTGCAACATCAAACACACACGTACATACTATTTACAAAAAGGATTATTAAAAACAATTTATACATATACAAAGAAAGCACTAAACAGACAAAAGATAAAAAAATAATAAATTAACTAATAAAAGGTAACAATAATAAAATGTGTGCGTTGCGATGTGACAAATTGGTCACAGCTCAGCGGATAATTTTGCTCGAGGAGCAAACACTGTTAAATTTACATTTTATGTAACAAAATGCAGGAAACTTAATTCTGGGGAACTATTGCAGTATTTCCAAAAAATATTGAAGATATAACATCACCTATTTTGGCATTCGTATCGCGGGACTGATAATGGACAGAACATAGATCTTCAAGCACATTGAGCGTCTTGTGTCGCAGGAGTCAATTTAAATCTGCTTATGTGTAATGCGACCTCCGTGGCACAGTGGGCGAATAGCCGGCTGAAACGAAGGAGGTAGCGGGTTCGATGCCCGCTGTGGAACAAATGTTTACATGATCTACATATATTTGTTCCGGGTTTGGATGTTTTTCTACATAATATAAGTATGTATTTACAAAAAAAGTAAACTATAAATATTCTATCAGGTATCTGGTTCCCAAGTACGAATTTTGCTTAGTTTGGGGCTAGATCGCGGTGTGTGAATGCCCAGCATTTTATTTTTTTATTACTATTTTATAATGCACTAATGGGCTTATGTATGTAAATATTAGGTACTTATACGACGCAGATTTAATTAAAATAACAGGGGTGGCACTGTACTAATAATATGAACTCTTTCCTGAGACTGAGGGGCTTATGATAGCAATACAAGACCAAGTAATTGAGACCCGGAACTATCAAAAACATATCATGAAAATAAAAAACATGCAAACAGATTTATGTACACGTTGCAACAGTTCTTCCGAAACAATTCAACATATAACGGGGGCCTGCAAGGCGCTAGCACAAACGGACTATAAATTCCGGCACGATCAGGTGGCCAACATCATCCACCAAAGACTAGCCGCAAAATACAACCTCATCGACACGTCTTCAAAGCCCACACCTTACTATAAATACATACCTGAAATAGTACTAGAAAATGCAAACTATAAACTCTATTTTGATAGAGCTATCCTGACCGATAAGACCACTCATTTCAATAGACCGGATTTGACACTTTTAGATAAAATCAACAAAACAGCACTTCTTATCGACATAGCCATCCCAAATACTCATAACCTACAGAACACTATATCAGAAAAACTCTCCAAGTACCTACATAGATCTGAAAAATGAAATTGCGCGTATGTGGCGCCTGCAGAAGGTATCCATCGTACCAATAGTAATTTCCAGTACAGGTGTAGTTCCAAAGCAACTGTTTCAATCACTTGCCGTATTAGACCTCCCAAAACACACATATATTCTCATGCAAAAAGCGGCTATACTGAACACCTGCAGAATTGTGCGAAAATTCTTGCAAACGGACCTTCCAAGTGAAAGTCCAATCAATCATACGTTAGGTACTGATATGCACTTGGCTTAGGCCCGTGCAGCTCAGGTATATCTCCGGTTATAATACAACCGAGTGTAAAAAATACAACACCAAAATAATAATAATAAAATAATAAGTAAGTACTGTGCTAATGATGCAAGGTCCCACGACGATCAGACCTTCGTTATTTTATAAAATCTGAAAGTTTCCCTGTAAATTGCACCTTACTTTCGTTAAAGTATAAAGCTCAGTTTTTATACTTTTTATTTGGAATAATAATAAAAATCACATCGTCCATTTTCAGACACTTACCTTGTAGGTACAGTTGCAACCCCCTGTATATACCGCGCTCGCACCTACGGTAGACACATTATATATGTGTCTGATAAGGTGTAACAACCATCGAAACTGTCTGATAACTGAGAAAACATCTTTTGATAGTTCATCAAGTAACATATATAAAATTCAGCTTTTATATTATAACGTAGGTAAGTATAATTATAATTTATTATAATTTAAGAGTGTCTGACAGGGGGTTGCCACTGTATTAAGTGTCTGACAATGGATGACGTGATTGTTATTATTATTCCAAATAAAATATATAAAACTGAGCTTTATAGGTACTTTAACGAAAATGAGGTGCTATTTTATACACTTTATCTACGTCGTAAACTTTCAAAGCAACCGTGATCCAAACTTCATAGTCGGGGATTGTTTTTAAATGTAGGTATCAGGGACATACACAGAGCAACTTTCAGGTTTTATAAAATAACGAAGGTCTGATCGTCGCGGGATCTTGGGCTATAAAACTAACATTTAATAACAAGTACTAACCATAATTATTCTTCATTCTTCCAGGTGTAACAGATAAGTGGTATTGGCAAGTGTATGGCAGATTGCCAATGAATGTCAGACAGCGCACGTTTTCTATAAATCCAGTGCTGATCCGGCCCCGGAGCATCGGCCGCTTGATGCTAAGGAGTGCCAGCTTTGAGGAGCATCCGAAAATTCAGCCGAATTACTTCGATAATCCGAAGGATTTAAAGGCAATGGTCGCTGGCGTACGAATGGTAAACTTTTTAATAATGTTCTAATCACTGTGGGGTTACACACACACCTCCCTATTACCTATTAAGTCCTATTTAAGTCCTCTGGCTCGACAAGGTTGTTGTTTTTTTTATATTTCCAACTACTCCTATGCCGAATGTTTATAGTACACCTACATGTGTAGGTGTTTTAAAATACCGATACGGCCCAAGCAAAGAATTGCAGCTGAACTATAAATTACTTATTTTTTCAGGTAGAAAAGCTGATAGGGACAACTGCCTTCCAGCGCTATGGAACCAGGCTGCACGACGTTCCCTTCCCAGGCTGCGAGAATCTCATCTTCAATTCAGATGATTATTGGGAGTGTGCTATTTCACAGACTTCCATTACGTTAGACCACCAGGTACCTACGACACAGACGTTTCAATCATCCTCCTTCAGGCATTTAATTCATCGACTAGCCTATCAACTTCAAACTCATTCAATAGTTACCTATTTAGATGCGCGATCTAACTTTTAAATGTATGAAAATGCATTTTTGGAGTTTCTTTATTTAGTGGTGGGTATTCTTAGATAAATCTAGCAAGCTTCTTCCGTACACAAATGAACTCAGTAATCTGTTCTGTAAACTATACATGTCTCTATTCTCGACTTTTCAGGTGGGCACATGCAAGATGGCTCCAGAAAGCGATCCATCTGGAGTCGTGTCCCCAAGGCTGTTAGTCTATGGCGTCAAAGGCCTGCGGATAGCTGATGCATCCATTATACCACGCATTCCAGCGGCGCACACACACGCACCCGTCGTAATGATCGCAGAGAAAGCTTCGGACATCATTAAAGAAGATTGGGGAGTTTTCCACGTAAATAGAAAATAGTGATAAGTCACTAAGTCAGCAATTAGTATGGAGCTAGGACCATGGCTCAGCTAGGACCATGGCTCAGCTAGAGAATTTAAGCAAAAAGTCAATATTTTAAACCAAATATTTGTGTTCCGGTGGTAGAATTTAACTAAGATACAATAAATTAAAAATTAAATCAAATTTATTACCTACTACATACCTTTTTTTTTTATATTAAACTTGTAGACACACAAGCTGACGGGCCTTCTGATGTTAAGTGCCGCCTATAAACTACTGCAGCACTCAAGGTACTGCAGTCGCGTTACCTAGCACTTAAAACCCTATTTACACCTCTCTTGAAGGCGTTCATTTTGAAGGAAGCTGGGAAACCCTCCGTAGGAAGGTCATTCCACATCTTGCAGGTGGAAGAAACAAGCGGGTGAAATGCACCGTGTGAGACTTCCATGCATCTACAATATGTGGGTGAGCTCATTGCCGGTTGCGGGAGGTACGATGGTAGAAGTGGGAAGCAGGGATTAAATTGAACATTCGCCGTTATATATTTAAAATACCTACTTAAAATAATGTTTTGTTTCTTGTACATTAAAGGTTAGGCAATTTAATGTGTGTGTGTGTTAACTAGATACTATGTATATTTGACTTTTAAGTGTTACATCCTAAACTACAATAATTATATGGTATAAATAAAAATATATAATATATATCATGTTTTATGAATTTATAGAACTTAAATTATAAAACTAACAAATCGAATTAAATGTCTATAACAACTACATAACAGAAGCATAGTAAATGTAGAGTAATTTATGTCATAAAAATGCACAAGGCACTTTAGATTGAGCCTACACTCAATTTAGGTGATGTATCAATCAATTATTTTATCTTACTAATAACATTTACTTTTTTTTACAGCGTTACTTATTTTCATCTAATCAGGAGACTGTCCAGTCTTAGTCTTCCTATTGAGTTTTCTGTATAGAAAAGATATTCTTTTCTCCATTTCTTTCCATTTGGTCGGCCTTGTAGACGGTGTGTGCGTTCTGGCCCACATCTTCCTTTTTCTGAGAAGGATCTGTAAAAATTATTTGAATTTGAAGCCAGTTTCGGACACTCAAGGAAGCCCATTAATTAAATAAGATAAAGGTACTACACAAAAACTTTAGTACCATAGGTTTACAACCAACAAAATAATATATATATTATCAGCATAATATGAAAAGTTTATTTTTTTTACTATCCTATGTTGTCCCACTACTAGGCAATGGTCTCCTTATCTCCCCTCCATCTATCACGGTCCACAGACAAATCTGACCAATCTGGTTTGAATGCATCCAGGTCGTCTCTCCATCTTTTTCAGGGCCTACCACAAAATGTTTATAAGAACTTATAAATAAATTATCTGCTAAAACTTACCTGATATTCCTGCCCGCTAACTCCTCTGATCCATGAAGGTACATTGTAAAGAGTCTTCAAAGGGTGCAAATTACCAGGACCCAGAATATCTATGTAGTCATTCTGACCAAAGAGTGCCTTACGTTCTGTCCATGCATTTGCTGGTCTAAAAGTAAAATATATAATGATTAATGAACAAAAATTTAATGGATTGCATACAGTTATTTAATATTTATCTACCTATATTCTGGGATAGGAAGTGCCTTTCCTTGTGACCTAGGAAGTAGACCACCGCTCCAGATCTTCTCTTCATAACCATATCTTCTGACTAGACGTGTTTTATCAGCATGATATCTGGATCTGAAAGTAGTTTCACAATGATTATAAGATTACATCTGATAAATGCACTAGTAGAACGGTGTTGGTGTTTACAAAAATTCTAACCTGACAAGGTTAACTGTAGGTTTCCAAAATGCATTTAAAACTGAAGAACCTAACCAAGACATTTTACAATAAAATTGTCACTGCAATCAATAACCAAGATTTGCTAGATTTTCTTCCGAATTTCTAAATTAAAAGCAACTCGTTATTTTTTGCAAAACACAACCATTGATAATGAGTGACAGTTGACACTAACAGTTACAAAAAATACGACGTTGACATTAACAACGACATAGACAAAGATCTTTTTTTTGTTAATAGACTCGAGTTTAGGTCAAATAAAATAAAGTACTTAAAAAAAAAACAATAAAAGCAATCCAACAAAATGGCCGATCGTCTGTAAAATTGTTGTTGGATTTTTGTGGAAATATCTGTTGAAAGTACGTAAAAAGCAAATACTTTTTTGTTCTATCAGATCAATGTTATTATCCAAATGTGAAATACTTTTGTCTCAAACTGTATAAAATGTACTAAATGTGAGTATTCATACAAATTGTCCATTGTAAAGAAACAAGCACTGTTTCTGTTTGTTTATCCGTAATCTTGTGTTTTATTTCATTCGGATATTTAGTGGAATTAAGCAAATGGAATACTTTAACCCATTTGATTTATCTCGTCTGTATATATACGAATATTCGTCGAAACTGCTGGTTTCGTAAAGTTCTATACACTAATGTTGACACAATTCTCAAACTATTGTGACCATCAGTAATTGAGCTTGAGCGCGCAATTGCGTTGTTTGTTTACTTTTCGTGATAATATTTCTAAACTAGATGTTCGTGAAACTTTACTAACCATTTTACTTTATACAACGAAACATATTTATTGATTTTAGTCTCGATCTGGTACTCTACTTACATTTTTCTTATTTTCAGATAGCAAAAATAATGTCTAAAAGAGACCAAAGTGATCGAAACGAAAGGAAGTTGGACCCAAGTGATTACGAAAACATAATCCATCAGCACAGCATATTTGAATCGTCTAGATCAAAACACCATCAGGAACTGCCCAGTTTCCCAGGGTTCACTAATGCTGAAACTCAAACTAAAACAAGTGACTTGAAGAATCAGGCAGTGCCGCCAGCTTTGGGACCGTGGCATAATTACCCGTGGTGGATGCTGGCCAGCACTTCCAGAGCCATCCCTAATCAGGATGACTATCCAGAAAACAGTGATCACACCAAGGTAAAACAAGAGCCTTCTGGAGCAGGGACTCCTGATAGGGATCCACTCCAAACTGAATATCAAGATACTGAGCACTACCCTGTCGGGAGGGCGACCCCACCGGCAGGGCTAGACTCCTTTTGTGATGACTGTTCTGATCCATTCTGTGACTCCAGTACAGTCATTTGTCGAAAACTCTTCCACTGCCCACACTGTAGAAAGAGCTACCCAACTATACTAGAGTTTAATACTCATCTAACAGGAGTACACCCAGCTCAAAAGCCCTTCAGATGCCAGATCTGTTTAGAGCCATTCTATAAAAAGTCACATCTACGTCGTCATCTAGATTCAAACCACACACGAAAAGATGTGAACAAGTGCTCAGTGTGTTCGAAATATATAAAAGACAAGAGTAACCTACGTAAGCACATGCAGGTGCATACAGGAAGAGTGCCTCAAAAACAGTTCAAATGTGATCTGTGCAACAACAAGCGGTACATGTCCTTGGACAGACTGAACAATCATAAAGTCGTTTGTACAGGGGAAAAGGTACTAAAATACTGCGATATGTGTAATAAAGTTTTCGATAATTCGCGTTCACTAAACAGTCATAAAAAGGTTCATGCAAGAGAACTCAAATGTGAAAATTGTGGTGAGCAACTACGTTCATTAGAACAGTACACAAACCATAAAATGGTATGTCAGGGATCATCATCACAAGCCGGTGCAGGACATAGTGGATCCTCGGGCAATATCAATCCACCTATGAACAGATGCTGCACAGAGCCAGGATTGTGCGAGCATGACAAACCTGCATATCTTAACATTCCTGGATATGCAGCCAGCCGGGTGCTTGATGGCAGAGTACTTGATGCCACCATGTCATCATTAAAATCAGGAATGAACAACTGACAACAAAATACCATAAACAAACTAATAGAGTATAGATTTTCAACCATTTCTTTTTTGAAACAAGATTACCAAATAATTAAATGACAGTAAATAATTTTCATGATTGAAAATTTCACAAGACTGATGCAAATATCCCGCCTCACGACTTGCTTTATTATTACCATTTAAAACGTAGGCTTTAGTTTTGTAGGTTAATATTCAGGTAGGTTAAGGTCAAGGAGGTACTCATTTGAGCATGTTTTTAATATGGAGGCAATGACTTCTCAAATATGCTCAAATAAACCTACATTTTAAAAATCATTTTATAGTTTCAAAAAAATATTGCAATATTAATTTCATTGTCAAGTTTAACATTTGTTTGTTAAATTGTAATTTTAAAGGATTTATCTCTTAAAATGCTTTGACTGATTTAGTGTAACCATGATGTGCAGTATTACAAACATAAAACATTTTTTTATTTTCTATATAAAAGTTGTAAGAGGTATATTATTTTTATATTTTTTTTAAGATTCTATCTTCTTAGTTATTATTGTTTAAATAATAAGCAAGCGTAAGGAGACTGTATGGTGAGCACACTATTTTTCCAGTGCTCTCATTTAATACATCATGTATATTCTCCAAAGACAAATATATCTGCAGTGGTATTTTAATATGTATTTTAAATGTCTTATTTATATAAGACAGCTTTTATACAGAATTTAATCATTTTAGGTCGTGAAGTTGACCAGTAGGGTAAGAGAGTTATCTTTAAAGTATCAGCTTCATAATGTGCAATGAACCATTGGCAAAGCCTTGAAAATTGTCTATACCCAAAAATATTCATGAAGTGTTATACACTGAAACCTCTGCTGCAATCTATTTGATAGTTAAATGTATGTATGTGTTAGAGTAAAGTTTTTAATATAAAGCTGTATTTGCAAAAGTTTGTATTGTGTTACGGAATCACTCCCAATTATACCTCATTTGAACAAGTAAATGCATTGTTATGTAATGACATACAATATAATTGGGAATGTCTCTGGTTTAATAATAAGTTGAGGCTATATTCAAAGTTATATAAAGCCTTTATTTTATTAATATAGCAGTTATTATACTCTTAAATTTTATCCTGAAAATATACCCACTATATTTTTTTATTACTTATTTCTATTTTATTTATCTGTGTTATTTTAAAATAGCACTTCTGTTTGGAGGCTTTTTATGACGTCTTATTTTAGTTGTTGCTATTTACAAATTGTCTATTTCACTAGTTTATTTTATACTGGTTAAGTTTAGACAAGTTACATTAGTGTAATTTTTAAGTTATTGTTCATAGATTATTTTTTTCTACATACATAATATTTTTATTAACATCATAAAATACGGATTACTTACTAATGAATTAATTGGGCAATAGTTTATTTTTTTCTAAATTGTTTTGGATATAATTGTAAGAATAATTAAGTATATTAAGTAAGGAATATTTTATTCAGAATCTTATTATTGTAGATTTGATACGTTGTGGGTAGGCCTATAAATTGTCTTTCGCTATTATTGCTTGTTATTTGGAGTTTTGTATGCTGTAACTCAACACCATTTGGTTTCGAATTTTGGTGCATTGACACCATTATATTATATTGTACAAGTTAAAATGTTAAGGGTCATTTTACTATAATTTGAGGTGCATTGTCTAGCTTTTCAAAATTAGATATAAGTTGCACAGTGTGCTTGCTTAACCATATTTTGTTATACATCTTTGTTAAACATTAGCATGTTACAAATAACACTTATAAAATTGTTTTAACATTCTGTATTACTTTTTTGTAATTAAGATTGTTTGGGAGCACATATTCGTTAAACATTATTACTGTTTATTAACTTCATCTCATCCAATAACACATTAATGGATATTACCCATGCCTTCTATTAGAAGTGATAAAATCTACTAAAATTTTAAAAACTAGTAAAATATACTTACTGAATTATTATTATTGTAAATAATGGTCTTATAGTGACCATTAGGACAATAAACTTTTTATATCATATTGCCAAATACTTTTACAGTTCATGGTAAAAAAAGCTGCCTACTAATAAATAGATGAAAAATTGTAAATAGCCAATTAAAGTCGATTCGGCCAAAAACTTTGTTCACAATAATTCTGTGGCTAATCTACCTAACAAGTTGAAAAGTAAGCAGTATAATATTCACCTGGCTTTCGTAGTAGGTACCTACTTACATTAATTTCGTTATCAAACATAATAGAATTGTAGAACGATGTGTAATAATAAAATGCACATAGAGTTAAGAAAAAATGTGTTCATATGAATTTAGTTAGGTACATAGATTATGTTAGTTTCGTCTACTAGTAAATTAGACTGTAAAACAGTAAGTTTTATTAATTTGGCGCATTTTCCAAAGTTCTGCCTTCCATTGCGTGTAAAAAGACAAAGCCAAATTTTACTTGTTTGTATGTTATTTGAGATGCTATTGTAAGTGCAATGCTACCTCTTCACCATGTTTGTTCGCTTTTTATAGTTGATACCCGATAGAACGTTAGATATTATTATGCAAGCATTATGTTGCAATGTTGTATTGTATGTGGCTATTCCCTAGTGTATCTCTACCATTTACTAATATCACGAATAAAGAAAATTTCCTTTCTGTTGATACCCATTGTTTTATTGGCATATTTACATCCACAGAGAAATATGTACTACGTACAACTATGTAGATAGATAAATGTACTTAAAGTACCTAGGTAATACAGTCTGGATCCGATGACGACATCGCTAGTGTCAAGCGTTCGCAGTGTAGACTAGTATATATTATAGTATTTTGATAAGATTAGAAAATTCTTTATTGCACTAAAACAATAATACACAGGCGAACTTAATGCTAATTAACATTTTCTTCCAGCTAACCTTTGTGTAGTATGGAGAAAGTGATAGTGCCAGAAAATAGAAAGATAACAACTTCAGGCACCAAAAAATAAACTTACATGAAATATACCTTCATAAAGTGCTCAATTTTGTTGGGTATCTTGAAGAGAGATGAATTGTTTAAAGAGTTCATTTTATGTGCAGACCATCTTTCCACACGGTCACTACAAGGATGGGTGACCGCAAGTAACATTTTCAACTGAGCCCTTTTGTGCTTCGGAAGCACGTTAGGATCACCTAAGATGTGGGTCCCGCCCGGATAAGTCGAACCATGGCTTTCGGGCGACCTAGAAAACTCTACGAGCTGAAACCAACCTTATGCATTTTAATAAATAATCGTAGTATGTAATTATATCTCTGTGCTTTTTTAAGGCAGCTAGATTTTATTCTTATTTTGTAGGCACCTGTGTCTCGCTCAGTTCTAATTTTGTCCACCAGTTAAGTTACGCGCCTTGTCATCGCTTAATTTGAACGAAAGACATCGATAATTTTTTTTTGATGAACACTGCCTTCTGACGTCGTTGAAGCATCATACCCAAAGTAATCATCATTATCTCAGTCATAGGACCTACTTAGAACGTGCTCGAGACCTGAAGATTTCTTCGAAGAATTCATATATTATGGAAATAGCTAGCCTTGCAATGAATTAATTAGCTTAACATAACGTTCAGACTTCATTCACATATGAAGTCATATGACTGTCTGAATACTGAATACCGTCGGGTACGGAAAGAGAACCTGCAAAATAAATAACCAGAAAAACAGCCATCTCTGTAAATAACAGATCATTCCCTTCCTTACGAACGAAGTTATCTATCGGAAACAATTTGTTATAAAAATAAACAGGTTCTTTGTTTTAGTAGGTACAGATAAATAGTAAGTATACTTTGTAGTAAATCGCCAGATTAGGACATAAAACTAATTGTTCTTCTAAGGTTAAGGGTT
Organism: Philereme transversata; assembly: GCA_963924445.1. Taxonomy (NCBI): domain Eukaryota; kingdom Metazoa; phylum Arthropoda; class Insecta; order Lepidoptera; family Geometridae; genus Philereme; species Philereme transversata. Next base: position 16,033,306 of record OZ004350.1, on the reverse strand, counting down.
TCTTAGTATTTAATTTAATATATTCATTGTATTTTTGATTTATATTTTATATCACACTTTTATTTTATTTTGTTTATTTTTGTTAATCTGTCGTTTTTTGATAAACATGTCCGCAACAAGTAAAATTACCATAACGGAAGACCTCAGAATAGATAATACACCAGAAGACGCATTCAGCCGTGATTGCAAGCCGTGCGCTGTCATAAACCAAAACCCGCATCCCGCACCCACCTCACCCCCACCCGCGTAATGTTGCTAGCTTAGTCAATAGTAGTAGAACGATACCCGTTTTGGGCTTTTGGTAAGATACAACTAATGTAACTATGGCACTATTTTATAATTCAAATATTAAGGACGGTTTGCAAAACGATCCCTAAACGTATTTAGCGACTAAATATGTTTAAATTTGACATATTTGTATGATTATAGAACTCCTTAAATCATATTTAGCCACTAAATACGTTTAGGCATCGATGCGCAAATCGCCCTAAAAATATATAATATATATATTTTTTTGGGAGATTTGCGAGATCTCAGTTCGGGGCGAACCACTAGTATAATTTAAAACTAAAACTAATAAAAGTTTTTAATCTTAGAATTCTAGAGTAGGCAGTACCAGCAAAATGGAGGATCATTATTTACAAAAATTACAAACCGAACTACTTATTCGATAAACAAATAACACAACATCTAAATGCGCTACTTACGTATGAAATGTGATCCCATCTTGTTTTTATGAGCCCAGCTGAATTTTTACTCGTTGGGACGAAACAAGAAGGCATAACTTAATTAAATTGAACACTGTTAAACACGTCACGCGTGACGACGGTCACAGAGTAAATAATGCATTTTCCAACGTTTACTAACATGCTTGTATATATCGTGTTCATAGTTCCAAAAAAATAATTATGACTTTGAATGGTGTTCGCATACAACTACTCTATTTAGAGTAGATGTTGACGCTTTAGTATTAGGCGCGTTCACTTCTTTTGGTGTTTTATCTTTTCTGTGCGGAAGACCAGCGTTGGTTGTTGCAACCAGCACATGCTGAGTTAAGGACCATTTTGCAACTATACTTTGTGCTTAGATTAAGATTTGTTTTTTTTCTTACTTTACTTGTTTTTATGTGTTAACTTTATGTATTTTGCAAATAAAATATTATTCTATTCTATTCTTAGCTTTTATAGAAAAACAAATACAAATACAACTTTTTGTCAGAATTTATATTCATTGTTTAAATTTAATTTTTAATAACCACTCTGCCTCTCTTGACAGCAGCTTTCACAACTTTAGATTTCTTTTCCTTCTTCTTTTTATTGATATTTTCTTTCCTCTTCTTCTGTCTGTCTTCTTTCTTGTGTTCAACGCTTTTGATGCGGGTGTCCCAATTCTTTTCGCTCTGTTTCTTCTTTTTTTCCTGTTGAACAAAATTATACGAAATTATACGAACCTATGATCTATTCCCAGTTTGTGTATGTGCTTTTTTCGAAAATCCTTTACTAATGAATCTATCTATACATATAAGAATCTTGAAAATATGCCTCAACAAATCTTTCAACTTAACGATATTTTTCACAAAAGTTGTCTAGAAGAGATTTATTTTAAGAATAGATTGCTATTGTGCTTTAAAGAAACAATCGTTTTAAAAAATTTGACTTGCTAATATTACACACCGTTTTCTTAATAGATTTCTTCAGAAGTGTTGGATCATCCTTCACTTTCTGACCCTCAGCTTTCTGTAGAACTGTTTTCCACGCAAGTTTCTCCTTTAATTCCTTGACTTTACCGCCATCATCATTTTCTTGGAGCTGTTTGAACTTCAGTTCCTGTTGTTTCAGGTTTTCAAGGATTTTTTTTGGGTCTTTCTCTGTTTTCTTTACTCTTTCTGAAAATTATAAAGATCATAGTTAGAATTATGCTTTAACCTATCAGACCCAGTAATAGCTCAGCTCAATACAATAATGTATAGGTGTGAACTTTGACAGGTAGACTCAATAGATTTTCTATTCTTATGGCTACATAGCTATAAGAGTCAGCTGGAAGTCCTAAGGTGTAATATACACCAAGATTAAGTCCTTAAAAAACTTGATTATACTAAACCTAGTACAATGGGGGCCTTATCGCTGATAGCAATTTATTGACATGCAACTTTTTGATTTTGGGTGCAGGCTGCCAGTGGTTGGTTGGTCTGGAAACCTATAGAGGCCTATGTTCAGTAGTGGACGTCTGGACATCTTACGGCTGTTATGATAAAAATTCTGAAATGTTTCATGAGCAAAGCACAAACAGACAGAAGTATAATATAATACAAGGACTTGTACTAGCCAGACATTTTGTATTTACCTTTTTGACCAGTATTAGCAAAATCGAATTTGGAGAATACTAGTTTGCTGTCAGTATTGAAAACAGGTTTATTTGCCTCCACATTTAGGTTTGGTTTCATCTCTAGTTTCACCTTTTTTGGTTGTGTATCTTCTACCAGAGGCGTGATATCTCCAACAGGCTTTGGTTTTTTGTTCATTCTCTCCTTCTTTTTGATTTTCTTATTCAGTTTACTGTTTAAACTTTTTTTGACTAGTTTGTTCTTTAGATTGAAGTTGTGCTGTGATTTTATTTTCTGAAGTTTTTCTTCAAGCTCTGCTATACTTCGTGCGCGTTTTGGAACCTCTTTGTCTGTACTCTCGGCTTCTTTATCGTTTACAATTTCATAGTCCATGTTGTCCTCAATATCTGTAAAATAATTAGTTTAGATACCAAACGTTAACAAAATATTACGTGTTTATTACACAAAACATTACATTACGAAAACAAAATTTAGAAATACAGGCAATTTATAAAAAAGTTACCTCTCTTTAGTGCAGGCATAGCAGAAAGTATGTTTTTCAGAAATATCAAATCCTTGTTGAGTTCAGCTTTAAGCTGTTTCAATTTCGCAGGTTTCTTCGCAGAAGTCATCTGTGGATAAAAATACACTTGCTTATATGATTACAAAGTACATAAAACTAGTAAAATGTATTCATATTTTTTTGAACTGACATTATTGCATTTTACGTCCATAAAAACTATATTCAAACATAATCTCCTTTCCCTTCTGACTTACATTTTTTTATTTGTGCTTGGACAAGTAAATGAGAATTATATATTTTTGATTAAAATAGTAGTTTTTCTGTTTTCTCGCAGGTTTTCAAATCCACCATAAATAAACATAACCTCAAAAGCACAACACACGACCCACCACACGGACACGGATAATGGATATATCAATGTCAGTGTCAATTTGTGATATTTTTATTTATTCCTTGGGGAAGGCACTTCGCCAGCTACAATGTAGAGGAATTACTGCCTTGGCCATGTTGTATAATGGCATACTGAGTACCTACGGGCCATTTCCCAAACAGCTGGAAAGTGGGGATGGGTTATACAGTGTGTCCCTGGATAAAGTGCAACCCCGAAAGGGGGTGAAACTAGATCAAAAATTATCGACAAAAAAATAGAAAAAAAAAAATTAAAAAAATTTAGTATATACTTTATTGATGAATTAAAATTTTTATTGCTCACTAATGACTCTATTTAATAAAAAAATTATTTCTTCCAAAGTAGTAGGTCTATTTTGTTAAAATAAAAACCATAATCATGTCAGATATGTGACGATAACGATAAAATAACAAATAACTCACAAACAAGTGGCTATCGTGACTTAAAGTTTAATTTTTGTATTAAAATTACATTTTTTAGGCTGTTTTTTTCCAATAAACTCCAAAAATCTTAAAATTAAGCCTATAATACTAGAAATTTTTATGACTTTTTATTATTGTCTATCATAATAGCTTTTAAATAAAATAAAAACCTACGTTCTAACATAAAAAATGTGCTGGCTAGGAGCATTTAAAGTTGACCACTGATTACGTCACCACTCAGGTAGAGACCCTTTTTTAACTTATATTGTTGTAGATTATGGTCGCTGGGCCTGTTCTATGAAAGATGAAGGGTGGGGATCGAAACAGGACTCACAACAAGGCACGCCAGTCGCTCCGATATTCTCGCCGCTGCTACCGCCTACCGTACCTTACTGCGCCTTCAAGTTTTTGTTACGTTGTTTTGCTTTTGTTTTGTTTTTGACTTTTTGTTACGTTTTTGACTGTACTTTGTTGTGTTGTGGAGATGCCGCGATTGACTGAGTTCTCTCCGCGAGAAATCGCTGACATCCATTATTATTATGGTATGTCACGTGGACACACAACAGTCGCTCGTTCTGCATACATAAATGCGTTTCCGAGCAGACTTATACCGTCAGCACGAAATTTCCAAGAAGTTCACCGAAAGTTATCCAACATCGGACTTGGATTAGCAAGAGATCGCCGTGAGCAACAAGCTACCATTATTGACCATTCCATAGAAGAGGCCGTTTTAAACGATTTGTTTGCTGATCCCACAACCAGCATTAGACGCTTAGCTTTGCGTCACGGTATATCAAAAACATCCGTATGGCGAATTTTGAAAAAGAAGGGATTGCATCCATACCATTATCAGCGAGTACAGCATTTGCATGAAAATGTAGACAATCGTGCAAGATGCGTAATGTCTACGTGGATTCAACAAAAAATTAGAAATAATCCACAATTCCTAAAAAAAATTTTATGGATGGATGAAGCGAAATTCACCCGGAATGGAATCACAAATTGCAGAAACTTACATGTATGGTCCGAGGAAAATCCACACCTAAAGAGGGCGTCTACTCTTCAAGTGCAATTTTCAGTTAATGTATGGGCAGCTCTAATAGACGACACGCTGATTGGGCCAGTTATTTTACCCGCAACATTAAATGCCGAAAGTTTTTTAAACTTATTAAGAGACGATCTGCCACTACTGCTGGAAGATGTTCCGCTGGCTACAAGGCAACAGATGTATTTGCAGATGGACGGATGCCCTGCGCACTACGGGCGCAATGTGCGAAGTTTTTTAAACGAAAACTACGCTAATAGGTGGATCGGCCGGGATGGACCAGTCGGGTGGCCGGCACGTTCACCTGACCTGACACCCCTAGACTATTTTCTGTGGGGTGTTATGAAACAAAGAGTCTACAGAACGACCGTAGACACCGAGGCAGAGTTACAAGATCAAATCATGCGATGTGCCGATGAGATAAGAAGTGACCCAGAGATGGTGCTTAGAGCCACACAACAAATCGCTCTTCGTGCGGCAATGTGCCTACAACAACAAGGAAGCCATTTTGAGCATTTAATGCATTAAACAAAACCCTTATTTCATACTTACATGTAATAAGTTAAATAAAAATGTTGTAACTAAAATTTGATTTTTAATACTACCTGAGCAGCAAAAAAAAACGTGTCTCTACCTGAGTGGTGACGTAATCAGTGGTCAACTTTAAAAGCTCCTAGCCAGCACATTTTTTATGTTAGAACGTAGGTTTTTTTTTATTTAAAAGCTATTATGATAGACAATAATAAAAAGTCATAAAAATTTCTAGTATTATAGGCTTAATTTTAAGATTTTTGGAGTTTATTGGAAAAAAACAGCCTAAAAAATGTAATTTTAATACAAAAATTAAACTTTAAGTCACGATAGCCACTCGTTTGTGAGTTATTTGTTATTTTATCGTCATCGTCACATATCTGACATGATTATGGTTTTTATTTTAACAAAATAGACCTACTACTTTGGAAGAAATAATTTTTTTATTAAATAGAGTAATTAGTGAGTAATAAAAATTTTAATACATCAATAAAGTATATACGAATTTTTTTTTAATTTTTTTTTCTATTTTTTTGTCGATAATTTTTGATCTAGTTTCACCCCCTTTCGGGGTTGCACTTTATCCAGGGACACACTGTATAATGCTTCTGAAACCTGGTAAAGACCAACCCACAGAAACACCGACCTCGCCGGCGAGGTCGACGAGTCCCTTCAGTCGCCGCCTATACGAGGTACAGACATGTACCCGGGCGTTTCTCTCCTATCCCCACCCCGGCAACAGCCCAAGCCGAGGCTCGTACCTAAGTGGTGCCCTTGCGCTAGTTGCCTAAAAAACTTACTGGGCTGAGCGCCATCTGCGCTCGCCAAAAGTTCGGTTAAGCTGTCACGGCCTCAGAAGCCAACAGCGAGATTAGGCCATTCGAAAAAAAAAAAAAAGGTAAAGACCGACGCCTACTATGTATATTTTATGTTTTATTTTACTCGTTACCTACTTAAATTGTAGAAATTCCGGACGGTTTAAGATTCCCCCTGCATTCTGGACAAATACCTATATTACCGGACATGTCCGGAAAATTCCAGAGGTATACGGCAACCCTATCTACGCAGCACCAGCGTGGTACGCGCTATGTTCGGCCACCAACAAACAGAGAATAGAAGCCCAGCAAAGCATAGCCCTACGTGTCTGCACAGGAGCAGAACGTTACGTCAGGAACTACGTCATCGCCCGTGACGTGCAGATGTCCTGCGTCGAGGACATTGTGGTAATGTTAGCGCGTCACATGTACAATCACGCCAACAATGAGGGCTTTTCATTCTCAATTTAAAAAAAAAAGTAGTTCCATCTAACTTAATAGATGGCGCCGTCTTAACAAGTACCCGAGACATGCTCCGCTAAATAATATATTTCTAAACTTCCCAAACTGTCAGTCATATATGATTTTTTACATGCTACTCGTGAAACGTTCCATCCCTAGTGCTTGATACAGCAGCGCCATCTATTGTCAGTTCTCAAAACATGGCCGTGAAAACCCATAATGCCACTTTGCCATAAACTTTGCTTAACGCCATTGCTCCGCTGCACACACGGCCACCTGCCATTCGAACTCCCTAGCGTCCATTACCGCCGCGGGAGCTCCTATGCTCGCCATCACCTCTCTATAGTGCATGCCACAAGAAGACCAACGTTAGCGAAGACATCGGCAAACGTAACGTCTGAGAGGCCAACCTGTAAGCCAAAGTCAAAGTCAAATATTTTTATTCATTATAATCACAAGGATCAGTTTGAAACGTCAATTTTACTGCCTGTTCCTTCGCAACCAAACCAGGAAAAAAGACAAGAAACAATGCTGGTTGTTTTTTTAATGAGCCTTTTAGAATACATAACAATACATAAAATAAATGACGTCTAAATTGTAACATTTTGAACGAGTTGGAGCAATTTCAATCCCAAGCTTCTCTACCGTCTAAATAGTTCCATACTTTATAGTAGGCTTTTTTACAAAGATTTTGTTTAGTTACGTTTTTAAATTTGTTAATTGTCAATTTTTGTATATCCCTTGGGAGTTTGTTATAAGCGGTTGTTATAAGCCAGGATGGCACTCTGGACATCACCCCGTGACTCAGAGATAGTAGTCTCTTGACATTGAAGCCAGGGTTAAGCACGAAAGTCCGACATAAGTGTCGGACTTTCGTGCTTATTCGCCCACACTTCCCAAACAACAATTGTCGAAGTGTTGAAGACCCATGATGATGAAGGGGGAAGGCAGGGCCGGCCGGTTGGCAGGACAGCTATGATAACATGGGGCGCATTTCCGAAACACGCTAAAATCGACATCATCGCGATAAAGTTCTAACGAGTATGAAATATACAGCACAGATTACAAAATATTCGGCACAAAATTGAAAAAAAAAGAGAATAAAAAACCATACAGCTGATTGCTGTCACTGTCATGTTGGCTGCTGCCTGTCTGTTTGTTTGCTGTTGCTGTCATGCTGATGATTTGTTTACAAATAAGTTGGTTTTTACAAGAAATAAGACTTTTAAAGATTTGTGGTTTCTAGCTTAATTTATTTAGCTGAACAATTTGCATCATGCGACAATTAATATTTCTCCGAAAATACACAACGGCGATACCAAAAGGCCAAAGTTTTATTGAAGAATTACAAGCGAACTTCATCCCCACAAGTACATTTCAAAGGATACTGCTATCATGTGGTTCTGCAGCTATCGCTTTGTTCAATCCCCATCGAGGTGACATGATTGCTTGCCTGGGGGAAGTAACAGGGGAAAGGGCTCTACTACACATGCAAGGGAAGATGCGTAACACCTCCGAGGGAAACGAGATTTTGATGGATAAACCTAGAATAAACTCGAAGACTGTTTCATTTGAAAAGCTGTCACAGCTCCCAGAAAATACGATCGGCCGTGTGTATGCAGATTTTATGCGTGACAACAATATCACCGCTGATTCAAGACTGCCTGTCCAATTCATTGCTGAGCCTGAATTGGCGTATGTTATGCAACGGTATAGAGAAGTCCATGATTTGGTTCACGCTACTTTGTTTATGAAAACAAATATGCTGGGGGAGGTAAAAATATATAATCCTCTTGTCTTTAAATTGTACCAACAGATCGTCAAGTTTTTTCCCTTGAAATTTACAGGTAGCTGTGAAGTGGGTGGAAGGCATACAGACTAAACTACCAATGTGCATCAGTGGTGGTATCTGGGGGGCAGGTAGACTAAGGCCAAAACACCGTCAACTTTACCTAAAGTGCTACTTGCCTTGGGCTATCAAGACAGGAAACAATGCCCAGTTTCTACAAGGTACTAAGTTTATTTTCACTGTGTACCTCTGATAAATACCTAATAGTCTTGCTTGACCGTTTTTTTTAAAGGTTTTTTAACTAACTTGTTTGTTTCAGGTATTTATTTTGAAAAAAGATGGGAACAAGACATTGACGATTTCCACAAAGAAATGAATATTGTAAGATTAGTGAAAGTAAAATGAAGTCCTTTATTTATGAAATAAACCATATTCATATTGATTTTTAAACCTAACTAAGCTGTATGGTGTTTTCTCTTGATAATAACAAAAAAAAAATACTAAACAAGGAAGCTTTTAAAATCATTATGAGTATGGCCTTGGAGATATACTAATTTATATTATAATTTAGCAATAAAGTATGTAATATCGTACTTATAAATAACTAGTGATTAGTGACTAAGAGAGAACCAGTCAAATATGTATAATATTGGAATGTAATGTCTAAATAAAAGTTTACATTTAATCAAAATACTTTAATTCGTCACTTAACAGATATTTCAAATATCTTTACACTTAAAATTAATAACAAAAATGAAAAATCATCACAGAAGCATTTCGGAGCTACGTCCAAATGTGTTGTGGATGCATGTGGCTCTGTCTCCAACTTCTACTAACCACTCATACCACACTTTGTGAGAGTCAACACAGCGCCAAAACGTTGCTTTAATTGTTTCTCCACGTCGAACTCGCAGCGGCGTCTAGAAGGAAACAGTTATGTAGTTTTGTACTAGAAAAAGAAGCATTGAAGAAAATATCATAGCACTGCCAACTAAGATAGTTACTGGTTCGTTAAGCATTTGAGAATAGAAAATGAGTTTTAAATCTTTGTTAGATTGAATAAATGTAGTAGTGGACACTTGGAATCTCGTTACCAGAGTCAGTGATTAGTGTCCCCTCAGTGAACGCTTTCAAAAACAGACTGGACAAATATTTAAAGCGCACTGACAATAAATAAGATACAGACGCATCAGCTCTAAGAGCTGACTGTGTATTACAAATAATAATAATAAATGTCATCATTATGGCCTCCTATTAAAGAGCACTCCAAGTGGCGTCAGTCGATTTGTCTGATAGGCACAGTTGTAAAGACTCATAAAGATCTGTATTGGGAGCCATGACCAATTATGGGCAAGGATGATACCCTTACTGGAGAGATAGCAGCGCCTTGGCATCGACTTCTGAGCAAAGTGTAGCCAGGCTTTAGTGGCTACACCATCTGCAATAATTTGTCTCTAGTAGCTGCGATCTTGCCCACCAGTTAAGTCAATAAATAAAAGTAGGCATGACTAAAATGTTACATACCGAGATGGGAATAAAAACGGGGAACCATGAAATCATTCCTGGACTATGCGTAGATGGCACTATACTGATCATCTCTCCTCCATACAGAGAACTATCGAAATATCCACCGAATCCATGCATCACATTGTCCTGTGTCACATCCCAAGTTACTGTTGCAGTACGGCGATTGTCTGTCAAGGGTAGTCCTCTCCAATCTATCATTTCTTGACCTTGATAATCAAGGATTCCTTTGGATGGGTGCTCAAATGTAAATACTGGCTGAAAAGTAAGATAAAATATTATAATATGTATTGCGTGTGTGACGAGCCGACCCGCCCCGGCTTCGCATGGATTGCAAAATAAAATATAGCATATAAGGTCTTCAGTTCATACAAAGAAGCTTTCAGTGTTTTACAGGCAACTTTTCCAATTTTTCTTTTCTTAAATCCTTATTCAGACTAGCCAATTCTGTCAAGCCGTTCAAGTGATGTGCATACCAACAAACACCATTTCATACTATTTATTTAGATTTGCTAAGGGCCCTAACATCTTTATGGCAGTAAAAACAAAATAAGATACAGAACAAGATGCATTTCATCAGATTATGATCTCCCGCACTACACTGTTAAAGAATAAGGATCCCCTATTGAATGAAAACTATGACTTAACTAACCTTTGTATCTGCTATAAAATGTTTATTCTGCATGTAAACAACCCACAATGTTTCAAGGTTCTTTTCCTTCTGAGGGTTGGAAGATGCTGCCTTCGCGGCCGCCCACAGTCGGGCCGACGAGATGGGTGCTACGTAAGATGTGTACTTGCATGGTATGGATATACCGCCGGGTTTGAGCAGGCCCGCCGCACCGTCTAAGCACTCGGGAGATAGCTCGTTGTCACCCCAAGATCCTGAAGAACAATTACATAATGTAGGAACATAGATTTTTGTCCGAGCTTGTTGTTGAGTACCAAATGAGGCCATATTACATGCATGAAGCACTTTATAGTATAACTTGCTTATTCGTTCCTAAATTCTCTCCTTGCTACCACAAAAAAAGTTAAACACTAATAAACGCGTGTTTAAAAAAATTCTTAACAATTTTTGTATGGGATTTTTTTTAACTATGTTTAGTGGGTGTTTAACTTTTTTGTGGTAAGACCCTTTCTTCCTAATTTCGAATTTAAAACACACTAGGTTATATAACATCCTATACAGTCACAATTTGAAAGGGGTACCACTAATGGCATTTACCAATCCCGCTGCTGCCCATTTCTGTGTATTTATTATTTATTTATATAAGATTTATGGTTCTGGCTATAAAGGTCGTTAGGGCATATCATTGTCATTTAGGCGGAATAAATATTTCAACATACTTAATTAAGAAGTACATATATATTTGGAGTCATTAAAAATGTCAATGTTGTGTTCGCCTATAATTGGCAAAAGTATTAGAACAAAACCAAACCCATAATGTAATGACTGTTGTTGTTGTCTAGCTATTTTAACTAAATTAATAAAATTAGTTTGGCACTAGCTCAACGCTACACTTTAGTTGACTTGGACCGATGTAATATCCTAGTGAGAAGAATTACCTAATAGCTCTGATACAATGATATCCGCTTTTGGAGAGAGATTCAGCCGGCGCATATCCCCCGGGACCACGGTGACATCACGATCACGCCACACCTCACGCACTTGGGCTGCTAATACCACTACAGCGCAGGGATTCTTTTCTACTGCTATTACCTGAAAATAGACATTGATTACAGTAAGGTTTATAAACAGGCCACCCTAAAATTAGACATTTATAGGGTTCGTTTTATAATTCTCACTGCTCTGCCCCACCAGCGGGGATTATGAAACAAATCAGAAATCATCCTACCATAATCCCCACCGCGCGATCAGGGACCCAATTCTGCTAATCTATAAGAAAATCGATTATGATTGCTGTTCCTTCTTATATGTATCTTAAGCTGCCATATTTTCAATGGAATTGTCATAGCAACGTCGGTCATTGAGAAAAGATTGTATTAGTGGTATACCAAAAGGTCTTTAAATATCTATAGCGGCATTTTGCGATAATACCATTGTCATAGTTGAGCGATTGTTTAGTAGAATTGGGCCCCTGTGTTGAAGTGGCGAGATTATGAGCTAATATGCAATTTCATAAATAAATCTCAATATTTACTGCTTGATTTGAACGTCTGTCTGCATATAATACAACCAATTATCGCGTATCACTTGACCAGTACCTCACCAGGTGGTAAGTAATGGTGTGATCGAAGATGGAGCACGCTTGCCTAGAAAGAACCTATACACTCTGGACTTGAAGACTCCGAGATTATAACTAACGAACTTTTATAACTAAGTCAAAAAAATAATGTTGTGGCCAGATCTGAAATGGAATGTGGCCAGTGTATATTGGCTGAAGTACTTTTATTTTACTTAAATACATTTTCTTTAAATGTTTATCTGTTGATACAAAACATACATGCACTTTTTAATAACATTTTTTAACTTTTACCTTGACTTTGGTATTTGTAATATCAGAAGCATTGAATGTGGCTCTAACAAGGGGCCCTCTGCCGGCCCCAAGAACCATCACAGTAATAGGAGTTTCATTGTGCCAGGATTTCTTTGAGGTAAGAGTTTTACTTTTCTCCCCATTTGCTTTACTTTGTTCCTCATTTAAAGTAAGAAATTTATTTTGTTCCTCATTTGAGGTAGGAGATATACTTTGTTTCTTATCTAAGGGAGTTTTACTTTCTTCCTGATTAGTAGCAGTCTGCTCTTTTTTCAAAAAAGCACTATCACTTTGTCCGATTTCAAGTTTTGAAATTAAATTTTGTACTTCTATTTGTTTATCACTCTCTGCTTTCTGTAAATTCAAAGTTATTTTTTAATACATTTGTAAAATAGTTAAAAATTACTTTGCATTAATAAAAATAATTACTTTTGCTTTGGTTTTAAAATGTGTGAATGCTTTAGCAATAGCTTTTTGGTACTGATCATATTTTATAGGATCCTTCTCAAACACATTGTATGTGTGTGTGTCCAAATTGTCTGCAAGTGGCTGCAGAGGAGTTTGGAGATAATCTTCCCAGCTGAAAATTAACACAAGGAATATTAAATGGAAAATAATTTAAGATTCATTTTCCTGACATGCACTGATTGTTAAACATATGAGCATATATTACTGTAGATCATGCTATAATCTTTATCACTAAAAACAATATAACAAATCAAAAACATTTATTTTTTGCAATAAAGTTTGTTTAAAATAATATGAAAGTATCTGTTTCTACCATTTCAGACATGCTTATAATACTAGATAACATTAAACAATTTATAAGATCTGGATTACTAGACAAAAATAGCTTGATATTATAATTTTAGTAAATTTTTTTGCAATTTATGTAATCTTTGTTTGTTTAATAGAATAAGTATCTTTATGTTAATAGTTTACCTTTTAGGCCTGGTAGAATTGCAATAAAATAAATTTTGTCAGCTAATTGGCATTGACATTAAGACTTAAAGAATTCATCAAGTCAAAATCATAAAGGTTGCTATTCAGCGTAATTTACTGAAAGCTTTCTTCACACTGAGTTTTTAACTATAACCCAAGACTTTTTACCATCTTATGGCAAGATAAACTAGAGTGACTCTTAAAGGAACAAACAAACTGCTGGGTCTCAGACCCATAATTATGATAATACATGTCTATTATTTGTCTAACTTACCCTCTAGCATACTGTAACATAGGATCATCAGCTATATTGGGATTGGGCCTTCTCATCCAGAGTCTGTGCATGTATTGGAGGTAATGCTTGATGTCATGTCTCCTCGCCCCACTGATTATCACCTGCGCTTCGTGCTCTACCATATTGACTACAAGCTGCTGGTGAGCTCGGGACAGCACTGGGAATCTTCAAAAGAAATTTATTGAAATAACAATGAAGAAAAGGAGTTGGTAACAGTCTCAGTTATAATAATTCTCTGTATCTTAATACTGTTGTACTATTTGTCTTCTATTTTATTTGTAATTTTCTTTTTTTATGGTGTACAATAAAGTGTTTTTATTCATTCATAATATATTATATGTATAGCTGAATGTAATAATAGGTACTAATACTAACTAGTGGTTCTGTGAGAACTAGACAGTAGCAAATCGCGATCGACTAAAAAATTTAAATAAATCAAGGAACTAGTGTAACAATTTTCGTCAAAATCGGTTAAAAATGCGACCTGTAGGCGAGAACAGACAGACATACAGACAAAAGCATTTTTCAACCAATCTCGAAACTGAGACGCTTGCTTGGTCAATAATATGTAGATGTAGGAGTTGTTTTTATTTAGAAACGGAATAATAGTTTCTTTTTTGAACTGTTAAAATAACTTTCCATAAAACATTGAACAAGATATGTATATGAAAACTTGTTTATATGTTAAGTTCCCCATGCAAACAAGAAATCTATATGTCTTACCCTTTCTTATTGTTGTGAAAGAGGTTAGTAGGTATGACTATAGCCTTCACAGGCTCACCAAGCCATCTATCAATGATCCTTTGTGAAGGTAGGTCTGCTGACAGTTCCAGCACTACACCAACTCGTTTATCCCATTCCAGACGCTCATGGAACTTTGACCACCAGTACCAAGTCTCATTCCATGCATCATCCTCTAACTCCTCTGGTACAGCATCAGTAAGCCTTAATTTCATTAATGTTCTTCGACAAACCATTGGTACTCGAGCCCATATTATAGCGGGGTGGTGACTGCAAACAAATTTGTATCATTGAAATAATAATTAACAGTAACTCTGCAAGTACATGGTCAAACATAAAAAAATATTACCTGGTTTCATAGTAAGTCAGTATAATCCTCGCTAAGTTGTTGGATTCTATACCATGTAGCGGTAACATAATAGCTGGCAGACCAAGACCCTTGCAGTACCCAAGTTCTTCGCTCAAATAATCTTCATGTCTCTGCCGAACTTCAGGAGAGGCTATGTCCGTATCCCATTCTTGAGAAAGTCGACCAACTATCCTCGTAGTCCAGTCTTGCGGGGATAATATCATATCTGAACGAGTAAAACCACCAACTTTATTAGAACTTGAGGGATGCTGCCGGGTAAAACGTGGGTGAATCAACGGTGATACTATGAAGGAGTAGTTGCATTGTAAAGCCTCTGTCAAGCACCCCTGTAAGTCAGGAGTAGTGATGAACTCAAATCCACATGATATTTCTTGAGACATTCTTGAAAACTTAAACAAATAAATAAAAAACCGCACTGCACCGCGCCAAACGCAGACATTGAACGCGAACGAATGAACAATTTTATTATTGAAATATTGAATGAATGACCATTTGAACATAGAGAATGAGTGAATAAACAACAAACTGACTTTTTATGACAGTAATCCAATTTGGCCAACCGTTATGTATACCGAAAATGAAATTTAATGTTACCTGAACGAATAAATTCATAAATAAATATGTTCCATTTCCATTCCACTGCTTGATCTAGTGAAAGAGCCTAGTTTTATGAATGGCAACTGTCTTTGATTGAAGCCGCAGACAATCTGTAATTGTGTGTGGACCGTGGTGGGAAGGGTAGGTGGTAGGAAAGAAATTGGCTGGTGTTTTTTTTGTAGGATCGTAAAGATTGCATTCATGCACTATATGTAATGTACATTCTAATACGGTAGAATACAAAATAATGGTAGGAGAAAATCCTTTGCAAGTTATTCCTGCAATTAGCAGCGGCAGTTATGTAAATACTAATAAAAAAGGTAGACCACGGAAAGGACATGGTTCTATTATTTTCAGCCAACAACCTCAGGCAATGGTTGCAAAGTTAATCGAACTAAATGAAGTAAAAGCCGACTGTAACATTCCTGCAGAAAAACATGAAATTTATGAATGCAAGAAACCTTTATCTTCTGTTTGTGAGTTAGAGAAGAACACTGTCCAAAATGATGTTATTGTTTACCAAACCAACAAGTAAGTTCAAACATAAACCTTATAAGAGATCTTCTAATAAGAGATCTTCAGATCCGTAGTTAACTTTTGTAGAACTAATAAATATTTGATTTCAGCAAAATGGAGCATAATGTCCTGGCAGTTACAACTGCATCTGCCTGCATTAGTCATTATGAAAATAGTAATAGAAAAGGAAGACCAAGGAAAGACAATATCATTCGTTTCGGTCCACAGCCCCAGTCAATGGTTTCAAAGTTTTTGAGTAACATAAAAACAGAGTGTAAGACTGCAGAGAATGGTCATTATGATATTGAAACCATCTCTATACCTTCCACTCCTCTCTGCAAGTCAGAAGAAGACCAAACTAAAGATGATGATGATGACTACTTTGAAAAATCTAAAAGGCAAGTCAAAAAAGTACACTTTATTTTATAGTGAATTGTTTTTTTACCCTCATAGTTCAGGCACTACGACCATACAAAAATGTATTGGTGTGATCCTTGACAGATCAAGTATGCTTTTTATAAACATACTAGCTGACCTGCCCTGGCTCAGCACACATTTTTATCAAAATATAATATAGCCTTTTGCACTCATAAATCAGTGAAATCATTTTCAAGATCGGTTCAGTAGTTTACGAGATTACAACCTACAAACATACAAACAAAAATCTTTATAATTTAAATTATAAAGATTTTAGGTGGGGCGAATAAGATCTGCACTGATGTTCCCGCATTGGGGTGTATTGTGCATTACTCCCTTTCTAACCTGACCTCGGCCATCCTAACTCCTTAAAATAACCGTAGGATTTTGGGTTGATGGCAGCAGCTTTCCAGGATCCCCATAATGTTGTTGTGATGTTGGAGGAGGAATCTTTATAATATTAGTGTTCATTGTAGCTAAAAGCAATATCAATAAAACTGATAGAAAGCTAAATGGTGTTCAAAAAGTAACTAAAGTGAAACTAAACCTTTAGTTTGACTTTCTAAAACATTATTATCAGCCGGCTACTGCTGAACTTAGACCCTTCCTCCCTTTTTCTTTATGACTGCCTGAGATCTGATGAAGATAAGTATCAGTGAATGAAAAGCATAATTATGTAACATAAAACAACATTTGATTAATATAAGTAATGAATATTGTATAAAACATTTGCAGGAAAAAGATATCAAAAAAACTGAAGGAACCAGCTAAACCAAGAATATATTCATGTGATTTCGAAAACTGTTCATACTCCACCAAACTAGCCTCAAATTTGATAAGACACAAAAGAGTTCATACTGGGGAAAAGCCATATCTCTGTGATCAGTGTTCATTCAGATCAAATTTTATCAACTCATTGAAATGTCACAAGAGATTGCACACTGAAGTGAGACCCTACAAATGTCCAGAATGTAGCTACAGTTGCAATAGTACTTCTAACCTGAAGAAACATTGTTATGCAAGGCATAAAACCATTGAAATTTATGTAAAGGTTTGATCTATGTATGGCACATAAACTATACTAAATGCTTAGAAGATTAACCGTTATTCTTCTAAGCTAGACGCCAATGCTCCTGGCAGACAGGGTCATAAACCGTGGGATAAGCGAAGATGATATTGCTATCTCGCTCACTCGTGCAGCCCTTACGGGAACCGTTAGTGATGCGCCAAGTACTTATCGATAACACTAATGTCTAGTAATTGTATTGAAAAGGAAACAAACAAGTTTATTGGTTGGCCCCATCTACCACGTGTTTTGGCATATACTATAGTAAATTTGTATATAGCAATGTAAATATAGTGTAGTGTAGTGACATGAAGTATTGTATATATGTAACTCTGCAATATCAATCCCCTAGTTCAAGGTTCAAGCCATTATAACAATCCAATTTAATGTAGTAAGTACTTTAGTTGTCTTTACACCAACCAGGGTAAAAATTAAAATTGAGATTATTAGTAGATAATCTCAAATGCTAAAGTTGATTTCACTAGTATCATTTGTTTTTAAATGACATTGTAGTAATTCACAAATTAGGTATATAAAGATGATTGTCAGCGATGCACCATCTTTGGTATAGTTAACAAAAAAGTTATAAATAAACCAAATGTAAGTCATGTCCAAAGCTTTTATTTTATCACAATAACCTAAATACATGACATGTATATAATCCTAAAAATATATAACTGGTATATAAACATTGCCCAAAGTACTTATATAAACTGCTTTCCTCTTAACATCATAAACACACCATGATATTTGTAAACATTTTGAGCTTCTAAATAAGAATAATA
Source organism: Philereme transversata (assembly GCA_963924445.1). Taxonomy (NCBI): domain Eukaryota; kingdom Metazoa; phylum Arthropoda; class Insecta; order Lepidoptera; family Geometridae; genus Philereme; species Philereme transversata. Next base: position 16,015,233 of record OZ004350.1, on the reverse strand, counting down.
CTTGTGGTAGACAAGATATTGGCAAGTATCAGTGACAATGTTCAGTGAAATCTACAACTACAGATTCGCGCCAGCCGAAGAGGAAGTAGCCAGTTGCTGAGCCGAGGACAACGGCCATACACAGCCATGTGTTGTACGTCATGAACACCAACATAAGCATGTAACTTACTAGCACTTGTAGACCGTGGAGCACTGTTTGCCACGCATGAGCTGTGCTCATCATGGTAGGACTGAAAGAAGAAACCTTCATTTAGCTCAAATCAAAGTAGGAAAACACCAAATCTGACATTGGCCATAGTATACAGGTGGGGCAAAATTTTAGCTCATTGAGGACAGCTACCTTTTCTTTTGCAGTCAGAAGACTTTGTTCTTAGAAAACTACAGGTTTACTTTAAAAAAAAGATTTTAGAAAAAAATTATAGTCAGCCTAGAAAATGACATTTGTTAAAAAAAAAACAAGATGGTCACTATCGACTCTATTCTCCATCAGAACAAAAATTAAAAAAAATGTTTTTCCTACAAATTCTAAGTAGAAAAGGTAGATGCTCTCGATGAGGTAAAATTTTGCCCCAACCTGTATGTATACTCTAGACGTTGACGGCTGAACTCGGCCGACTAAAACAAACGTGTATAAAATAAAGAGAGCGCGTACATTACTACATATATACAACTGACGACATCGTGCCGGTGCAGCGGTGGTGCTGGTGTACGGCGTTTCATTCGGTCGGCCGAGTTCGGCCGTCAACGTCCGAGCATACTACGGCCGACGACTGATTTGGTATATTCGAGCCGTTAAACACCAAATCCGTCATCGAAGGAACATGACTTATTTATGACCGGTTCCTATAAACGTCGATAACCGATAACAACTCGATTCTCCTTCCACGTTTATAGGAACCGGCCATTAGCTAAGTAAAAATTTTTTGGCTCTTATAGGTCTGATGGCAGATTATGATGAAACAGTTTTTAGGGTTCCGTAGCCGAACTAGGAGTCCCTTATAGTTTCGCCATGTCCGTCCGTCTGTCTGTCCGTCCAGTTACAGCCGTTTTACTCGTAGATTTATAAGTTTGCTGTGAAGCTGAAATTTAGTATGATGATTGACGATACGCTTTTGTGACGTGTAGGTACTAAACCTATGAATTATAAGCGTGGGGGTGTTTTTTACCCCATTTTATGGAGTAGGTATAATTGAATAAATCTTCCAAAAACACCAATACAAGTTTTCCATAACATTTTTTTATATAGGTACTTATGAGTCCGTTTACGAAACATAAAACCTCTGGCAATTTTCGTAAGAGTCCGGATGTATACAAGCAAGAAAATTAAACGGTGCAATTTTTCAATAAAAATAAATTAAACCCACACCAACTTTAATGACATCTTTTACTGCGCAGTATCAGGAATTAAAAGCATCTACCGACCGACCGACCGTGGTACAACAATCATCCCAGATAAAAATAAAATACGTAAAGTACTTACACATTTCTTTCAAGGGTATGCGGTACGGGTCTAAAAGAGAAAACAGCCTTGTTAGTGTGTTACAATTAACGCCGCATTCACGGTAAGGCCGACCGCAGACGACCAACAAGTACCGCAAACTTCTAGATTTTGTTGAATCAAATTGTTGTTGCCCTAGCAATAAAAGCTCTCAAAATAAGTGTGATAGGTACCTATGTAATGCTTTGCTTCCTTTCATAAATAATTTAGTGTAAAAATTAAATGTATAAATAAATAAATGAACAATATGATCTGTTACAACACTGCTGATCGATTATAATTATGATGATTCACCTAGAGGCTACTCTAGACCCCTGACCTTATAGAAGGTACTTCAACTCAAAGCCGTCACACAGAATATCGGTTCTACAAAAAAATTTCGATTAGTGTACCTAAAATCGCTGACCGATTTTAATTGGTCGTCTGCGCTAAGCCTCATTAGTTTACAACCTGTCCTTCAAAACAAACAGTTGCTTGTAAGAAATGTTACATAATGTTAGCTGATTTCAAAATTATTCATGATTTTGATAAAACCAGTTTTGTTTGAAAGTTTTTTAGTTCACGAACACAATTTTGAATTCAGACTTTCTCTGAATAGTTAAGGTTTAATACAACGTCATAATGCAATAACGAAAAATAAACATCCAACATGTAGTATTTATATTGTCTTGATAAGTTCTGATCGGTTTATAACTCTACGTGTCTCTTGTGACACGATAGCGTCATTTGGGGGTTTTAAGGGATTTCTATTGTTATAAGAAAACATTTAGGGCGACTTGCGCAACGATGCCTAAATTTATTTAGCGGCTAAATATGATTTAAACAGTTATCAAATCATACAAATACGTTAAACTTAAACAAGTTTAGTCCCTAAATACGTTTAGGGATCGTTGTGCAAGCCGGGCTTAGAGCTTGTCAAGCATAAGTTAGCATTTTCTCAATAGTTTTGTCGCTACTTTCTATTCATTTGCGTCATCTGTGTTATTGGTATTACATACTCATACCTACTTAAAACGACTTTGACATACTCTAACCAACCATAAATAATAAGGTCAATTTTTGTAATCAATATATTAACTTAGTTATAACTTACCAACTTATAACTTATATTTGACACACTAACTGTAAAAACTTCCGTTGCACTTTGTGGTTCTTATATTAATTTATGATTATTTGTGGTTGGTGTTTAGTTGATTAGGTGAGTATCTATTTATCATTCATTTCCAACGTGTACCTAAAATTATTTTTAGTAGCTCAGATCAGTAAATTTTCATGTTTTGCGTTATTTCATCGTAACGTTGTAAGAACTTACTGGATAACTTGAGGTTCATCTGGAGCACACATATTGGAGACGCCCTTGTCAGGAGGCGCCACTGCGCAGTACTGTAGCCCTGTATACGTTTTCCACAGGAGATGTTTTCTATAGTATTTGAGACTGAAATAACAAGGAAATTTTTTTATGAGACATATATTGAATCTCCAACAAAACCGGTTTTGTTAGGTTAGGCTTAGGTTTTTATTAACAAACACTAATGGCTGAAAATATAATAAAACTAGTTGCCGCCCGCGGCTTCGCTCGCGTGGTTGAGTTTTCAATAATAACGTTAGCCTCATTCTTCGCAGTCGGTTAAAAGTAGCCTATACCCCGATTCCGGTTATAACCTATCTGTATTTCATAGAAATCGGTAACAAACAGACAGACAGAGATAGTTTCCTTCGAATTAATAATATTAGTATGGCTAACATAATGGTACTATGTCGATTGCAAATGTGTTGCATTGTTATTTAAAAATAAATAGGTAACCAGTTCGTGATTCTTTAACTGACTTTGACTAATAAAAGCTCCGAAGTCTTTGAGAGGAATTTGGTCTAAGAGCCGGTGAAGATCGACCTTCACCGATCTGATAACCAGATGAGACATATTTTTTATCAAATATAATTTATAAACAAATATGCCTATAATTACTTGCCTATCTAAAAGTGCTCTCTAAAAGTTTTTAGCTAGGCAACAGTACTATAAGTATGATTTTTTGCAGGCAATGATTTTGAAATATGACTGATTTTGTAATAAAATAATCTAAAATTTGATATAACTTTCGATAAGTTAGCAGAACGATGGAGTCACCTATATTGACTTACCTGTTCACATCGGCTTGCCAGGTAGCTATACACAGAAATGAGTAGGCAAGCCTACTGAGGCATATTCTGTGTGTTAAAAACTAACAGTGAAATAAAATTCATTTGGTTATCAAAAGAATGAAAGTGATGAAAAAAAAATCGATTAAAGTTAATTTAATTAAAAATAGCCATAAGCACTTTTAGATAGACAAGTAATTATAGGCATATTTATTTATAAATTATATTTGATAAAAAATACGTCTCATCTGGTTATCAGATCGGTGAAGGTCGATCTCCACGGTCTCCTCTACTAATTGACCAAAGTCAGTTTTATCATCATCATCATCAACCTATAGCAGTCCAGTTCATTCTCCGACTCTAGAAAAGATTTAAAGTATTTTTTTACACAGTAGGTAATTATGGTACCTAAATTAACCATTTTTTTGTCATTTGTTGGTTCTCATGCAATTCGAGATTTTATCTTTTGTCGCTTACGTCATTTACTCCTGCGACAATGCGGCGCGACTATGATATATGTTTGTCTCGTTCTTCACCTAAGCAAGTAAATAGCACTGTCACTTTTTTGCGCGCGGGGCACAGATCTATATGCTCCGGCCAATAGTCACCGAAATTAAATTTGTATATCGTCTTAAGTATTATTGATGTACCTAATCAAGTGTTCTATCGTGTCCCCTATGTTTTAAATAAATGAGTATTTGGTGTAATCTAGGAGAGATAAACCATTTTTTTGGTTCGTATTTGTCTTTTAGTAAAGAAAAATGTACCGGGTGTTTAATTTTCCACAATTCGTTAATATTGTTAATTTTAGGCCGTAAATAATATTTAGTCCAAAGAACTTACCCTTCATACATCAAAGCCATAATATAAATAGCGAAGAAGGAACCGACGAATTCCCCTACTTCCGTCACATTCCACCACGAGAAGAGGATAGTTTCAACGAAGCCACCGTGAAACTGCAACGAAAAGTTGGACTAGGAACAGACCATTGTATTGACATGATGTAATTACTTATTGAATCCTTTGTATTGTACTTCTTTACGACTTTCTTTAGATAACCTTGTAGTTCTTAAGTTATTCGTCATAATAAAATCGGAACTTGACGAAATTCACAGGGTACACCAGTAACCCCAGTGCTGAAATTTGGTATACCTTACGTGTAGCTTTAGTTACACAAATATAGGGAAAAGTCTGAAATCCAAAATAACTGCAAATTCTTCCCCAAAAAAGTCCAACCAATTGACATGAACTCCCGTTACTTATAATTTGGATGAAACTGTAGGTCAAGTTGGCATGAACTTGTGCGTGCGACCCACTATTAAGATTAGATATTTTTATTTTAGTTTTCACGGAAGACTCGCGAGAACTCAGTTCGGGGCGAACCACTAGTTACATACCGTTAGACATTACACATTTTACTATACCTATAATAGGTAGTATTGTTTCCAACGTACTACCCATTAATAAACAATTTATCGCAATTCCGATCGGTATCTAGTTGGAAACAATTCACTTTTACAAAGGGTTCGCGGATCTTAAACCGGATGTGTCATGCTATAAAATTAATTAAAATCGATTGTTAAATAATATTGTGGGTGAAACAAAGCAGATTTGACTTATTGGTTAAGATTATGGTATAAAAGCAAATATGTACGTTGATATTCAGAAACCATTCCTTTCTTATAGAAAAAAACTATGACCCCTAATTAATAAGGATATGAGGATACTGTCATAGCAAAATAAATTTATTTTATACTACTACTATTTCAGGGCAAAGGCGCTTGGCCATATGTTTTTCCTGTCATATCATAGGCTATAATGAAAGAGAAAAGAACTATTCTAAGAGCCTTTACACACGGCATGTTCCAAACGCGCAGAAAACGCGCCCTAACGCGATGTCGTAGCCAATAAACCTCTGCACACGTTCACAAATTTTGCCTCACGTTTGTATCGATACAAACGCGTCAAAAACGCGCTATTGTCGCGCGTTCGTTATTTGAAGGCGTACGCAGGGCAAACGCGATACAAACGAGCTTCGAACGCGTTTTTTTTTCTTCTGCTTTTTCGGCCTCAACGCGAGCTTTCAAGAAACGCACGTCGTCTGCGCATTTAAAATACGCTATGTGCATAGGAGCTGAAAAAATGGCAGTAGAGGAAAATATCTAGATGCAAATAGCATATAACGTATTGGGAAGGAGGCTTATACCCAGTAGAAGGTTGTTTATTACATATTTATTATTATAGATTTTATATATGTCACGCTTTTCAATGTATTTTTTAATTTAATTTTATTATTTTTGTTTGTTAGTCCGCAACTCAGACTCGGCCCTAACGGAAGACCAGCGTGGGTTGTTATACTCGTATTACAACCAGCATTATGCTGAGTTAGGGTCCCTTTTGCAACTTTTATATATTTTATTGTAGATTGTCTAGTTTTAAGTTATATTTTGTACCTCATTATTTTTTTCCTGTGTGTTTTTTACTGTAACGTTGCAAATAATTTTTTTTTTCTATTCTGTTACATGGACTGTCTATGATGATGATGGAGTACATTCTTACGACAGTAGTTTTTACCTGTGTGGTTATAGCTCACTATATTACTCGCGTACATTCAGGATAAAAAGTAGTAAAATTATATGCTTAACATTTACACTAATTGCTCATCCGTTTGACTAATATATGTGATGACATTTGCAGGATAATATAACTAGTAGGAAAAAGAGTAACTTTACTGCTTACCAATTTAACTATTGACAGGGAAAATGGTTTTTTGGAACTTTGGTTTAATTTCCTGCATGACGTATTGGGATTAAAAAAAACATATAACCCCTAAAATATGTAAATATTCATAAAACTGAACATTTCATAAAGTCCAAATTCAACTTGTTTTTTCAGGAAAAAAAACAACGTACCTAAGTACATCCTTTATTATAAAATACAAAAGAAACAGTTCAGCAATATAACGACCTTTACAAACGATTTATGGATAGCTCAATCGTTACTCTGGCTGGCTTATCTGGCTGGAGTAGTTACTCCAGCCAGATAGAAGTGTCTCTAAGACACTGGCTGCATTGCCTCGCTGACCCATATAAGCAATCACCCGCTCACGGATCACACCACACCAAACGTAGTTAAATAAAAGTGGCACTCCGGGAGTGCCGACAGAAGTGAAAACTTGAATAAAAGCAGACTACATCTACAGATACTTATATACAGAGATGTCGGTAACGGTAACAGTGTCGCGAGTTCAATGGTTTTTTCCCATCTCAAAAATTGCCCAACGCGCCTGAAGAAGTTTTCATACCAAAAATATTTCAATAACACAACTGCCCCAGTACCCCATGGAATAAAAAATGGGTAAATCAAATACTTACAACCATACTCATATTCATATCCATGTTGTGTCCTCCGTGTCCTTCATGCCCTTCGTGTCCTGATTGTGACATCGGTACCGCTCCATAATCCGCTGTTAGGGTTTCTAAACTAGAATTGGGCTGGTTCTGAAAGGTAAATCGAATCTTAACATAAGGGTTGCAAACGAAATCAGGGTTATGATTGCAAAGTGAGACGCACGCCATTAGATTAGCCAGGGTTCCTCAAACTTTCGGCTCCACGAACCCCTGTTAAAGTTTCCAGGTGACAGCGAACCCCTTAACTAACTAATTAAATCCCCCTACCCCCAAAGAAAATAATAAAATTGACTGCTGAAGAAAATAAGGCTTTTATTTCAATAAAAGGTAACAAATAAAGTGCCAAAAGAAATATCTTTTTAATATTAATGTGATGGGGTGTGCTTGTTTCTTGTCGCAAATGGAGTCAATTTTAGGAGTATTTTTGGACAATTTTAACCTTAATTCGGACTCTGTATCAAGTCGATTTCTGTATTTAGTGTTTATCATGACCAGGTTTGAAAACCCACTCTCACATAAGTATTACAACATACAAAGTGGGGTACGAGAACCCCTAGGGGTTCGCCATTCGACGGCAGGGGGTTCGCGACAAGATTTACGTAATGGTGGCTTGATGACTGGCAGGCACCTGGGCACACATGGTGGCGCGCGTAAAATTTAATCCATTTGCGACAAGAAACAAGCACACCCATTACATTAATATTAAAAAGATATTTCTTTTGGCACTTTATTTGTTACCTTTTATTGAAATAAAAACTTTATTTTCTTCAACAGTCAATTTTATTATTTTCTTTGGGGGAAGAGGGGATTTAATTAGTTAGTTAAGGGGTTCGATATCACCTGGAAACTTTAACAGGGGTTCGTGGAGCCGAAAGTTTGAGAAAACTTGACATAAAAAAACAAGCTTAGCAAATTGACTGTGAAAAGAGAAACATCATGCTTTTTGCATTGAATATAAAGCTCAATTCAATCTAAACAACGTACGTCCGCGGTACATAACGGCAATTTGATAAGTCGATGACATTTGATTGGTTGAAATTGGTGCGGTTAAACAAGGGGACACGTCGCCGCGTCGCCTTGAGCAAATATATACGAACCAGATTGTTAGCTACCTACATAATATTGAATATGGTATTGTTTTGTTGCACAATACCTATTCAACCGATGAGAAATTAACATTCATGGCCTAAGTATTCGCATTGCATTTGCAGATCCGTATACATCGTCCGTAGAGCGGGCAAGATAAGGCATAAGTAATTACTAAAAATTGAGAAGTAGTAATTTTCTCTATCTTCGTATAGATTTTTATAAAATATCAGTCAGTCAGGCACTATTTTGTTTCAATTTCACAATGAAATCTTAATCATCGACATCTGCAGTAGGAAATTATAAAGGCATGTTAAGTGGTTAGTTGGTAGGTACACGCTTCGCAAAACAGTTCTATACCCAAGACAAAGGCGTATGTGTAGTTAAACATTTACTTTTATAGCTCGGAGATTGTTTAGAATTGATGTCATGGTCATATTAAGATAGTGCTACGTAGCCCAACACGCGATATTGAACAGTTTTTATAAAAACCTGTTCAGATTGGTAAGTGGAGGCATGAAGGGTTAGTCATGAAGTAGAAGGGTTATAGTTAGATGGAGATGGGGCGCCAAAAACTACTAGAACTTCTAGTAGCCTAGCCTTTGTGCCCCATCTCAACCATCCACCCTGTATATTAATATTTAACTTGGAACTTGCAGATGACTCATAGCAGAGTTTATCAATTGATGTAGATAATCAGCACATAACTAAAGATAAGTCCTAATGATAAGGTTAATAAACAATAACAAACAGTTTACTTACATATTCATCAAGATGTGATGGCATATGATGTGTAGGACCAGGCATATGATGACCATGGTGTTCTGGCCCACCAGAATGCATATCTCCATGGTGTGCCATTATGCCTAAAAAGATTACAATAAGTAAAGGTCTTTCTACCCTATTCCGCCCCTTACGTATCTCACGACAGGTTTGCAACAGGCATAAATCCTGCATCAGAATTGCTATACTTTGGCAGCAGTGATTGCGAGATTTACGCCTGTTGCAAACCTATTGTTAGTTCCGTGATTAGTGACTCTTTTAAGTATAAATATTGGTGTTAATATCGGTGACCAATTCTGGTGCCGAAGTTGTTTTAGACCGCCACGCCGGAACATGGCTCAACGATGTTTAACCGTGCCTTCCGCCTTTCACATCGGGTGGTTAGGTCCGCTCAAACTGGTTTTCTGTTAATGCTTTAAGACTTAAGTAAACTACAGTTCCGATCACAGAACCAGGTTAACTCGAGGTACACGTGAACTTAGGGCCGCCGTAGGTACTGTACTCGTTCATGAGGCGGTTGGAGTCCAAACTACAGACCGAGACGGAAGACAAAGCCTGAAGATCGAGAGATGACTCCGTCTCTAGTGCACATTGCGCGAGATCAATACGCATGACAGATAACGTCCACGCGCGATGCCTCTTGTTCGTGGCAGCAACCCTCTTGCTGTCTCGGTCACGCTCGCGAACTGAACACATTCGAAAGCCTTATGTCAAGTAGGGAACTGCCACCTTTATAAATTGGACAGGAGACAGGCCGTAGGCCCCGTGTTGGTATCGTGCGGGAGAGTCGGAAACGCAAGAAGATTACCGACCTATTACCAATTCACTTCCTTACTACCAAGTAGCTTGTTTAATAATTTCAATGGCTGTTTACAAAACAATTTCGTTCAAACCATAAACATTTTTCACAATGATTATTTCATACGCGCGTAGAGGGATCGGCTTCCAGATAATATGAATCTTTAATTGATCGAGCGGTTACTAATATTAAAAAGAGGTAAAGTTTGTAGTTTTTAAGTTTGTATGTTTGTAGGGGGTAATCTCAGAAAATACTGAACCTATTCCAAAAACGTTTCACTGATCGAGCTAGACTGTCCCTGATTCCTATAGGCTACCACAGGGCTATATAGTGTTTTTTTTTAACTGGGACAGTATGGGGAATCCGGAAACCATAGCAGTTACAAATAAACTGTCTCAGGTACCATTTGGTATTTTTAGGGTTAATGGTTATGGTGCTACTTTCTCCATCCGTCCGTCCATCTGTCACTGCTGATTATCTCAGTAACTACTGAACCTCTCTGTTTGAAATAGTTATAAATAATACTGACCTTCCTCTATTGCAAGTAAAAAATTAAACATATTTTCATTTTGATGACCAAAAGAGCCAAAATGAGGGTTTAAGTTTCAAAAAGGGGTTACTAGGTTAGTGTGTTAAGAAACAGATTGATTTACACATTTCAAAACCATGTTTTATATTTTGTACAGTTTGAGAGTTATGATGAAAAAATACCGCCCTTATATCCGAAGTTTGCTAAGCGAAAAATCTGAAATTAAGATTCTATGAATCTCATCTCATCTGAATATGATTGAGAGATAATATGCAAAGCTGACAGGAAAATTATAACGAAGTCTCTAGCTAGAACAGTTTTTTTAGTTATTTGTCTTAAAAGTTTCTCGGTTTACCGGTCACATAACTAGATGGCGCTGTTTAATTAACATAAATAAACCTATCTAGGTTCGGAACCCTCGGTGCGCGAGTTGTCTTGTTACCGTAAGCATTCGGTTTGCAGAAGCCTTTTTAACCTACCTAGATACAAGTGCCATTTACAAACCTAACCTACTTAGTTGTATTTTAAATTACAAATGGTTAATTTACGAACTTCAACATAATTTCACACATTACAGCAAGACGGTACAACAGTGAGTTTAAAATCAATTTGCAATGGTAACTGATTGGGACTCAACACAATTAAGTCTGCCATCGCAATAGACACGACTGAATACATAGATAACGTTTTATTGAATAGATAAACTAGCAATTGTTCTTACCAATAAATACTCTTTATAATATTTGTTTATAACTAATATTTAAATGATTAGTTTGATAAGGGAGTAAGTAGATCTTGCAGTTCCAATAGAAAACATCTCTATTAATCTCTATTAATTATGTACTAGCAATGTTTGTCCACTTTATGATTAGTAGAGGAAGAGGAGGAGACTTGCTTTGTAAGCAGCTGCTGATAAAACGTGATCCTTACCTAAAGTGACCACATTATATCCACTTTCATACCACTTTACAATATCAATACCACTTTACGTTTTAGCGTTCAATAAGTCTGAAATGGTAACTAGGGGTTAGTTACCATTTCAGACTCATTGAACGCTCGAAGCGAGACCTCCAAATCAACTTGGGCAAGTCGGCGTTGTATGTATGTATGTATGTTTATTTGTCCGAGGATAACTTTCGAAGCATTAATCCGATCATCATGAAATTTGATACATAGGTAGTGATGGGACAATTTTGGTGTGACTAAATGAGCTAAAAATGTGGGGGGGGGGGTTGTTGAGACATTGGGGTTCAAGAGGGGTAAACAAAAATGAAAATGAAACTATTAAGTCAAGTGAGACGTCAAATGAAAGGTCTTCATTAGTAAAGTTCTTGTAGTTTTTGAGTTATTAGCCATAATAAAAACTAAACTTTGACAAAATTCACAGGATACACCAGTGACCCCACAGTATCACAAATATAGGCAAAAGTCTGAAATCCTGGATAACTTCAATTTCTACCCCAAAAAAAGTAAACAATCTACATGAACTCCCGTTACCTGTAATTTGAATGAAACTGTAGGTCAAGTACTTTGGTTGTGCATTTCATGGCACTAATTTTGATAGTCAATGATTACAAATAATATTTATATTTATTTTTTTGGGGGACTCGCAAGATCTCAGTTCGGGGCGAACCACTAGTAGTTACCATTTTAGACCACTATTTACCATTTAACCTACCTAACTACCGTTTTAGACACCATAGATAATATTACTTGTATTGAATAATCCACATTTACAATACATTTACCGTTTAGTATTGCATAAGCAATAAGGTAATTTAATTCTTGTAAAACAGTGCAGCAGTGTTTTAATTAGGAAAACAAAGCCAAAAATAACTATATTGTGTATTTATTTTAAATACATGATATATTTTTATGTGATTTTGTAATATCTGTGAAATTTATGTGTATAATAAATAGATTATTATTAATAGTATTAAATGCGAAATGCACCCGGACAGATAGGCAACGATCGTCACGCAGTGGGTGCCTGAAGACAGGCGACGGCGACGACGAAGGCCTAGTAGACGCTGGCGTGACGATCTCGATGCCTTCGAGACAGATGGGTGGGATTTGGCACGCGAGCGAAAGTCCTGGAAGACAGTGGGGGAGACCTTTACCCAGCAGTGGGATGATAAAGGTTGAAAAAAAAATAGTATTAAATTACCTCCAATACATTTTTGTGAGATTGTAAAGCCTGAGCAATTAAACAACATAGAGATATAGTGTGTGGGAGTAACTATGGTATAATTTTTTTTGTGGGTTTTAAAAAAAATATTTATGTTTATAAATATTGAACTAATTTCCTTAAGTTGGACTAAATTAATATTTAAATCTGTACATCATTTAATTATGATATCGGCCATAGGGTCTCCCAAGAGTGTGGTGCCCCCAGTATATTATTTACCAAACCATAAATAAGACTCTTTATTCTGCAGCCAGTTTCTTTAATACAAATGAACTGAACGGATGTGGGTATTATGTAATGCATTAAGGTAAACTATATCAAAGCTGTAAATTGTAAGAGCATTAGACCTAAGTTATGAATGTTTGCATGTTTCAAGTTTCTTTTCTTGAAAATCAAATAAATGCAGATCTTATCCCCCCCCCCCCCCACCATAGAACTACTAAAAAATCAATAAATTAAATAACACAAAACAATAAATGTGAAATGTCAGCAATATTGATTTATTTTTAATATATCTGTAAATACATCATTTACAAATAATTGAAAAGTAGACAGTTTAACAATAATCTGCTCCACATTCAGTGTACACTTTAGAAAGTCACCATTTTGAAGTTGGTAGTTAAGTACTAGGTACTTGTAGGCTTAATGCCATCTGGGTGAAAGCACTTATAAAAGTACCTAAGTATACAGTTGTATATTCGAGTATGGTATAATTTCAGGTCCATAATATTTTGGAGTAAGTTGAATTTACACTCTGTACTGAAAAGTGTAAGCTTGCAATATTTGAGCATATTTCAAGAACTTCATAAAGTTTTCTAACTTACGTCCTCATTTCAAGCTTTTTTATCTATAATCTATGTATGTACCTACTTACTTACTTACAGAATAAATTGTAGTAGGCACTTGGTTTAAATTATGAGCTGTCCAACTAGGTATTTCGACATTTTTATTGTGATTATGTTAAGTTAGCCACTTTAATTTTCATCTTTTTACAATAAGTATGAGTACCAACGATAGTTACTGACCATTAAATGACCTTTGTTTTCATTTTTTAAAACCTTTCTATCAACGTGAAACCTTTACATAATTGCTGCAAGTTTCGCTAAGCACTTACCAGTTTACGAATTGGGTCCTGTTACGAACGTTGCACTGTCGTGAAAACAAATCTGCTAATCGAAACTGTTAAACTATTGAAAATTAAATTTGTGTTTAGCCATTTCAGTGCGCACAATAAAATACAAAGCAATCTAGAAACAGACAGACGGTCAAGAGGAAAGAAGAGAACAACCAGTAACCAACCACAACGTTGCAGTCACTTGCACTCTCCTATCACACTGTCACTGACAGAGACAGTGAGTCACTGTCACTGTCAGTTATGTTAGTCATGATTCAGGGCTGCCAACGGAATACCTTTTTACCTCGTAAAGAAGCAGTTGAAAATCACATTTATTAGTGTAAGGCGTACGAAGTCGCGGGCAAAAGCTAGTTTATCATATTAATGTAATGTAAAAAAATTCGAAAAACAATACACACTAAATTAAACTTCTAAGACAAAATAAAAGAAAACTATTTTCTTCTGATCACAATGTTCTAGTCCTTACCATTTCAAATTTCGAACTCTACGTCCCTATTAGGCCGTGTCCTAAAAGTGCATAACCTCTTTATGGTTAGAAACCTTCAAATGAGGTACTAATATATATAGTACGGTGACTTTCGAGACATTCCAATTTTAAAAAGTATTTGCTTATGTTTTTAAGTGAGGTCAACCTGTTTTGAATAAAATCGGATTGAGTTTTTTTGGCCCCGGAGAGATTGAGAGAAGGGCAGCCTGCAGCCTTATACCCACCCGATCAGGATTCCGATTGGATGTGTACAAGGCTGTGTCGTCTGCGTATAGGGCTATTTCCACTTGAGGAGTGCGGGGGATATCGCTGGTGTACAGCGTGAACAGGAGGGGGCCGAGAACGGAGCCTTGAGGGACTCCTGCTCTGACTGGTCTAGGACTAGAGAGAGTGCCTTCCACGGTGTAGCGAAAGCTGCGACCTTGTAGGTAGTATGATGAGCACGAGTCTGTCTGGGACTCCGAGTTTGAAAAGCTTGTAGATCAAGCCGTTGTGCCAGACTTTGTCGAAAGCTTTCGCTACGTCGAGGAAGACGGCACCAGTATCTGAAGGCCAGGTACTTTGCCAATTGGAGAGGACATGCTCCGTCATGCGGAGCACCTGTTGTGGGCATGAGTGTTGGGCACGGAAGCCAAACTGCTCGTCGGGAAGGAGTTTGAACTCATTGACATGAGCCCAGAGGCGCTTCATTAGAAGACGCTCATATATCTTGCCTAGACTATTAAGTAGACTAATGGGACGATAACTAGTTGGATCGTTTGCCTGTTTGCTGGGTTTTCGGATGCCAATGACGTTGGCTTCCTTCCAAGCATCAGGGAAGGTGCAAGTTTCCATAGCCGCATTGAAGATGCAGACTAGGATATGTATAAGGGGAACAGAGAACTGTTTGAGTACTCTGTTGGAAATGCCGTCGGGGCCGGAGGCTTTCTTTGGGTGTAGGGCCTTGATAGTGTCAAAGACTTCAGAGGGCTCAATCGGATCAAGTGGGGAAGTAGGGGGTCGGGAGGCTAAGCGGTCAACCTCGCTGTTCACCGTATGGAGGTGAACAGGGTCGACGGGTTCGAGACTGGGCGAGCATTGAGATTCGAGGGTTTCAGCCAGGAAATCGGCTTTTTCCTCGTCTTCGAATGCTGGAGGGTGATTGGGTCGGATAAGGGGAGGCATCGGAGCGAGAGCGTCCGCTTTCATGGAGCGAGCTAACCTCCAGTAGGCCAGATGGCTAGGCTCGATCCCCGAGAGCAGGCTCTCCCACTCACGATTGCGATGTTCTTTGATGCGCTCTCTCACCTCACGGTGCAGGGAACGCATCAAGACTCGATTGTCGTTAGTGGGGCAGCGACTATGAAGTCTAACTGCGGCGTTAGCTTCAGTCATCAGCCGTCTGATATCATCTGGCAGGGGGCCCCGGTGGTCATCCACTACGGGCACCTGCTTTGATGAGTCTCTGACTGAGTTTGTGATATGTGTGGTAAGGGCGTCAACCGCTACCGTAATATCACCAGATGTCCGAATGACAGAAGGGATCCTATCTAGGTCAGTCGAGTGCGCAGACTTGAGGGCTTTCTCAAGTTTATGCCACTCTACCACAGTCTTGGTGGCAGGGGGCTGGTCAGTGGGAGGGCCGAGTAAGAGCATTACCGGTCGATGATCGGAATCGAGCTCATGAATGACTTCGATTAAGCGTAGCCGAAGGGCTACGTTTTTGAGAAGTGCAATGTCAAGGAGCTCGGGGGGAGTGGAAGTAGGGAAGCGAGTCATGCCCCTAGGGGCAATGATGTCGAAATTAAGGGGTTCAACTAGGCTTTCTAGTTGTTTGCCTTTAGAGTTCGTCGTGCTATTCCACATGACGTTTTTGGAATTGAAGTCACCCGCCAAAATGACGGAGCTTCCTAGACTGAAAAGGGCTTGCAGGTCACTCTCGAATTGAGGTGAGCGAGGCTTGCCGGGAGGGACATAGCAGGATGCAATAATGACCGAGGAATGCCCGGTCATTGCTAGCCTGCAGACGGAGGCTTCTATGTAAGACAGAGAAGGGGGATCAAGAGGCATGCAATGTAGAGCCTTCTTGTAGTAAATGACAGTGCCGCCCTTTTGAGCTAGCAGTCTGTCATTGCGAACAATTTGATAGTTGGGGATTTTAGGGTCCCGATGACCGGAATTTAAATTAGTCTCTTGCACTAGCAAGATGTCAAGTTGGTGCCTATTCAGGAAATCTTGGATAATAGAACGCTGCCTTGAAAGACCGTCAGCGTTGAAGAACGCTAGAGATAACGAACGCGGTTTTTTCCTTTCCTTTTGTACAACCATTTTGGGGCCTAAAAGGGTTTGGAGGAGGACGAAGTTGCCTTAACGGCGGCGAGAAGAGCTGAGTGCGCCTCAAGGGCAATCAGCTTTTCGAGGGTGGAGACCTCGTACGGAAGACCACAAATCTCGCATTTATACGAGGAACCTCGTACGGTTGGCAACCTTATCATGATGTCACAACACAGACACAACACACAGTTGACAACTTGTCACACCAACCAACCAATGAATGTCACAGACGGACTTCACTTCTGACTTTTGTCACCACAATGTCTGTCGTCGGTTAAGTAATTGTAACTGTCACAGAGAGAAAAAAATTCTCTGTTTATATTAAATAATGCTGCGCTCACTTACCGGCATTGCAGATGTAGGGAGGAGATCGGCTGGACTTAAGTGGGACTGGGCGGGCCACGTTGTCCGAATGCACTCCAAGAAATGGGCCCATATTGTGACACCATGGACGCCTGAAGATGGAGGGCGACGTCGGGGTCGGCCGAGAAAGCGTTGGCGGGACGATTTGGTCACCTTCCAAAGAAGATGGTGGGAGATAGCGACGGATAGGGATACTTGGAGGGACTTGGGGGAGACCTTTGCCCAGCAGTGGGACGAGATAAGTTAGAGAAAAAAAAATATTATATAATCTTCCGCCACGCAAGTTATGTTCATGGGGTCAATTCAGTAATTAATGGTAAAATCAGAGTATCGATCTAGTCTCGTTATGAATAATGTCTTATACAGTATTCACGTAACTGACTACACAATGGTATGAGTTGACTGACATGCGATTAAATATTTTATTTATATCAAGCTAATATTTTAATATTAGTGGAGCAGAATGCCAAAACATATTGATAATACAATCTCATTTGGGTCAACTGTCGTCGATTTAACTTTAAAATTTTATTATGTGAATTGGTCCTCTGAACATGTCCAAAGTCAACCAAACTCCTTACATCTCATAAAGCGGGTACCTATATCACCCCCATATCATTGAAAAAGTATTTTATAAGGAGATACGAGTCGTAGTCGGTTACCGACGGATATAGAAACCCGCCATTTGTCTGTACCTTACAAAGATCGATGAATCAGTAGAATGAATGGATGAACTGAACGTCTACGTGAGCCCTTTAAAACAAGTTTTACAACAGCTTTACAATCCATAAACAAAAAAAAAGACAGTATCTTGTACCAAGATAGACAACATTGAAATATTAATATTATTTTTAGATTTGGTAACATTCTGGGCTGCAAATTGCAGTGCTGCCATGTTATTATCTTTCTTCGGCAAATTTGATGATTTTAAATTTCTAGCAAGCAAAGTTTCACTAGATGCTTGTAAAGTCAAGCCACCAAAATGTTCAGGAAATGGATATTTTTTATTATTGCTGGCGATCTGAAGCTTGACATGATGATACGTTTTTGTGACGTCTAGTAATTTATGCCATATGAACTGGTTTTTTAGGGTCTATATTATGTAGCTTTATGGAAAGATGGGGTGATTTTTTTTTAACGCGGCCCATACATTGGGGTGTCGTTGTATAGGTTTCCAAAAAATACTATAAGGTTTTCTAAACACATTTTGAATACAAGAATCCAAACTGCAAAATAAAATAAAAAGTAGCACATAACCTATAGTTGTTAGAAAAATTATCGAAGTTGAGTAGACTCTACTAGTTTACAAGCAGTAGTTATGTAACTTATGTTTATAGTTGGTTTTTATTAAGTAGACCATTGCTTCGCATGGAATTTATCATAATAAAGTAAAATAAATAAATAATAAATAAATATCGCTGGACATTTCACACAGCGCTATCTAGCCCCAAACTAAGCAGAGCTTGTACTATGGGAACCAGTTAACTGATAGAATACTTATAATATATAGAAAAACACCCAAACACGGAACAAATATTTGTAGATCATGCAAACATTTGTTCCGCGGCGGGAATCGAACCCGCTACCTCCTGCGTCTCAGCCGGCTATACGCCCACTGCGCCACGGAGGCAATCAAAGTAAAGCAAAAAAAAAAGTCAAAGAGCAAAGTATAAGCATTCAAGGATAGTGTAGCTTTCTATTATTGAAATAAATTTAAAAATCAGTTCAGTAGTTCCGGAGATTACCTATTACATACAAACAAACTCACAAATTTTAGCTCTATGTAGGTAGTATTATTAAAGTACCACCTATAGATAATATTGTACATTTTATTGATCGAGCGAAGCGAGATCTCCTAATAAACTTTGGCAAATCGGCGTTGTATGTATGTATGTTTGTCCGAGGATAACATTCGAAGCATTTATCCGATCATCGTGAAATTTGGTATATAGGTAGGTAATGATGGCACAATTTTGGTGTGATTCAATGAGCTAAAAAGATTGGGGGGTTGTTGAGATATTGGGGTTCAAGGAGGGTAAAAAAAAATGAAAATGAGACTATTAGGTCAAGTGAGACGTCAAATGAAAGGTCTTTATTCGACCCCATTTTTACTTTTAGTGAAGATTTTGTAGTTTTTGTGTTATTAGCCATAATAAAAACTAAACTTTGACAAAATTCACAGGGTACACCAGTGACCCCATAGTGCTGTAATTTGCTATGCGTGTAGCTTATGTATCATAAATATAGGCAAAAGTCTGAAATCTAGAATAACTGTAATTTGTACCCCAAAAAAGAATAACCAATTAACATGCACGCCCGTTTCCTGTAATTTGAATAAAACTGTAGGTCAAGTTAGTTGGTTTTTACTTCGTGGCACTATTTTGATAGTCAAAGATTACGAATAATATTTTTTTTTGTTTTTATGGTAGACTCGCGAGATCTCAGTTCGGGGCGAACTACTAGTTTATCTAATGTAGGTAAGTAGTAGAAAAACAACTTTATTGACAATTTTATTCAAGTACGTAATAAATTAATCATTGTGCAGGTTTATAGTAAATAAAATAATGTGATAATACTTTCACATATAGGTAAATACATATAGTATGTATGACCTACACGATTCAAACTCGACTAAATGACACTACTGAGCTTGACTGTACTGTCACTCTTGTATTAGTTACAGTAAACGCTCTGGGTAGGTTATGTACACACGGCTACACCTCAAGCTATACATTTCCAGTATAAGCTGACCTCGCATTGTGTAAGTTTTCCGTACAACGAGAGGTCAGCATAGACTGGAAATGTATAGTTTGATATGTAGCCGTATGTACACGTTTGAGAAAATGGCGTTTGGAGTTTTTTAACACTTTTTTTATACTTATAACGAATTATAAGAAATTTCCTCGATGATTACTTTTTTATATAGGGTGTTTGATAATATACGCACAAAAATGAAAGAGG
The DNA here is from genome assembly GCA_963924445.1 of Philereme transversata. Classification (NCBI taxonomy): domain Eukaryota; kingdom Metazoa; phylum Arthropoda; class Insecta; order Lepidoptera; family Geometridae; genus Philereme; species Philereme transversata. The sequence continues at coordinate 15,995,545 of OZ004350.1, read as the reverse complement.
TGTTTTTGATGAGCCTAATAAATAAATTTGTGAAATGTTTACCACAGAAATGCGAAATTTATTTTGGCATGTAAAAACAAACACTTTATTAAACTATGTTACGCTATTACTTATTGCTTGCCATCTAACCACAGATACTGTATTGGTGACATCTCGAGATATCTCTAGTTGTCCCTTTCTAACCCAAAACCCGCAGCCATTTCCGAAAGAGATATTAAATCGTCCTTTATTTTTGGATGTTGATTGCAAGAGTAGGCAGTAAATTTTATACCGAATTAATCATCTAAACTTATTCAATTTTCTTTAAAATTTGATAATTTATTTAGTAGTTTTTTTTCGAGAACTCTTTTTTTATGTTTTGAGGAACCGTTACTTGAATATCGTGAGTATACCAAACATCCTGTATATATAAACCAATTTGTTGTATAATTTGAATGTTTTCATGCATATAGTCCACTTTGCCGATTTCAGCTACGTTGACTGGGCAAGCTTTAATTAGAGCTTGGGTGTTTTGCCCATATGTGGCTTAGGTATCCAACTTTTGCGCTAAATGTTTTAGTGCAAATAGCGCACGTCAGAATGCTATTATTAAAGTTGTAATACGTCAGAATGCAGGTGGTCTATTCTTGAGTTGGTTTCTAGTTTTGGTATCTAGTTTGCGTCTTCTTTCGTTTTCAAAAGCATATACCTTATCTTGGACGAGTCGCTTCCACTCAGGCCACATTTCAGCAAAGGACTCCCGAGATAGGTTCAATATCTAATCTTTTCATGTCTCTTCTGAACATCTCTATAACGAAAGAACTGGCCACCGCTTTTTCACTTACCATGTCCCAGTTCAGAAAAGAAGACGGTATACGTTTTACCCAAGGTGATTATTAAAACAATATTATTCTCAAATAAAACACCATTCTGATTTTGGAAAAGGCTGTCTGAATATCGCATAGTGTAATAGTCCATAAACAAGATAAATATGGAGGAAACTCGATAGTGATCCTACGTCCTACGGGGAGGTCCATGTCCAACAGTGGTCTTCAAAAAGTTTATTATTGATTAATGATGATGATGATAAATCAAAACCATAAACGTTATAGAGCTGTGGCTGCGTTGCACAAAATAAATAGCTTGACGGGTTTTCAGTTTTTTATAGGTGGCAGCACTGGTCAAGTGCGAGTCGGAAATAAAACCTAATCGATGAATCGTCTATTCAATCCAATGATATACATGAATTGTCTCGTCATCTAACTACGAGAATGTAAAATATATATTTTTGCCCCATTTTTCTATGATGCTTTTTCAGTATTTTCTGTTGCGGTGCGAAAATAATAATTTTAAGATTCCAAAAAGGCTGACGCCCTTGCCGCTTGTTTGGCCGCCATGTCTGATGTTCGCTGAATCCTCAGAGTTCGTGTCGTGCTATTCTTTATTGTTTACAGATAATTGTGCATTTGATTTACAAAAAGCAATGTACTAATAGGAGATTTGAATGGCCACAAATCAGTTTATTGTGTTGTGTGGATTCTAAGTGAAACAAATCAATATAATTTTGCTTTTGGAGAAGTGACTCTAGGCATCGTATTTTTAGTTCATCCGCCATATTGGCGTTAATATTTCTTCGTAAGTCATTTTTCATAATTACTTGGGCTTTGCTGGTGTTAATTTCTAATAGAGTGTGTGTTTCCTGGTTCAGTTTTGCTAGGGCTTCATTTTGATGTATAATTTAGCTATGCATGTTCGATATTTAGGCTGTATTGCAACATTTTGTTCATGGCCTCTTTCTAGGTGATTTTCTCCGTTTATCGCCAAAAATGAAAACGTAATTTAACAGTTACACAATGCGTAGAAGTCTATTTATTCGTTTACAAATGGTATGAGTAGCTATAGGGAAAGTTATTGATATATTTCTACTTCGCTGTTGAGATGGGATGCAATCAAGATCAAGCCACTCATAATGTCCCCATTGTAATTTCTGCATTCGCTCTGCAACTCTAGCTAAAATTGTGCAATAGGAATATGTACATTTATATAAACAATACATCACTGTTATTGTTGTTGCAATATACTGAGAAACTCCCAATTATATTTTCCTTTACAGGGCTGATGTCTGAGAATATTCTAGACATTCTGCTGTGGCATTAACATTGTGCATTCAGTGACATACATTTTCATTTTCCATAAAATCAAATTGAAGCTATAAAAAATTAAGAGACCAAAATCTATTTGTTACACTGTAAAGTATGAATTGAATTTTAAAGGACATTATTGGTAGTTTACAAACCATGTTTCAGGCCTTTGTATATTACAATGTGTGGCATTTTGCTCAATATAGACAACTCTAATTGGGTAAGACAGGAGTTCCATTCTTAACACAGTTTTGATGCATGACACATATTTTGGAGGTTATTATAATAGTTATGAAAAATAAACAAGTGACCAGTGGTCTCCTACAGGATATTTATACAGTGACTATGTACTCGAAACATCTTAACTTTCTAGTATCATGAACACCATCCTAGAAATCATGCTAAACTATTGGTAAAATCTGGCATACACTTAACAGAAGTTCAGGTTATTCAATATTAGTATGTGTGACCTACTTAGGGTAGTCATAATTTTCCCTCCACTTTGTAGTAGGTATTTATATTTAACAATTTATGCACTGATTACAATTTAAAATCAAAATCACTAAATCAAAATCAAAAATATATTTTTTTTATTTATTAAAATCACAAGGATGACTTTGAAACGTCAATTTTACTGCCTGTACGTTTGTGACCGAGCCAAGAAAGAAAGGCAAGAAACAAGGGTGGTTGTTTTTTTTTAATGATCCATTTAGAATACATAACAATAAAAAAAATTACATCTAAATTGTAACATTTTTGAATGAGTTGGGAGCAATTTCAATCCCATGCTTCTCTATCATCTAAATAATCTGATATTTTATAAAAGATTTTGTTTAATTATGTTTTTAAATTCAAACTTAACTAAACTAATAGGTACCTACTACAATTATTATTACATAATTTCACTGTCTTTTTGGTTGGTATTCACAAAATCTGTCAAAATATTTATGAAAGATCTTGGAACCAATTAATGTATCTTAAACAAAGGTCAAGTATTACATTGGTACACTGTCTTTTTGGTTGAAATTGAGAGAAATTAGATCTTGGTACAAGTAATTGTGCTAAGAATTGCACAACCATGTATTTATTTATATTTGGTATGATGTCCAAAGCATTTACAGTATGCATGAATTTGGTTACAACTGAGAGAGTCGAAAAGTCTATAACATATATATGAAAATGAAAACCAATTCTAAATTCAAATGCACTTGTACATTTTCACGCTCACAACACTATTTGTCAATTGAATCATAGATACTGCATATTTCAATAATCTGTGACTTTGTATTTTACTGCCTATCATGCTCCTTTATTCACAATGGTGTCTGCAATTCACTGGTATTCAATTTCTATACTGATCTAAAATAATATTTATTTTTGAAGTGAATGTGTTCTGTTATATGTTCTGACACAGAAAATCTTTAGATATTGGTAGCTTGTATCAAGAGGAAGTTTGTGGGTTCAAGTCCCGTCAAGCTCAGAAATTTTAGAGATGCTTTTAAGAATCTTTACAATCTAATATATCCTAATATATTCAGAAATGCAAACCTCCTATAGTAATAAAATGACTATCACAAGTTATGAGCTTAGGAGATTCCTACAAATTGCTATGAAGTTGCACAAGTAAGCAGATAATGATTTAGTGAACCAGTGTGCTAAGTATACTGGTTCTTTACCAACACTTGTCAAAGTTGCCTATTCAATGAGATCTCTAAAAAGTTTGTTTCGTTTCACACATTCCGTCTTTTTCACCAGACTCTTCTCTTTTTCATTTTATTTTTGCTGTCAAGCAGTATTGCTGAATTTCGGTTTGAAGGCTTCTGTTACCTCAAGTTGATGGATTCAGGGCAGTACGATGTTTAGGCTTATATATTACTTTTTTTATAGGCGATGGTTACCACTTAACATCAGGTGGGCTATCTGCTTTTTCCATCTCCATGATGCATAACAAAAATTAAATTAGCAAGCAGATTAGCCCAAAAATACCTAGAAAATTGCTTCTTTTGTTGCAGATTTTGTAATATCTTCTGGCTAACATCAAATTGTGTTGCAATTTTCACATACATTGACCTACCCTGCAAAATAGGTAAGACCTTTTTAATTTGATTTGTGGTCTGAACTGGTAAAATGATTATTTACAGTGCAATGTTTGTTAATGTGGATCATAAATTTCTACTTTGGGACATACAGTTCCATTATCAGACCTAATAGTAATCTATACCCCCCCATCAAGGTCTGAAGATTGATGATCATATCATAAAATTGTCAATCGATGAATAATATCTAAAAAGACTTACTTCCTAAAAACTTAACATGTATACTTTTAACAAAAAAGTATGTTTTTATATTTCAGGTAGGCTTTGTATGATGACGCATTTGATGACTCCAGCCACTTCCATCTAGGTGCAGAGGCACCAACACTGATTTATTATGATAGAATGGTTTAGTGTTATAAGAGGGTATAGCTGATGCCTCTAAGCCAGAGACTGGATGAACCTCTTGTTACGATTGAGGTGAGAGTTTTGTGCAAAATATTGTTGGTTTTTATTTGTACCCTATTACAGTAGTGGTCACTTTGGCAGGTAGATTGCAGACTCCAGCACGATGCAGCAGGCAGTCGACCCTCTCGCGACAACCAGCACGGTAAATATGACTTATTCACAAATGTATTCTTCTTAAGCCTGGATCATTATTTTTATCCAACTACAATAAAGCAAAAAGGAAGGGTTATGTTTTTAGCAGTTTATGTATGTTTGTTTTTACCTAAGTTCCACCGTAGCCCCTAACTACTCATCCGATTTTGATAAATGTGGTGTTAATCAATTGGTTATTATGGTCAGGGTGGCATAGGCTACCATGAACATATTACGTAGTTGGGTATCAAGTTTTTAAACTTATTGCTTGTTCACTATCTGCTTTAAATTAGTGTCCTCCTTGTCGTATAGTGGGACGAAAAACGGATTCATAAAATAATTCAATATCTCTAGTAGTAGTTTCCACATATTCCATATGAAGTATATTTTTTTATTTGTTGGTAGACATCGTCGGAGCCCGTCAATGGCGCGCCACCCGAAGACACGCCTCGTCGACAAGGGCGGATGACCAATCAGTTATCGTTCCTCCAAAAGAATGTTATGAAGGCTGTGTGGAAGCATCAGTTCGCCTGGCCTTTCCACCAGCCCGTCGACGCCAAGAAGCTAAACCTTCCTGTAAGTACATATTTAAAACGATACATTTTATACCGCGTTATTTGAAAATCCGAGTTTAACCTTTGCTTTCCTCGTCTTTCTCCCGGTCTGATATTTGAGGAAGAATGTTGACTTAACATTATTGGTTAAGTCTAACTTAACATTCAGGTGTAATAAAACCAGATTTTTGAGTTACACATACTAATGTTTGCGAAGGTCAAACTTTTATTTGATATTTTATTTTAGGACTACCATAAAATCATCAAGAAACCCATGGACTTGGGCACAATCAAAAAGCGTCTCGAGTCCAACTACTACTATTCGGCGCAAGAATGTATACAAGACTTCAATACTATGTTCACCAACTGCTACGTCTACAACAAACCAGGCGAAGACGTAGTGGTGATGGCACAGACATTAGAAAAATTATTCTTGAACCGGGTGAGTAAAAACTAAAAACTGTAAATTAATGATTTTCTAAGGACCGAAACAAAATGAAAGTTATGTATGTGTGCACCTCATAAATGGCTTAAAGAAGATAACATCAGAGTTATGTCCTAAAACTACCTAAGTCAACAATTCGCACTAAGCTTCTCGTCAGCCGAAAGTAGGTGGACTAGCTGATATTATCTTTGTATTCCAAGTTCGAGTTTGCAGACGTCTGAGCGTCCCTGGCGTCGAGACTTCAAATATAGATATGTGTCTATGATAAATGATTGTCTATTGGCGGGTTCCTATATACGTCTGTAACCAGCTACGACTCGTTTCTCCTTGAAAATGTGTCAAAATTCTGACACTTTTTCAAGGAGATACGAGTCGTAGTCGGTTACCGACGGATATGGGAACCCGCCGTATGTCTATAGACCAGATACTATTATTATGTTCGTTAAAACTTATCACGTAACAACAGATAGCGCAAATGGACAAAGAAGAAAAGGAGATTGAAACGCAATCAAAGGCTGGCAAGGCAGCGACTACGAAGAAGCGAGCCTCGGGACCGGTGGGTCCGACAGTGCCGGCGGCGACGCCTCACAAGGCCCCAGTCAAGGCCGCGGCGCCGATCCCGGCGCTCGTGGGCTCCACTAACACTACCACCACGCCTTCCGTTACACCTCCCGCTACACACACTGGATTACCGCAACAGGTAATATTTTATGAGAATAAATATTAAAATAATAATAATTAATAATGTGTAACATACATATGGTAAACCCAAAACATGCTTAAAATAATAACTAAAAATTTTTACGAAAACATGGTCTGCCTTCCTGTTGCTATAAGCCTGGAAGGGCCAGGGTTCACATTATGTGAACCTGTCTACCTGTAACAGCTTTATGTGAAAACAATAAATGTATTGAGTTTTGAGTTCCTTGCTAAGAGTAGTAGAGTGCCTTGTGAAAGGGCTTGCCCGGGGAAGTAGTGATGGGATTCCGCAAAATAATCTAGTGCTATTCTAATGATTAATTAATGAATGTTCAGTGCTAGCAACATCTGTATTAGGCACTTACTTACCCTCTATCAATCATATCTCTCATTCGCTATAATTCCGATCAAGTAAGAGTAGTAGTTCCTTGTAAAAGGGCTCGCTTGGGGAAGTAATACTTCCATAGCTATTTCTGCCGCCAAGCAGATTTGCTGTGTTTCATTGAAATTACAGGCACATGAGGCTCCACGCCTGTATGCCTCAAGCTCAACCATCAATATAATGTACCTAGGTTCACAGGCAGTAAATGAACTATGGATTAAGTTGATGGACACAGGGCAGAACATTTTTAAGGGCACGTTTCTAAGGTGCGTGACCTACGACGCAATACTTTGTTATAGGCGATGGCTACTACTTAACATTGTTCCATCTCCAGATAGTATAAAAAAAGACAAATGACAAGGTTTATAAATACTGCCACACCTGTTCACAGCGCATTTACTTCTCCACTTAATATGATCTTTTGTTTCATTCACTCTCATCACTTTTTTCATACATGCTTGCCGGTTTTATTTTAGGGTGTTGGAATATGTTCGCCGTGGTCTTACACTTTTAACTGTCCCATTCCCCAATTGCCTTTCTCAATTCTCATCACTAACATCTTCATTTATTTTAAAAATCACTTAATAAATCAGATGTGGTTAAAATGTTCAGAACTAAAAAATGTTTAATAGTAGTAGAGTTTCTTGTGAAAGGGCTTGCCCGGGGAAATGCTACCACCATACCTATTTCTACCGCCAAGCAGCATTGCTGTGTTTCGGTTTGAAGGAAATGGTTGCCGGTGAAATTACAGGCACATGAGGCTTTACACCTGTATGCCTCAAGTTGATGGACGCCGGGAAGTGCATCGTAGGGCACATTTCTAAGGAGTGTAATCTACGAGGCAAACTTTGTTATAGGCGATGGTTACCACTTAACATCAGGTGGGCCAGGCTTGTTCCATCTCCATAGTATAAAAAAAAACGAACTGTAAGTAATAAGTAACTGTCTGTAATATAGTACGTGCTTTGTTATGTACGATATTAAATTAAAACACGGGTAGGGCTAATGGCTAGTATTGTTGTAAAATAATTTTTTTTTCAAATTCATTAACAAAATTTTCAATTTTCTAACAACTTATAAATAAAGTCCTAAAATATCAATAAAATAGCCTGTACAAAATAGGTAAACAAATCATATTCATTCCTCATGTAAGTAGTACTTGTTAAACTGACTAAGCGGTATCGTCGCAAAGGCGCCGCTGATTTACGTTAAAAATTGTTTGTTGAAAATGTATCGATTAATGAATAAATATAGCTAATCCACCTCTAAAATTATTTAATACGATTCCGGATGTTTGTTTTAAATTAATATCGTACTTAGCAAAACAGGTTGTATAACATATAGGGGTTTTCATACATTTATTTTAGAACACTTTTGTATTTAACAGGTTGCAACTCAACCATCCAGCTTCCATGTAGCGCCGCCGCCTGCGACGCCCGTAGCCGTCATCCCGGCGGTCGCTCTATCACAAACACAACCTGCAAAGGTTGGTATATGCTTCCACTACAATAGGATATCTGCCCAGGTGCCCCTGGTACGAAAGACCAACATTGCAGGGGCCTCAGGTGCCCTCGGTATGTTTTCCTACCAGACTGGATCATCTATAAATAAGTCGTTAACATTTTATGAAAAATTGGATTTTAGTAAAACAACTACCCAGTACGTTATTTTGGCTTATTCCCACCAATGCCAAATCTTTTCTCTGTTCTGTTCTCTGAATTTAAAACATCATTGGTTCCCAAGCCATTCGACGAGTTTTAGGTAGGTACAGTTAACACACCAAAGCCTAAGACAACATTTTTCAAATGGTACCTACTATGTATGATAAGGACATGTTATTGGAAGGATCCAATGTTTAGCAAATGAAATAACAAATAAACGTTAAATTAAAATGTTTTAGTTACATATATTTAAGAAAAACTACCTAGATATTTTTATACAGATATTTATAGTATTAATATTTAAAAAAAAACACCGTGTCGACATCATAAATAACCTACGTAGAAAGTAACAAAATATCTTATCGATTTTCGTACGATGTTGCTGACTGTACTTGCTTGTCATCGCATTGGCTGGGAATAAGCCGTTATTTTTACAGAGGACCCTACTTGTTTATTTTGCTTACTGAAAGTAGGTTATCTAAGCTATGATACTCTGCTGAATATTCTACAATATTTCTCTCAGGTTAAAAAGGGTGTGAAAAGAAAAGCGGATACGACGACGCCTATGGGCAGCTCATTCGAAGGCGGTTACACCACTCCTACAATAGACCAGCAAGGCGGACCCAAGCCCGCTAAGATATCCACCAGGAGAGAAAGTGGACGACAGAAAAAGGTAAGTATATCCTTTTATATAAAAGGAAAATTATCGTGTCATTATTATTTGTTACAACGCTAACTTCTTCTACCTCTGATTTTATTTGAAACGGACAGAAGTGGCGATTCTATTTATTACTAACTAAATATAAGTAAAATATGAACGTTCATATTTTACTTATATTTAGCTAAATACCAAATTAAAGTGACTCCTAGCCCCTCTTGCATGACGATGCCTAAACGTAATTTGCGACTATTCATATTTAAATTTGACGTATTTGTATTATTACACTACTCTTAAATTATAATTTAGCCACTAAACACGATTCGGCATCGTTACACAAATCGACCTAAAGTGATATTTCTAAAAATAAGTTATTTTAGTTAAATTGGCGTGTTAAAAAAAATTACTTAATTTTAGAAATGTCACTTTACATGTTTTTTATCGCTTTGGTGCGCATTAAGATATAAATGACGCTATAAAATCCTCGCTTGGTCCCACAGACTAGTAGGACAGGAGATGATGGGTTCACAATGGGTGCAATGTCGCCAAGTGTGGCCGCTGGTGCCGCGCACCACTCTGCCTTGACTCCGCAGCTAGCTAAAGGAAAAGAGAAACTATCAGATGCACTGAAGAGTTGTAATGAAATTCTGAAAGAACTTTTTTCCAAGAAACATTCGGTAAGTCTTTAATTAAATCAGTAAGGATCAGATCAAACTGAGCGAGGCGCGACCCAAGCAGCCGTTTCTATTTGTTAAGGGTGTTTTCTCGGTATCTTAGCAGATGAAGCAATATACAATTGTTACAGAAATTTTCTACTAGATTTCTACTACACTTAATATTTTGGAATGAACTCTTCTAATATTTTTTAATTTCCATTGTCAGGGTTATGCCTGGCCGTTTTACAAACCCGTGGATGCCGAACTACTTGGACTCCATGATTATTTTGATATTATTAAAAAGCCGATGGACCTCGGCACTGTCAAACAAAAGATGGACAATCGCGCATACAAGACGGCTACAGAGTTCGCGGCTGATGTGCGCCTAATATTTACAAACTGCTACAAGTATAACCCCCCAGATCACGATGTCGTCGCCATGGCTCGTAAACTGCAAGATGTATTTGAAATGAGGTAAGTTTAGTCTGCCACTCTGGTATGTCAAATTTTTGATGTGAAAACTTCTTTAGGCGCATTGAGCATTTTTTGAGATGGGACAAAATAATTGAACTCGTGACACTGTTACCGACACCTGTCATTGATTACTGACACTGACTGTTACTGACATACAGAAGGTATATAAGTATTTTTAGTGACTGCTTTTATTTCAGTTTTCACTTCTGTCGGCACTACCGGAGTGCCGCGTTTATTTTGTTGCGCTACTTTCTTGTTTCCTGGTAATTTGGTATCAAACTTACATTTTTGATTAATTTGCTACAGGTATGCCAAGATTCCCGATGAACCCGTACATGTTGGGGTTCCACACATAGACAAAGGAAGTTCCTCATCAGGTTCGGAATCTGGCTCCGAGTCTGAATCGGAATCCGATGGATCAGATGAAGAACGAAATAACAAAGTGAAACTTCTCGAGAAGGAATTGCACGCGTTGCAAGAGAAAATGAGAAAACTCGTTGAGGAGTCTAATACAAAAAAGAAAGCCAAGAAGAAGACGAAGGACAAGTCCTCTAAAAAACCCAACGCTGTTCCCAACGCGGTTCCGAAGGCCAATACCATCGCTGCTTACGCGGCAAAAGCTAATACTATTGCAGAATCATTGGGCAAGCTAAGTAAGTTCCCATTTTACATTAAAACTGATTTATGCACTTAGAGTTGACTGGGGATAGCACAGCTTGCTAGTTTGCCCACATAATAACATTAACCCCACTTTCACAATACTTGAATATACCATAAAAATACCAACCAAAAATGTTTACGTGTAAAAGAGAAGGTGCATAGGTAATTTAGGTTTTTTTTAGTAAAATAATTTGTAATAATGTATAGCGGCAGTGACAGCAGCCCGAGGCAATAAAAGTGGCAGTAAGCGCGGTGCGAACACGACGAGCGCAGCGGCCGCCGGCGCCGGGCCCGCGGCCAAGAGCGCAGCGCGAGGCGCCGCCGCCGGCAAGAAGAAGAACTCCACCGCCGCCGCCGCGCCACCCGCGCCGCATCCGCACCCTCAGAACGACACGGATGATGAGGATATAGCCAAACCAATGTCCTATGATGAGAAGCGACAGCTCTCGCTCGACATCAACAAGCTGCCAGGTATGTAGCTCATTACCAATCATTACACTTTCGCCGTTATTACATGTATAATAAATATATATTGCTGGACATTTTCAAGCCCCAAACTAAGCAGAGCTTGTACTATGGGAACCAAATAACTAATAGAATACTTATATACTTTTTTTGTAAATACATACTTATAATATATGGAAAAACATCCGGACTCGGAACAAATATCTGTGGATCATGCAAATATTTGATCTGCGGCGGATATCGAACCCGCTACCTCCTGCGTCTCAGCCGCCTATTCGCCCCTGCGCCACAGAGGTTGTCAGTGGAGTCAATGGAGACAGACATCGCGATACTCATGTCGTATGACAAGCGCGTCGCCCTGTCAAATCAAGCATATTGTCATGTATGAGAGCGTTCATGAAGAAGCGTTTGCTTGATATGAAGCGTTGCTCGCGCGTCTATGGAGACGCCCTAAACAATGATACGCTTTCAGAGAGGAATGCCCAGATTAACAGCATTTAGCTCACTGAAACTAATACCTTTTGTAGATATTGTAGATTTTAGCTTTTGAAATTATCATGGTTATGAACACTATTTGAACTAAAAACGGGATATTCAGTTTACCCGTGATCATGGCGCATGCAGCTGATTGCAGCTGCGTCAAATATCGGAATACTCAAAAACTAAGAAATCATGATAAATATCCCTTTCTTAGTACAAATATTGTAGATTTTGCTGGTCTTTGGTCGCATTGCGATAGTTGAATCTTATTAAGTTATTTCGATCTAACTTTTTATATTTGATGAAACAGGTGATAAGCTCGGCAAAGTGGTACACATTATTCAAAGCAGAGAGCCGTCGTTGCGAGATTCAAATCCAGATGAAATAGAGATTGATTTCGAGACTCTGAAGCCATCCACACTTCGAGAGTTGGAGAATTACGTCGCGTCCTGCCTTCGGAAAAAGACACGTAAGCCTCATTGTGAGTGATGCCGACATTATAACCTTTATCCTTCCTTACCTATATAACTCCACTTCCTGAACTCATCGCTCGAATATTCACCATGAAAACCTATCCTCACCATTCAAATAATGTTGGTAGTTCGCTTTATAGCTTACACGTGTCGATAAAATGTTTACATGTGATGTCTCCGCAGATCGCAAAGTGTCCGGCAAGTCCAAAGACGAACAAATGGCGGAGAAGAAGCAGGAACTAGAGAAAAGACTTCAAGATGTATCAGGGCAACTAGGAGCAAATAAGAAGCAGCAACAGAAAAAAGGTAAATCTTTGGAACTTGTTGTAAATTGTTGTTTTATGCATGTTATGTATCGTTATGTATGTATGTTATGCATGTTACTAGCTGTTGCCGTGACTTCGTACGAGTTACACTACTAAGTGTGTAGGTAACCTAGAAATAAAGCAAAACTCGCTGTTGCAACTTGACACCCATTTTTATCCCATGGGACCTGATTTATGAAGTAAAAAGTGGCATATGTGTTAATCCAGGTGATAATCTACGTACATACCAAATTCCATCGAAATCGGTTCAGCCGCTACGATGTGACTGAGTAACAAACAAACATCCAAACTTTCGCATTTATAATATTCGTGTGATTGACGGCAAATCGGCACTGATCTACGGCAACTAGATTCACTTCATTACATACTCTAGCATGCATGACCACCTACAACAACATACACATACTGAGCAACATACTGAGTAAAGTCTACATTCAATACTAAAATGTAATCTTACTCTGTATCTTCATAGTGATCAACTTTAGAAGGGTGGTCAAGTCTAGCAGATTTATTGATATAGCATCTTTTTAACCCTCTAACCTTTCAACTAATATGTATGTTGTGTTTTATTTTTCTTTTTTATTTATTTAATATTTTATTTTATTATAACTTTTTTAATCTTAATTAGTTGGCAATTAAAAAATTCAAAAGAATGAATGTAATAATATATTGGCAACATAAATGTTACAATAATTTATAGACTTTATTGGTATTCGGATATTTAACAGTTTAATTGATCGAGCGAGCGAAGCGTCTCAGTTTTGTGATTGGCCTAAAAATGCTTTTGTTTGGATGTCTGTGTACCTGTTCTGGCCTACAGTTCGCATTTTACAACCGACTTTCACAAAAATTGGCACACAAGTTCTTTGATTTATTTAAATTTAATTAGGGGAAAATAGGGGGAAGTTTGCTGTAGCGTTATTCATCGACGGATTTCAATCAATTTTAAGAGGCATTTTTTTCGCAACATCTTTCGCAATTAAGTCACATAGGACTTCATTCTACACAAGATGTTGCGAAAAATAAATCCAAAAAGGGGGAGTGGATGGGGAAGTTTGCTGTAGCGTTATATATGGACGGATTTCAATTATTACATTTTTTTTTTCGGAATATTATACCTACCTTTACTAATCAGACTACGCAGTCCTCTCCGCCTTCAGAAGACGAACCCGTAGACACCAGATTAGACCGCTATAACTTATACCAATATTTTGCTCAATAGTCTATAGGTAAGCCTATTGGAAAATTCAAGCACTAAAAATTCGATTTAAAATTGGACTTTCTACCACTTGGATATACAGAACACATACCCATTGACAACAGTAACAGACTCATTTACATATAGCAATAAATTGTTCGTGTGGTAGAATAGCATTGAGACTAATCGTTTTTGTTTGCACAGAAGGCGTGAAGGATGCGCTGGGCGGCGGCATGTCGTCCTCCTCCAGCTCGTCGGACTCCTCCAACTCCTCTTCCAGCACCGACACCAGCTCATCCGACTCCAGCGACAGCGAAGCAGGTTAGACATCACATCCAATACCAACTAAACAAAAAAACACTCATTCAACCGATCATCAACCAATATGAACCATGATACCACTTGGTAAATGTAAATTACTATTTTAGTCCTAGATTTTAAACCTTGCATTTAAATTAAGACGAATATTACACATTGTAAGAATACTTTCAGGCTTTGATTAAACACATATGGAGTAGACTTAGGTTATTAGATATTTTTTTTATCAGATATGTACACAAAAACATTTTTTTACCTTTGCCAGTATTTTTTAAAGCTCCATTCTTTACGTTCACTTCAACCTGAATTAATTTAATAGTTTACTATCAAATAATCTAGTCTGAAATTGATATCAGTGAAAGAATGACAGATGTGTGTCCTAGGAAATGTGGTGGCAAGAGGCATGTGGAAGGTTTTATGTACATTGTATGTAGTTTATATACGTGAACTGTTGAGGTACAATGAGTATCTCGTTCGCGAGTATGAAAGATTTTATATTCTATTAGCGATTTTATTTATTGCCTCGTGTATATAATTTGAATAGATCCCAAAATGGTTTTGTTTTGGAGATTTGTTTTTTTTAATTTAGATTAAATTCTCAGACAGCTGAGTCTAAATCCGTATTTGTGTTTTGCATGAAATATATTCTTTGGATTCTGACTATTTTAAAGACAATTAATTTAAATCAGGTGAATATTACAAATTTTCTTATACACTTCTGTATAATGTTGAAGTGTGGGGTATGTACATACCCGCATGTTGCAAGCATGAATGGGATGTTGTGTCGTTTGTATTCTGGTGCTGTTTAAAGCAATTTTGTCAAACATGTTGTGCACTTTGAAATAATAAAACATTGTAATTTGATAAAACACACAGTTCCAGATGACTGCTATATTTGCATGCACTGAGTGAATGCTGAGAGTAATTTTGATATGATTTTAATTCTGTGATATTGGAGAGGGATACCACCTTGCGTTTTGATTCAGTTTTAGCAATTCGGGATAAAATTAGTCGCGCGTCGTAAGAAATGTTGGTAAAGGCACAAAGATTAGTGAGAAGGAGAAGCCAGCTTTGGTGTTGCTATTAATTTGTCACTGGTGCCGGTAAGACGAATATTTTATTTGGTTTGCTTCCATAAACCAATAGGATATACCTTTTCACATTACCTAATATTTAACATGTCCTCAAGTGCGATATTGTTTCATTTGCATCCATAAAACTTCAGTCTCTATAAAATTATTGGAAAAACTCAGATCTCACGGTACTAATCACGGTGCTTACGAGTGTGAAATTGAACCAAATGAAAGTGGTGAGTTAGCTCGGCTTGGATAGAAAGCGCTCGCGCAGGCTAGGGCGGTCCCGGGCCCGGGTCCGGGGCGGTGTCGGAGTCGGTACGTCCCGCGCAGGAGCAAGCTGCTGGCTGCAGCCGCTGACCACTCACTAGCCACTATTGCAAACAATTGTGTAAGGACGGATACCAACCACATTAGCACAGTAGCAAGCAAAATTAACCCCCCTTGTTGGACCGGTCTCTCATTTCACAACTAGGATGTAATTTGTGACATGTTTTTATTAATTTTCTTTGAAAAGGTATGTTTTATTGGTTTTATGCTTTACTGATACACATTGATGCTTGCTCTCGAGATTAATGTGACGTGTTATCTCAATTCTCTTATACCTGTTGTTATTATTGCCGAAAATACCTAAGCTGGCCTCCTTCCTTCACAAATTGTTTGCAAAGCTAATAATTTATTGCAGATTATGTTGTTTTAATACACATGTACATTTAATGTCGATAAAATATGTTGGATAACTACCCAGAATACTTATACCTGTTGTGGTATAATAATATATGTGCTCATTGCATGGGCCCAATGAAATAATTCATTATTGAAACAATATGTGACATATTGATTTGAGAATTTGAGAACAGGAGTCAACATCCATATTTGTTTGTGTTAGCTATCTTAATAATGTAAATGAAATTAAAAGCGCATGCTAGTATTCAATGATATAATTATTTTAAAAACTACTTTATGAACAAAAACCGTCATAATAAATCTTTGAAAGTGTAAAGATAATTTCAAAAATAGTTACTTTAAATTATGTCCTAAAGTTTTACTTAATAAAAAATGATTTAAAAACTATGATTATTGTTTAATACATACATTCGGATCTAGCATTTTTTATTATATTATTTACAAAATACTTTCAACAATACGTGCAATAGATTGCCATTAAACACTAAAAGTGTTTCTTGGATAAATAATAATTATTGACCCTCGTAAATTTCAATAAAATAGAGACAAAAGGCATTCAAGTTTTTAAATCGTTTGTTAAAGCTTCTTTTATTTAAATTAGTGGTTATTATATCTGTTATAGTAGAAGTAAAACATGATTATTATATCTTATATGTACTAGCTTCATTTCAGAGACAAAATTTTGTCCTTTTTATATTTTAGGTACCTATTTTCCTAAATAATTGTAATTAGTTGAATTTATTGTGTTTTCAATTTATATGTAAAACAAGAAACATTTTATTTATTCTGTTTTTAAATAAATTCACTGCAATACTGATGTAAATTCACAAGTCATCGTAAGAATTTGCTAGATTTTAGCACACAGTATTTTAAGTATATTTTGTAAAAACAATAATAGCGTGACATCGGCGGTTATTTCGGCTGTACATGAAATTATAAAAATTTCTTGAATTACATCACAAAAATTGACTACATTCATGAAATGTTGAGCATTATGTGTTGTAGCATGTTATGTATATTTGAAGCCGTATTTATATTTAATAGTAAAATGCGAGATAATTTTATCTAAATCCAAAATAGTATTTCGCGAGAACTTTGGTACCGCCACATTTAGTAATTGTTTAGTCGTTACCGGCGTTCTGTTCTATAAGACTGTTGCTTTGTTTGAACATACACATTAAATATGTTGTCAAGTACAATTTGCAGATTGCTAAGAGATCTTATTTAATATATCACATAAATTAGTTAGTTTATAAAAAATATATTTTGTATTAGTTCCTTTACTAGCCTTATTGGTTTAGAAAGGAGAGAACAAACTTTATATGTAGACTTCGTCCGGCTGCAGTGCGCAAGAGCCCTGTATTGATTAGATTACATGCTAGGTAGCTATACCTTGACCATTTTGCAATTAAATACCTGTTTAAAAATGTTGAAATCGTAATATGGTTCTGCTTGTATGTAGACTCACTGTAGTCGGGCGAGATATTTTTAAAACAGTTCCATCTGTTTAAATAACTACCTAATAAGCAATCGAAATTGTCATCATGTTTTAATTTGATCAGCTTACATGTATTGTAAGGATATGCGGATCTGTAAGCAGCCATGATTTAATTTACTAGTCCGTCCGAATCTGCTTAACCCTTTTCCGTTTGCAATCGAAACCAAATTATCTCCACATTGATTTGGAATGGAACAGCTGCTTGCGGTCCCGCTGTCTGTACGTGGTATGATCGCACTCAATTCTTTTAATAAAATATGTGGTGCAATTAGTAATAGTAACATATTATCAGCGCAACATTTAGTTGCAATATTCATGTAGAAAGTTGCAAGCGTGTTTACAGAAACACTGTGTGTTAACATTTAAGATGATTTAATCAACTCATGACTTAAATTGATATAGATGTAAGAGTGAGTGAAAATAAAACATTGTATATATTTCAGTATATAACGATTTAAGTAAATCTTTTAAGTAATTTATTTTGTATTTCATTTAGTTACCCTGAGATCTGAGTAAGGATATAAAAAGGTTATATGATGCGCACTTGAGGTAAGGACGTTACTGGCACCAGATGATAATTATATCTGAGCGATGGAAAAACATTTCGCGGACGGAAATGAACGTAGATCTAATAACGTACGTCTGAAGATTAATTGCGCGTTCGTCCTTTTCGGAGCGCTTTAATATCACGTGAAATATTCATTATTTACAGGCACCGGTTCTGGAAGAACTCCCAAAAAGAAAACTAAGAAGATGCATCAGCCACTTCAAAACGTAACTATCTTTTGTTATCTCTGATTATTGTTTTATTAGAAAATATTTGTGAATAACGATTACGTTACGTATTCGCAGAAGATAATTCCGCCGGTGATGCCAGCGGCGCTGCCCGCCCCCGCTCCCGCCCCCGCGGCCGCGCCCGCGCCGGTCCCCGCCCCTGCGGAACCGGCGCCGGCGCCCGAAGTGAAGCCGGCCGCGATCGTCCCTCCGCCCGTGCCCACTCCCCCGCCGCCGCCGCAGCCCGAAGTCAAGGAACCTTCCCCGCCTCCTCCCGCGCGGCTGCCCACACCCGTCCCCGTCCCGCTGACGACGCAACCCACCAACAACGGCAACAGCCTGCCCGACTCCTCGGTCGTGCCGATCATGCGCGACATCGAGGAACAAAAGCCCCTCATGAAATCCGAACCGCGCAACGGCCTCGAGAAGCTCGACACCTCGCACTATATAGACCCCATCGAGCGGTCGCTGGCCAGCCTCGAGCGCAGCCTCAAAGCTGAAGTCCCGATGGACGATAGTGTCGGCGAATCGGAATCCTCCATGCGTCTTGAAGAAGAGTTTTCCTTACCGAAGCCGCAGATTATGGCCGACTCGGCTCATCAAACTTTAATGGCGCAACTCGGCGGCCTAGCAGAAATAACCCGTCTGCCCGAACAGATGAAAACCGAAATGTACCTGCCACCTCACAACGGCTACGGAGAACAGAACATGAAACACGAACGCGAAATGCTGAGGCCCGATATGATTCCGAACATACCCGGCCTGACGAATATTCAGCCGGTGTCTTCTATATTCGAGCCGGTGCCGAGTGCGCCGCACTCCGTCATTGCGCAGTCGCATCACAGCACGTCGAGCGCTCCGTGCATGATCACCCCGCCCATCAAAAAGGAGGATAACAAACCGTTGCTGACACCTAAACCGATCGAAGATCTGATGGGCGTGTCCAACATGCAACAAACTAATATGTCGGAGAGAGCTAAATATGAAATGGAAAAGAAACTGTCGGAGGACACTAAAAATTCAAATTTTGCTGCAGCTTTTAAACTGAAACAAGAGCAGAATTTAAAAAATGCCAGCTCTTGGTCGTCGCTAGCTCAAGCTGGAAGTCCGCAGAGCATCCCCAATGTGGTTCCTACTGCTGCACAGGTCAAGCAAAAACCTATGATAGACAGCTTCCAAGTAAGTAAATCCCTGTTTTTTTACATAACAGCGCCAAACATAAATGAATAATGAACTAACATTTTCACCATTTTCTGCAGGCTTTCAAAAAACAAGCGAGAGAAAAAATAGATCGACAGAGAGCACTCATAGAGCAACAGGAGCTTAGAAGGAAGGAACAAGCAGAAAGAGAGAGGCAACGACAGCAGGAGACCGAAAGGCGACATCCCGATGAAGAAAAGATGAGGTAAATAATTTGTCAATTAGAAACGACTTTACGTCATTATTATGTGTTCATTGTTGGTAGAGCTAGGCTCGGGCCTGAAACGAGATATTTTAAAATAACCCTGTCTCTATTTTTGTGTTTGGCTCTTGAGTTAAGTTGTGGAAAAGGAGCCATAAACGTAGCTCACATGTTGGATATCGGATTCCGAATATTTAGCGGGATTGAGAACCGAATGGCGATCTGTGTCATCACGTCAGATGTAATTGTACACATTGATGTATGAATGAATGAAAACACTTTATTATACACAATATAAACAAAAGTAAAATACAAACAAAATAGAAAACACGAAGCAAATAGTACAATGGGCGGTCTTATCGCTTAGAAGCGATCTCTTCCAGACAACCTTAGGATGAAGAGGATTTTGTTATAACAAAGATAATGGTCGGGGGTGTGCTATTAATTTGTATGTAATGTGTATCTATTTATGAGAGTGCGTCTAATATCAAAATAAAAGTATAATTAAGTAATAAATTTATAAATAAATATAAATAGAACATCATGTACACTTACATTACATGTAATGCAACAAGTTTCGCAAAAGTGATAGTAAATGTTTTGACAGGGTGGGACTTGGTGTCCGCAAGGTCGAGGCTGAGGTGGCGTCTCCCAGCGTGTCGCCCGTGGCGCGCGCTTCGCCGCCCGCCGCCGCGGCCGCCGCCGCCGCGCCCGACAAGCCCGCCGCCTCTGAGCGCGAGCGTCTGCGCCAACGCGAACAGGAGCGGCGTCGACGCGAAGCTGTGAGTATCTTCCTACAACTGTTTCTATTCTAAAGCACTTCAGACAATACACCTACGTGTTATTTTCGTATACAACCTGTTTTGTTATGTGCGACATTAATTTAAAACACATATCCGGAATCATATTAACTGATTTTAGAGATGGTTTGAATACCGGTAGCTTGAATATTTATCCAGTAATCAATACATTTCTAACTTGGCGGCGCCTTTGCCTTTCTACTAACACGACTTAGAATAAGTACTTTATCTATAATCTACTAACATTATTATTATTAGCCAACTGCTGGGCAAAGGCCTCCCCCCACTCTTTCCAGACACTTCTTTCAGGCGCTAAGATGGTCCAGTCCGCTCGGCAATTAGTGAGCTCGTCCCTCTATCTCTTTGGTCTGCCACGACGTCTTCGAGCTGTATCGGGGTTCCGTCGGTGGTGAGCTTAGCCCACTGATCACCCGACATACGGCATAAATGACCAGCCCAGTCGCACTTGAGTTTGGCGGCTTTTGTAGCTACTGTTCGAGAGCGCAGCTCGGTGTTGCGTATGCGGTCAATACGCTTGAATCCGAGAATGCTGCGCACCATCGCACGTTGGCAAACCTTGAATTTATACTTTTGGTTGTTGGTCAAAGATCAGGGCCCGTAGCCAAATTACATTCGCTGCGAATCTATTCTATTTCTACATACATTTGTTGTCGCTGTATCACGTGGTATTTCTATAGCATGTGTCAAATCCCATATATTTTCGGACTTATCGACTAGCGTCATCGCTAATCGACTGTAACTTGGCTAAGCCCTCAGGTCTGCGCACCATAAGTTAGAACGGGGAGGATGCATACGTCCATCAACTTTCGCTTGAGCGAAAGAGGAAGGTTACCCTTCATCAAATCTTCCATGGACCAATAGCTCCTTCAGTCTACTATAATCTACTAACATATTAGGTTGGGGAAAAAGTTTCTTCTCATTTTTTAAGAAAATTCAAAACATTTTTTAATATAGTTTATTTACATTTAACTAAAGTATCATTTTATTCGATAACTTTTTGCCATCTTGTAGGTAGGGACATGATCCCATTGCTATAGAAATTTAAAGGCTTCTGATCAAAATACCGCGACAAGTGGTTTTGGCAGTCTTCTCGTGATGTTAACCTGACACGGCGGATGCATTAACACCTCCCAGCCAAACTCTTAATTTTTGCTGAGTGGCTAAAGATGTGTGAGGTCTAGCGTTATCATGATGAAAAACCACACCCCTTCTGTTGATTAAGTCCGGCCGCTTTCTCTCAACTTCTTGCTTTAATCTCATCAGTTATTCGCAGTAGAGTTCAGAATCGATGGTCCTGCCAGGTGGTAACAGCTCATAATGAATAATGCCCTTCCAATCCCACCACACACACAGCATCACCTTGTTGCGGGTTAACCCGGGTTTCGCCACAGACTGTGAAGCCTGACCGGCCTTTGACCACGACCTTTTTCGCACGTTCTTGTCGTACGTGATCCACTTTTCATCACCAGTTATCAGCTTCTTGAAAAATGGTTCGGTTTCATTACGTCGTAATAAAGAATCACAAATGAGTACACGGTTCATTAGGTTTCTTTCAGTGAGCTCGTGGGGTACCCAAATATCGAGCTTTTTTGTGTACCCAGTTTTTTTCAAATGTGCCAAAACTGTTTTGTGGTCAATTCCCAGTTCTTCAGCTACGTCGTAACTACTGATATGCCGATCTTGCTCCACTTTTTCAAAAATGGCATCAATTTTATCCGTAATAGGGCGATCAGAGCGACGTGCATCTTTGACATCAAAATTTCCGGATTGAAAACGCTTAAACCAAATTTGTGCTACTCTCACAGACACTGCACTAGGTCCATAAACATCGCAAATTTTTTTCGCGGCTTGCGTTGCACTTTTACCTTTTTTTGTAGTAAAATTTTAAAATGTATCGAATTTCTTCATTAGATTCACTTATCTTTACAGGACGAAAAAATCACACGTTTTCCTAATTTGAATTTGGAATTATCTTCTTTAAAATTTAAACTTTGAATGATACCTACCAAAACCAGCCAGATACAAATAGTATAGCCAAAGAGATTTTATTACAAGTTCATACATACTATAATGTGAAAAGACTTTTCCCCCAACCTATTAATTCTGTAATATTGTGCCCTGTGTATGATCCCAAGTTGGTTGAAATAAATGATTTAATTTAATTTGCGACGACGTCGCTTAGTCAGTTTAACAGGTACCTACTTACATGATGAATTAATATGATTTGTTAACCTACTTTATACAGGCTGTGTCATTAATATTTTAGGACTGGATATTATGGTTGTTTGAAAATATAAAATTGTCTATGGTAATGACTTTGAAAAAAACCTATTTTACAACAATAGCCCTACCCGTGTTTTCATTTAATGTCGTACATAACAATACAATCAATTGGCGATTAACGCTGGGGCCCCTCAAGGTTCAGTGCTTTCCGCAACTCTTTTCTTGCTGCATATCAACGATTTGCTAAAACCCGGATCCTTTGGGTATGCAGATGCTATCACAGTTGTGGAGAGTTATACATCTAGTGCACGAGCAAGTGGAGCGCAGATTCAGTCACTCAGGGAGGCCATGGTCGAACGCTTAAACTTGTCCTTGAAGGCAATCTCCGACTGGGGTGATGCCAGTCTGGTCAAGTTCAATGCAAACAAGACCCTGGCGTGTCTGTTCTCCGCAAAACGAAGTCAATTTAATCTGACTCCTACTTTCCGAAATGTATCCGTGCCGATATTTGACCACCTCGAGCTTCTTGGTATCTCATTAACTCCGACTCCCAATTTCGGCTCCTACGTTGAGTCGAAAGCCCAGTTTTCGGTCGAACGCCAGTGAAACGTCTGAAATCCAGAATAACTGCAATTTCTACCCTAAAAAACTGAACCAATTAATATGAACTCCCGTTACCTGTAATTTGAATGAAACTTTAGGTCAAGTTAGTTGGTTATTCATTTCGTGACACTATTTTGGTAGTCAAAGATTACAAATAATGTTTTTTTTTGTTTTTATGGGAGACTCGCGAGATCTCAGTTCGGGGCGAACCACTAGTGTAGATGTTTTGTATTATTTGACTGCCTCCGTGGCACAGTGGGCGTATAGCCGGCTGAGACGCAGGAGGTAGCGGGTTCGATTCCCGCCGCGGAACAAATGTTTGCATGACTTACAGATATTTGTTCCGTGTCTGGGTGTTTTTCTATATATTATAAATATGTATTTACAAAAAAAAGTATATAAGTATTCTATCAGTTATCTGGTTCCCATAGTACAAGCTCTGCTTAGTTTGGGGCTAGATAGTGCTGTGTGAAATGTCCAGCAATATTTATATATATATTTATGTTCAGCTTCAGTATTCAACTATAACTTTATTTATTTTTCAGATGGCCGGACAAATAGACATGAATTTACAAAGTGATTTGATGGCTGCATTCGAGGAATCACTGTAATTGTGCGTCTAGGACTCGTTTTGTTACTTGTACATAGATAATTAATATTATTATTACGACAATGCAATCAGTGTGTGGTGATAATGTGACACCGAAGTGATTTTGTGATCATTTAGTGCGTGAGGTGAGGTCGTTGACTAACATATGGTTAAGTGCTGTGAATAGTTATACTTCTCTTAAATTAAACTGTTGTACCATCTAATTTGTTTCGTGATCGCGTATTATGAGCCTTTCGAGGGTTGCATTTTAATTAATGTTGTATGTATTATAAGTTTGTACGTAAGTTTTTAAAGTAAACAACTCTCTTTACATTTGTAAGTCTATATTTATATTATTACGTTCAAAAGGTGTCTTTAACCTTCCGTAATTGTTTTATAGTATGTACTAATGACTTTAGCATAGTAGTAATTGAATTGGACGAAAAAAAACAAAAATGTTTTATGTAATAAAGATTGATAAATAGACAATCAATCTAACCGTGGAACCTGTACTTGGTCTTCTCATTGCATGGCTGTCCTTATAACAATTGGCAAACACCTACTCAATTGTTACCTGCATATATAATTTGTTCCAAGAGAGTTATTATTGCCATATTATGAATCCTGCTTGTAAATCTACGTGCAATGGGTGAGGGCGTGGTATTTATTAGCGAATGAAATTAACTGTACCTATTTGTTTTCGACAAAATGTTATTGATTGTTAGTAGATTTTTTATCAGTCTGTCATTTGAAAACAGATCAAATGTCATACATTTGATTTGAAATATATTTATTTAACATGGAAATGTCGTCTTTTTGTGTTTGTAGATAGCTCCAGTGAAAAATATGTAGTGATTAAAATTATATCCAAATTTTATGAGCTCATAAAATTACGGTGTGAGTACTAATTAAAGATAACTATAAAAATGATACACAAAGCCTTTGTACCTATAATGTTAAGTTTATAATTTCAGTCGTTTACTCAAACTCGAAATCAAATGTAGATATGAAGTAAAATATATTGACATTCCATATGCACTCTGTTGTTTATATTTTATATTAAGCTAATAGTAAGTAAATAATTTTGACTATACCGACAATTTAATAGGTAACAAGCTAGTATGTGCAAACAATATGATAAATATCCCTAGGGCTTTCTTTTGGATATGGATTGGTAGGTATGAAACCATAGGGAATTAGTGCATTGCCTCGTGTAATATGAGGTACTAAATGCCGGTGGAAAGGATTTTCCGATACAGAAGTTGGCGCCGCCATCTTTACGCACACCAGCGTAGTGGATGACGTAACGAGCGTGTCTATCCAGCGGGAACACCTGTCTAGAGATAATGTCTTAATTCAAGGAATGTAGCTTAAAATTGGATCTATCGATTAGAACTAAAACTGAAATTGGATCCGACCTAATTAGGGAGTTTGTAGGTTATAAGTTCTAGGCCTTCTAAGGTTCTCTGCAATTAGATCGGATCCAATTTTAGTTTCACTACTAATCGACAGATCTAATATAGCTCTAATCATAGAATTATAATAGGTTGGGGAAAAGTCTTTTCGCATTGTAGTATGTATGAACTTGTAATAAAATCTCTTTGGCTATACTATTTGTATCTGGCTGGTTTTGGTATCATTCAAAGTTTAAATTTTAAAGCAGATAATTCCAAATTCAAATTAGGAAAATGTGTGATTTTTATTTGTTTTTCGTACTGTAAAGATGAGTGAATCTAATGAAGAAATTCGATACATTTTAAAATTTTACTACAAAAAAAAGTAAAAATGCAACGCAAGCCACGAAAAAAATTTGCGATGTTTATGGACCTAGTGCAGTGTCTGTGAGAGTAGCACAAATTTTGTTTAAGCGTTTTCAATCCGGAAATTTTGATGTCAAAGATGCACGTCGCTCTGATCGCCCTATTACGGATAAAATTGATGCCATTTTTGAAAAAGTGGAGCAAGATCAGCATATCAGTAGTTACAACGTAGCTGAAGAACTGGGAATTGACCACAAAACAGTTTTGGCGCATTTGAAAAAAACTGGGTACACAAAAAAGCTCGATATTTGGGTACCCCACGAGCTCACTGAAAGAAACCTAATGAACCGTGTACTCATTTGTGATTCTTTATTACGACGTAATGAAACTGAACCATTTTTGAAGAAGCTGATAACTGGTGATGAAAAGTGGATCACGTACAACAAGAACGTGCGAAAAGGGTCGTGGTCAAAGGCCGGTCAGGCTTCACAGACTGTGGCGAAACCCGGGTTAACTCGCAACAAGGTGATACTGTGTGTGTGGTGGGATTGGAAGGGCATTATTCCTTATGAGCTATTACCACCAGGCAGGACCATCGATTCTGAACTCTTACTGCGAACAACTGATGAGATTAAAACAAGAAGTTGAGAGAAAGCGGCCGGAATTAATCAACAGAAGGATTGTGGTTTTTCATCATGATAACGTTAGACCTCACACATCTTTAGCCACTCAGCAAAAATTAAGAGAGTTTGGCTGGGAGGTGTTAATGCATCCGCCGTATAGTCCTGACCTTGCACTTTCAGATTTCCACCTGTTTCGGTCTCTTCAGAATTCTTTAGGCAGTGTCAGGTTAACATCACGAGAGGACTGCCAAAACCACTTGTCCGCGTTATTTTGATCAGAAGCCCCAAAATTTCTATAGCAATGGGATCATGTCCCTACCTACAAGATGGCAAAAAGTTACCGAACAAAATGGTACCTAAATAAACTATATTAAAAAATGTATAGAATTTTCTTATAAAATGCGAAGAAACTATTTCCCCAACCTAATGTTTTAACTCGATCAATTTAATACATAAGAAGTGTCCCGCTGGCTATAGGTTCTACTTAATGGCTTATAACTCCGTAATTAGGTCGGATCCAATTTCAGTTTTAGTACTAATCGATAGATCCAATTTTTAGCTACATTTCTTGAATTAAGATATTCTCTCTAGACAGGTGTTCTCGCTGGATAGAGGCACGTAACCGAGGCATACTTCGACACCCTATCCAGTTCACTTTCGCGCTAATTCAAATTTGTACATTGACTAGATAACAAGTTTTATATTGAATCGCTATATTTAAAAAATGCGTGCCTCGTCGCGTTTTTGCGTGAACTGACCCTAAAGCGAAGTGAAGTCTTCCACCAAAGACTTTTCTAGTGTAACTTTGCTAGTGTAATAGTACCTAGTTCCTTGTGAAAGGGCTTGCCCGGGGAAGTACTACCAACATGCCTATAATCTGCCGCTAAGCAGCAGTGCTGTTTCGGTTTGAAGGGTATGGTTGCCGCTGAAATTACAGGCACATGAGGCTTTACACAAGAAAGGTTTGATAGCGGCTACTCAGTCCGGATTGACCACAGTCAGCAGTTTTTTTAGTCAGCCTCCACAATGCTCTAAATAGAACTTAGTTATTTTCGAATAAGTATACTATTACCGGTAGCGGGAATCGAACCCGCACCATTCGCGGCTCAGCCACAGAGTAATCGGAACCAATATTTCGTCGGCCTAATTAACAGAATTTAAAGTCCATATCGGCAAATTTTACAGGAGCAACATAAAACTGATATTCTCACAAAGTTTGAGAGATTTTATTAAAGTCATTCTTACTTTAGGGTATAAAAATTAGGTACCCTCGTTTTATAGCTAAAGTAAGAGTATAACTCCATAAAATCTCTCAAATTTTATTAGAATATCAGTTTTATGTTACTCCTGTAAAATTTGCCAATATGGACTTGCGAACTCAGATAATTAGGCCGACGATTTGCAGATCATGCAATGTGGGAATCAAACCCACACCCACTCGAGTCTCACCTATATAGATAGTTTGTGCCTAGTAAGTATTAAAAAAAAAAGTATATTAGTATTCTATCAGTTATCTGGTTCCCATAGTACAAGCTCTGCTTAGTTGGGGGCTAGATAGCGCTGTGTGAAATGTCCAGCAGTATTTATTTATTTTATTAGTGTACGTCAAGATGGCGTTGCGTGGACGATAAGTTCTGTATTGGAAAATTATTTTCACCAGCATTTAGTATTTCAATAGATTATATAAAACAGTCAAAGTCCTGCCGCCAGAGTCCACCGTCAAGATGGGGCAGCGCCACGCTGATACTCTGAAATTCTCAACGCATAGAGCATTAGTGACTACACGCCTGATATTTTGAGCATAGCAAACTATAAGGAATTTAAATAGGTTTAGCTTAATTTTGAAGGTCCGCCATCTTGACGCACACAAGTAATGACGACGCGACGTACTGTAGGTTTACATTGATAAGACATGCACTAAACTATAGAAAGTTCTGATAAAAATCATACGATATGGGGAGATTGGTTTCCGAGATCCAGCCGGGCGGTACAGCCTGATTTCTGGGTGTACGGACCTAGATAAATGCTCATAACTTGTGAACTGTTGAACTAAAAATTCAGGGAATATGATTTTCGGGAATTACTAAATCTTATTGACATGGAAACCAGATCCCTAGCGAGCCCAACGTTTTGATGTCAATATTTCTTTTTCCTGCTCCATCATCAGATCCCGATCACCATCTATCTATAACCTATTCATTGAGAGCATTACAATGAGCCCAAACATAATACCTCTGCTGTAACTTGATGAGGAGTCGGGTATCCTGCAGGTAAAGTGCAAATTTTGAAATCAATCTAACCCGTGGAACTTTCTCACATCCCTATATTAACTAGAAAAGAGCTGATATCTTCAAACGGCTGAACAGATTTTCTTGAATCATAGCTATAAACTCTCTCTATCAATCAAGACACCTTTCAAACACAACAAAATCAATCAAAATAGGTTCACCTGTTTGGGAGCTACGATGCCACATACGATTGTGGCATTGTACCTCCCAAACGGCTGAACCGATTAATGGTTTTTTTGTTGAAAGGTGACATATTAGTATGTTTTTAGCTATGATTAATTTAGTTTAACGCGTCTAAACTAAACATAGCTATAAACAATGTCGACATCCTTCAAACAAAAAAACTATAATCAAAATCGGTTCATCCGTTTGGGAGCTACGATGCCAGAGTCCAGACACAGATACACACGTCAAACGCTATGTCGCACACGTAACGCGTTACGTGCCAATCCAGTGCAAGGAACGATCCTGGGACGAAATTAATATTTCTGTTGCATTAATTAATCAGACTTCTATTGTTTTCATAGTAAGTTTTAATAAATACATCGATATGTAAATTTGTATTATTAACTGAAATAAAACAATGAAATCCAATTGGAATAATAATATATCACAATCCTTGGATCTTAACTGTACAACAAAAACTACAGAAGAACTTATATATTATTACACTTCTGGCTGAGCGAAGCCGCCTTGAAGTTAGCCATTTAGCTTCGCAATAAACAAGTTAGCCACAAAAAAAACATGTGCCGGCAAATGGCTAACTTCGGGGCGCTCTACTCGCATTCACCGACTGTACAAATAATGTTTACAAAATGAATAAATTCATGTGAACTGGCTACCAGTCGAGGACGTAGTGTCCCATTCTATGAGGTAGGCTGGTTGCGCCGCGGGCGCCTCCCTGCGCGCGAGCACTCTGTAGGTCTGTCCCGCGCGGAAGTACGACTGCACCGTCGTCTTAAGCGCGGACAGCTGTTCCGCGTCCACTTCCACCGTGTTAGAGTTCCCTTTATGCGGACTCAGCTGCAGGCTTTTCACACTATTGATACTATTACTACTACCAGTATTATTGTTATTGCGCCGCGAGTTCTCATAGTAGTTCTTCTCCTGTCTCTGTCTCAGTCTTCTACCGTGAACCTTCGCGTTGTTGACGTGCCCGCTTTGTGGGGCGGGCATATCACTATCGGGCGGAGTCTGAACGGTTTTATTGCTTTCGTCTGGCAGTGGGCATGATTTGTTTAACTGAAAAAGAGATAAATAACTTTAATAATTCAGATCCATTTGCCATGGCAATAGAATTATCTAGTGGTTCGCCCCGAACTCTCATAATCTCGCGAGTCTCCCATAAAAACAAAATATATATTATTCGTATTCTTTTA
Organism: Philereme transversata; assembly: GCA_963924445.1. Lineage (NCBI taxonomy): Eukaryota > Metazoa > Arthropoda > Insecta > Lepidoptera > Geometridae > Philereme > Philereme transversata. The sequence continues at coordinate 15,965,623 of OZ004350.1, read as the reverse complement.
CTATAAAAATAGTGCCACGAAATAAACAACCTCATTACTTGACCTACAGTTTCATTCAAACTACAGGTAACGGGGATTCATGTTAATTGGTTACTTTTTTTTGGGGTACAAAATGCAGTTATTCTGGATTTTAAACTTTTGCCTATATTTGTGTCACTAAAGCTACACGAATACCAAATTTCAGTACTGTGGGGTCATTGGTGTACCTTGTGAATAAAGGATAAATAAATAAATAAATAATGCTAGACATTTCATCCAGCGCTATCTAGCCCCAAACTAAGCAGAGCTTGTACTACGGGAACCAGATAACTGATAGAATACTTATATACATTTTTTTTTAAATACATACTTATAATATATAGAGAAACAACCAGACACGGAACAAATATCTATAGATTATGCAAACATTTGTTCCGCCGCGGGAATCGAAACCGCTACCTCCTGCGTTTCAGCCGGCTATTCGCCCACTGCACCACGGAGGTCGCAATTTTTTCAAAGTTTTGTTTTTATTATGCCTAATAACTCAAAAACTACAAAGATTAAACTAAAAATAAAAACAGGGCGGAAATGTACAAATGAAGACCTTTCATTTGACGTCCCATTTGACCTTATAAGTCTCATTTGCATTTTTTTTTACCCCTCTTGAACCTCAATATCTCAACAACCCCGCAACATTTTTAGCGCATTTAGTCACACCAAAATTGTGCCATTACTACCTACCTAAGAAGTAAGAAAGTAGACGTAAGTAGTTGCTAAGAAATTCTTTGTACATACTTGCAATTGTAAATATTTTCTAGGCCTCCTAAACTTCCGCCTTTTCACCTCTCCATTTGGTCCGATCACGATATCTTTTTCGCTAAGTTTCCTTTTCATAGGCCGATTAAAAGACGGCATAACGGGATTGAATTGCATCGGTAATGGCAGTGAGAATCTTGCGTTGAGGTGATTATGTCTTCCGTTTTGTTTACTAGAAGCTAAAGCCTTCTTCGAGGGGTGCTTGAATTGCATCAGGAACGGATTATTTATTCCGTGAAAGTCTTTTAGAGGTGGTATGAAGGTGTCGAGAGTGCCTCGTCTCGACGCCTCGTCGCCCGACGAATCTAGTTCTAGGAAGTGGTGACTGCACGCCGGCAGTCGGCGGTCCATTTGTTGAAGAGACATTATCTTCGAATGTTCTATAATGTTCTTGGTAGACAGCTTAGATACTTCTAAGTTCATTGTGGCTATTCTCGAGTTATGAGTATTTATGTTGATGGTGCACGCATCGCGTTTACTCACGCTGGTGTCTGCTTCGCTCAGGTAGCTAGCGATAGGCGCAGCTACAACATCTTTGGATATATTATCTAACTTTACAGTACATTGAACTAAAGATGGCACAGGAGGGATATCGTAAGTCGGTGTAGCTTCGTTCGTTGTCTCAGTTACATCATCAATGTTTTCTATATCTGCTTTGGTATCAGATTCTCTAGCGGTGCAGGTGACGGGGGTTTGTGAGGGAGAAGGCTGCTGGTCTTCCGCCTCCGTCGGTTTCAACGACTCATACGAACAAGTGGAGTTGGAGTCGTTTTCAGAAGAGGTACTACAGATATTTTCGTGAAACCGTTTTCCCATCATCAGGTTCAGCCAGTGTCCGTCGACAGGTACTATCATACTTTGATCGTGGGTTTTATAGGAACTTTTATCATTGTTACTACTAGAAGGTTGCATACTGAAACAGAAATAACATAAATTGTTAGGCATCCTATATCTAAAAGAAATAGGTCGGCGGCATATAGCTCGAGGAACTGACGGAGCTTGGGCAGAAAGGTTCTGGAGTACTAGAAAGCGCAGCGTAGGACGTCCTCTCACTAGACGGAAAGACGACCTGATCGGTCACTCTGGATCTACCTGGTCTGGGCTCAGCAGTGGATGTCTTATGGCTGATATGATGATGATGGTAAACTAACTAACTATACAAAAAATCTAGAGTTCAAAAACATGATTTACATGCTATTCTTTTGTAAATTTTGAGTTAAGCAGGTAGCTGACTGTACAAGTTCCTCTAAACCATAAACAAGTCTATTCATAATATAATCTCCTCTCTTTTTATTAGCAAAACCAAAACGCGGGACATTATGAGTACGCCTTTGTAAATATTTTTAAATACACAAAATGGTGTGGCGCCGAAGGAAACGTCCACTCAGCACATTGTACTGTCAAGTGCATTTTTTTAAACACGCCGTATACACAATACACAAATGTAGGCACGCCTTATAAAATATAAATATATTTACCAATCATCTATATCTGATACAGGATGGAAGGGCGTGCGTGGCAAGACGCGTAGTCTCGGCGCGAACTCCCGCACCAATGCGTCGGTCAGCGGGACACCCTTTTTCACCTGACAAATAATAACAGAATAATTATTTGCTACAGTACTACGGTTTAAGTTAGACAGTAACGTTCATATTTCCAAATTAGTACGATGTCAATCAATGTCCTGCTAGAAAGTTTTTCTAGCCGTTTTTAATATGGTTTTAAAAATATTATAATGAAAATATAAATGTTTATTTATGTTTTTGTACACTCACCTACCTTTAAAATCATCTCTCTCTCTGTAGTCTCAAAGGTTTGCTGGGAGAAAACTCTTCTTAGGGTTAAGCTCACCTTCGTACATGACCTCTATTTCTGTATTTTCTTGTGTGCAATAAAGAATAAGAATAAGGAAATCGGTGTGGTGTGCTTGCTGGGCAGTATGTGGAGTCGAGGGACCCTTTGTATATTGTTACCTGTTCCAGCTGCGCCAGCTGCGCGGGTGGCGGCGGCGGGCGCCGGAGCCGCAGCCCCCAGATCGTAGCGCGCTTCTTCATCTCCCGGCCGCACTTGAAGCGCTTGCGAGACGACGTCAGCGCCGTCAGGATCCGCTCACGACGCTCGCTAGCCGGGGTCCGCCACATCTGACAAACAATTACACTTTCTTTTTTTTTCTACATGTAGATGAAACAAGCTTATGGCCCACTTGATGTTAAGTGGTAACCATTGCCTATAACAGAGAATTGCCTCGTAAGTCACGCACCTTAGAAATGTGACCAACTATTAGTTAGAATGTGCTCCGCTTCCATCAACTTGAGGCATACAGGTGTACAGCATCATGTGCCTGTAATTTCACCGGCAACCATACCCTTCAAATCAAAACACAGCAATGCTGCTTGGCGGCAGATATAGGTATGTTGGTAGTTCTTCCCCGGGCAAGCCCTTTCACAAGGAACTCTACTACTCTACTTAGGAACGTAGGAACTCTAGCAACGTCTTTGATGGAAAAACTTATTCACTTCAGTATAAATCCCTTCGCTTTAGGGTAAACTTACACCGAGACGCGAAGAGACACGCAATTTTGGTGGTGAACCACCAAAATTGGTGGTATGGTAATAATTACACTCATTTAATTCAATTTCAACTATTGCGCTACAAGTTGGGTGTGCTGGTATACCTTCACCCAGCGTCTTATTATGTTATTGATCCTCAGGTTAAGTTTGACGAATCGGGACTATAATAATAATAATTTAATTCAGGCAACAATAAAATTGTTACAGGATCTTATAACTTATTTTACGGCCCATACAGTCAATTTGGGTAAATTTGATTGATTAGGGTAACATTGACATAAGGAGCCTCAAGTGTTTTTATTTTTCTACTGTGGAAACCAGCACTTTTTTATCTATAGATATTTTTGATTAGTGATAATAAGTAACTTCGTAAACACACTTAAAAAAAAAAGAATGATCTGTCAAACAAACTTGAACAAAATCTTTTGCAAAGTTTGCGCGCGTATTTTGTGTTCCTGACCAGTAAATAACTTTTGTGATTGTGGTTCAATTAAGCTGTAAAAAAGGTATGTATAATGCTTATTATGGTAATTGATAAACATTCTTTCAAATTTGCAAAGAAGATGTATTATCTTACTCCTAGTTTTTCCGATATATGCTCTAAATTGAAAATTGTGGTTTTCTGAGCATTTTCTGTGTAACTTTGACACCGTCAAAGTTACCCTGATGATAAAAAGATGACTGAATTTTCTGCTGGGTAACTTTGACACAGTTTTCTAGTGTTTATAGAGGCTTAAGGTCTCGTCTTCTGTTATCTCAATCAGCTGACATTCTCCTTGTGATAGGAACATAGACATTATTTATAATCTAATAGGTATTAATATTTTAAAATAAGTATGTCTAATTTGTCTGTAGGTCATTTACGATCAACCATGGGCAGAAAGAAGAAGGTTCCAACGCCGGGTACTCGCAAGTATGGAACAAAATCCAATTACACACCAGAATTATTAGATAAATGTATAGAGAAGGTTAAGTCTAGAGAGTTAAGTGCCTATGCTGCAAGGAAACATTTCAAGATACCAATCAACACACTTAAAAACAAAATTAAAAACGAACACAAAAATAAAGTTGGGCGGCCCACAACATTAACTGATCTGGAAAAAAACATAGTTAAAGAACATGTCAAGGCATTGGCCGATGATGGAATGCCTGTAGGAATAGATGATGTCACACTTATTATACAACGATACTTGAACTCCATCAAAAAAACAGTAAAAGTTTTTAAAGATAATCATCCTGGATGGGAATGGGCTATTTCTCAGCAGACACCCTGATATAAAACTTACAAATGGTAAAAACATAAGTCGAAGCAGAGCCCAGGTAAATGAAGAGACAATCAACGAGTTCTTTGACAATCTCGAAAATGAATTAAACGGTGTGCCGGCGGAGAACATCTTCAATTTTGATGAAAGCGGCTTTCACGACGACCCTAAAAAGAAGAAAATGATCTTTAGACGAAAATGTCGCAATCCGGAAGTTATTCGTAACTCAACAAAATCGTGTTACACAGCAGTCTTCTGTGAAAGTGCCGCCAGGGAGATAATTCCTCCTTACTTCATCTTCAAAGCCAAAAAAACGTCAGATTGGCTTATCGGAGCACCACCTGGCTCGCGGATGACTGTTACTAAGAGCGGTTGGATAGACCTAGAGAGCTTTGATGACTGGTTTAAATCACACTTTCTTCCAATTACAATAAAGAAAGAAGGGAAAAAAGTTCTCCTCTGCGATCAGCTCAAGTTGAGCTCTCACATTTCTGTGAACACCTTAAAGCTGTGTGAGGAGAACAACATCAAATTCATCTGCCTAGTACCGAACTCGACCCACATATTACAGCCACTCGATGTGCGCTACTTCAGCGCTTTGAAATCGAATTGGAGAAAAGTTCTTCTTAGTTGGAGAGAAACGGCGATGGGAAAAAAAGCTATTGCTCTTCCTAAAAACTACTTTACGGCACTCGTAAAAAAGCTTTAGAATTGGGAACCGAACAGTCTTCAGCCAATATAATGGCAGGTTTTAAGGCTGCTGGCATACACCCGCTAAATCGACAAGAGGCATTAAGTCGTCTCGGTGAGTACGCCAGATCTCAAGTTAACACCGAAAGTGTTAAAGAAGCCCTAGGAGATAGTTTCATCGGCTATTTGTCGGAATTGCGTAACACTGATCTGGGCATCAAAACACAAAGAAAGTTTCAAATGCCGATTAGCGCTGGGAAGAGTGTATCGCTGGAAGAAGTGGAATTATACTATAAGAACAAAGCTCAAGGAAATAAAAATAAAACAGAAGCAAACAAAAGCGCTGAACCTAAGAATGCTGTGAAAAGGGGTCGTCCTCAAGGCTCGAAAAATAAAAAGAAATCGAAGATACAGGAAAAAGAAAACGAAGCAGAGGATAACTGTAGCGTAAGTCAATCAGTAACTAAAGAAATTAAAGAGAACCGGAGCAGTGAGACTGAGATGAACGACGCCACGAGAACTGACTTGGAACAAATAGAGCGTGAAGTGACGCCAGAAGTTATGGAAGAAACGACGGACGAAAGTGACAACGTTATAGTGGAAAACTTTGTTGTTATGGACGGAATTTTGGAGGGGATTCATAATGAATTGGTAGACACTACTGAACTGTCTTTTTTGCCAGGAACTCAAGTCATCTTTAGAAACGAAGGGTCTTTGTTTCCTGGTAAGGTAGTGTCTGCTTCATACCCGTAATATAATTGCGGCTATGAACAAGTGCATGGATGGGGGTTGGAGATGGCCAACACCTAAAGATATAATAAAAATCAATCATGCAGACTTAATAACAACACTGGGTACTGAAAAAATTAAAATGATACTTTATGGAACGTACAAAATAGATGATGATTTTCTGTATTTGGAGTGGGGTGAGTAAGCAGTCAAATACGTTAGAGTGCTTAATTTTTTTTCTTTTTAAATAATATGGTTTAGGTTTAATTCAGTGTGCATGAAAACACTCACATACATTTTGTTTTTTAGGATTTTTTTGTTATAAGGGTAAAACCTACTGAACCTTTCTGTCAATTTCATTGTTCTTGAAAAAAAAAAAAATTGTTTGACAAATATTATACTTTATGGTTTTATTGTATTAACCGTACCTTAAGCTTGATAGAAACATGACCCTATGTTACCCAGAAGATCAAATAAATCATTTAGAACCAGATTTCTATGACTGTTTTCACTTGTGTCAATGTTACCCATGTGGAGGGGGTAACTTTGACACAGAAGAAAAGTATGAATATCTCAATTATTTTTAATGTACAATGAATTGTACAACTATTTCAATATTTGGGTACTCCGAGAACACTAATAAAGTCCAGTATTATTTACGACGAAAGACGTCAGTTAATAAAATCGAAAAAAATAAATTATGAGCTGTCAAAGTTACCCCGATTGACTGTACAGAAATAGATATTATTACGCCGAAGCATGTCACAGAATAACAGAAGTATGTCGTATACCTACAATGTTACAGAATAGGTAATAGTAGGCAGCACGCCTCGGACTTTGACTGGAATAATCATGATGTTATGGAATTATGTAGATGTGTACGTGCAAGCTGTGGGCGTGGGCTCGCTCAAGTGAGTGGACTCAATGATTGGAGTCGTTACTCAGATAAAGATAAAGATAAATATTTATTTATATGCCAAAACATGGGTAAAATTATACAGATGTTACAAAATTAAATGGTTTCACCATATTCAACCACAGTGGCGTGCAAATTACATGTCACCTAAAACTAACAAGAATGAGTGATCAGCAATGAGTGAAGTCTCTTCTCAGCTCTGAGTGAAGTCTCTTCTCAGCTCTGAGTGGAGTCTTTACTCAGCAACGAGTGGAGTCTTTACTCGGCAAATGTGCTATCGTAGGACATTGTTAATTATTATAGCCTTCAAACTTGTAACACGTCAGTTACAAGAAGAGATATCTATTCCATACCTTGTCGGTGATGTACGGCATGATGACGGTGTCAAGGTCGAAGTAATTGGGCGCGTTGTACGTGATGAGATTGTACAGAGAGAACTTGCAAATGCGTCGGTTAAAAGAGGACAGATAGATCGATTCCTTACTTTTCGGAAACCTGCAATGCGTGCCAGTTGTCAGTGATGTACGGCACGATGACGGTGTCGAGGTCAAAGTAGTTGGGGGCATTGTACACGGTGAGGTTGTACAGAGAGATAACTGTTTCATATCTTTTCGGGTAACTGCAACGCGTGCCTGTTGTCGGTGATGTAAGGCATGATGACGGTATCGATGTCGAAGTAGTTGGGCGCGTTGTACGCGATGAGATTGTACAGAGAGAGAACTTGCAAATGCGTCGGTTAAAAGAGGACAGATAGATCGATTCCTTACTTTTCGGAAACCTGCAATGCGTGCCAGTTGTCAGTGATGTACGGCACGATGACGGTGTCGAGGTCAAAGTAGTTGGGGGCATTGTACGCGGTGAGGTTGTACAGAGTGATAACTGTTTCATATATTTTCGGGTAACTGCAACGCGTGCCTGTTGTCGGTGATGTAAGGCATGATGACGGTATCGAGGTCGAAGTAGTTGGGCGCGTTGCACGCGATGAGATTGTACAGAGAGAGAACTTGCAAATGCGTCGGTTAAAAGAGGACAGATAGATCGATTCCTTACTTTTCGGAAACCTGCAATGCGTGCCAGTTGTCAGTGATGTACGGCACGATGACGGTGTCGAGGTCAAAGTAGTTGGGGGCATTGTACGCGGTGAGGTTGTACAGAGTGATAACTGTTTCATATCTTTTCGGGTAACTGCAACGCGTGCCTGTTGTCGGTGATGTAAGGCATGATGACGGTATCGAGGTCGAAGTAGTTGGGCGCGTTGTACGCGATGAGATTGTACAGAGAGAGAACTTGCAAATGCGTCGGTTAAAAGAGGACAGATAGATCGATTCCTTACTTTTCGGAAACCTGCAATGCGTGCCAGTTGTCAGTGATGTACGGCACGATGACGGTGTCGAGGTCAAAGTAGTTGGGGGCATTGTACACGGTGAGGTTGTACAGAGAGATAACTGTTTCATATCTTTTCGGGTAACTGCAACGCGTGCCTGTTGTCGGTGATGTAAGGCATGATGACGGTATCGAGGTCGAAGTAGTTGGGCGCGTTGTACGCGATGAGATTGTACAGAGAGAGAACTTGCAAATGCGTCGGTTAAAAGAGGACAGATAGATCGATTCCTTACTTTTCGGAAACCTGCAATGCGTGCCAGTTGTCAGTGATGTACGGCACGATGACGGTGTCGAAGTCAAAGTAGTTGGGGGCATTGTACGCGGTGAGGTTGTACAGAGTGATAACTGTTTCATATCTTTTCGGGTAACTGCAACGCGTGCCTGTTGTCGGTGATGTAAGGCATGATGACGGTATCGAGGTCGAAGTAGTTGGGCGCGTTGTACGCGATGAGATTGTACAGAGAGAGAACTTGAGAAATGCGTCGGTTAAAAGAGGACAGATAGATCGATTCCTTACTTTTCGGAAACCTGCAATGCGTGCCAGTTGTCAGTGATGTACGGCACGATGACGGTGTCGAGGTCAAAGCAGTTGGGGGCATTGTACGCGGTGAGGTTGTACAGAGTGATAACTGTTTCATACCTTTTCGGGTAACTGCAACGCGTGCCAGTTGTCGGTGATGTACGGCATGATGACGGTATCGAGGTCGAAGTAGTTGGGCGCGTTGTACGCAGTGAGGTTGTACAGCGAGAGGTGAGCGAGCTCCAGCCAGCAGAGCTCGAGCCGGCGCAGGTACTCCGCGCCGCCGTTGCAGCTGGCGCACGCGAATATGTACAATCTGGAATATATCGTAACTTTGTATAAGCTAATACTAATTTTAGGTGAAATAAGATCTGATAATACTTAGGTAGCAATGCGACTTTCGTCAATGTACTGAACTGCAATGTTGGTCATTCTTCAGACATGACTACTACGAAAATGACCATTTAGTAGTTTTATACTTAGTAAACGGACTCTTGTATCCGAAAAGTGTTGAGGAAACCTTATAATATTTTGGGAAGACCTATTCAACGATACTCAGCACGATAGGGTGCGTAAAGTATCACCCCCAACACCTATATGGAATATAGGGTACACTAAAAACATTTTTTTTAGCTTTTATTTCATAACTTACTAGGGCGTCAATAAAACTTATCAGTATGCAAATGTAATTGCTGCTTTAAAGCATAGACAGTTGACGAGTATAATGGCTGTAAAGGGTCGGACGGACAAACAGACAGACGGGCATGGCGAAACTTTATGCGTTCTTAGTTCAACTTAGTACAATGTAGTTTATAACCATGTTTGTATATATCTTTCACTGTAAAATTACAGGGTAGTATTAAGAAAAATTATGAAAACTTTCTATAAGAAAATATTTGATGCCCGCTGGACGACCATCATATACTCTATCTTACGCTCTAAACCCAGTTCTTGATGGAATTCTTTTACCACTCTTTTCAAGTCATCGATGTGTAGCTCGCTTGCTCAAATCAGCTAAGTTAGGCCGGTCACTAACAGTCGATGTTCCGAAGGCAGCAAATCCATATAAAATTTTATAATAAATACACTCGGGGCGAACCCCCCGAACTGAGATCTCGCGAGTCTCCCAAAACACAAAAAAAAATCTTAGGACGAATCTCGCAACGATGCCTAAACGTATTTAGTGGCTAAATATGATTTAAGGAGTTGTCAAATCATACAAACACGTAAAATTTAAACATATTTAGTCACTAAATACGTTTAGGGATCATTGTTCAAGCCGGCCTTAATCTTTGACTAATAAAATAGTGCCACGAAATGCGCAACCAACTCACTTGACCTACAGTTTCATTCAAATTACAGGTAACGGGAGTTCATGTTAATTGGTTACTCTTATTTGGGGTAGAAATTGCAGTTATTCTGGATTTCAGACTTTTCCTAATATTTGTGTCACTAAAGCTACACGCTTGCCAAATGAGTGGGTCACTGATTTTCCGTACGATTTTTTATGGATATGCTGCCTTCGAAATTCCGACTGTATGTGACATTCAGCAAAGTTCCGCGTAAACACAACTAACATGGAGGAATTATATAAACTTTAACACCAGGATAATCAGCCCATACGATCTTACTTTTCTTAATGCTTGCTTGTGAACTAGACTAGAACTAGACATTATTAAGTACTAGATACTGGGTGCATATCTATGCGTGTTTGCATACAACTGATGAGTGGCCAGTGAATTGAAAGGTACTCTTAAAATTGTATGATTTATGTAGGAACATTTTGAGTCATGCACAGCTCAATGTAAAACTTCAGTATTTAGTTTTTCTTTTGAATACTAAGGCAGTTTTCAAACTAAAATACTTTTGGACTATATTTTTCGTTTTGAAAATGATAATTTTATGAGTTTTTTATAGTTTTCTCGAAACTGTCGAAAACAAACACTCACAGCAAGAAAATTCAGTTTATTATTAACTATTTAAACTAAATTTTGATATATTGATCAATAATCCTTTATAGATAAAATTACTGTTTGGATTGATGTGACATGGTGCTTGACACAGAAAGTTCTGACTAAAATCATACAATTTAAGGGAGGCTTCCCTTTAATAAATGAATGATAACTTACTTATCGCCGGCATACAATGGGTACCGCAAGCTAGAAACACATCTTTGGTGAAACCATCGGGAACATCTACAGCATTGTAACATCTGTGGAATAAAAACGCCGTTTATACATAGTGATTCTGTTATCGGTACATAAACTTTGAGTTGAGTCTTTTTACTTGTGCTGAAGGAGACCAATTCACATAGGTAACTTAAAATAGTAAAATTCATGCCAAATGTCATAAACGGTATTCACGTTATGACAAAACAATGGTATGAGTTGACTGACATGCGATTATAGATTTTAATTATATCAAGATGATATTGTAATAATAGTGCAGCAGAATGCCAAAGTATAATGCAAAAGTATTCAATTCATAATCCAATCTCGTTTGGGTCAACTGTTGTTATGTTTTTAAAATTTCATTACGTGAATTGGCCCCCTGTTTATTTCATAAATTTTGTCCTCAAAGTTTGTGTACTGATAACTAAATCACCCTGTATAAGAATAGAGCCAAAAAGAGATGTCAAAAAGCAGATATGATTGGTGTTAAAATGAACAAAATATACCAACAAATCAAAAACTAAGTGAAATTAAATTACAGTATCAAGAAATCTGAGAAATTTACATGACAAGCAGGTTTATAAATGAAAAATGCAGAACACTTATAAATTTAGGTCTATCTTCCATACGAAATAGTGGTTTCCCGCAAATGTTCTAGACTTTTCCACCAGACTGTAGTTATTAGCGCATGTTAATCAATAGAATGGCTTAAATCTCTTGAGTTGAGTATTGGCGTCGCGTCGTGTAAAAGCAGCGATAAAGACGCATAAGCGATTAAGCGATGCGCTCAGACGAAGCTGAAAACGCATCACTGCGAATTGACAGTACATTTCTGTGGTTGATGTTCATAAGTTTGTGTAAAGCTACATAGAATGTGTATTCAAATGTATTTTCAAATATTTCTTACAGGATTTTTTACCTGCGCAAGGTAGTCTTTCTTCTCTCCACAGTAACAATGAGGGTCTTGGTCATTCGCTCCCTCTGAATGTATTGAAGCGTTGGACGAAGCAGTCTGCGGCAATTAAAAAATACCGATAGTCCAAGGCATCAAATCTACTCCTTTGCCTGCCTTTAAATGCACATATCTGGTATATTTTCTTGTGTCTTTTTAACTATGTTGTGTGATTTTGTGTTATTCTAACAAAAATTAAGTTTTACTTTAGTGAGCTTGGTAATTTTTTTCTTTGGCAAGTTTTAGAAATGTATAAGCTATATATGCAGTTCTAATAAAAATAAAAACTTACTAAAATAATTTTAGCGATAAGACCTCCCATTGTTTTAAATCAATTTAACAACTAAAAAAAACTGTATATGGTATAAATACAATAAAGAGTAAAATACTAATATGAAAGGAATATGTATCGATTGCTAATATGGCAAATTAATATAAGGTATCTCTACTAGATCTATTGTTGTACATCTCTTACCGAATCTAAATCCAGGCCTGTGCTTTCCTTTATAAGCAAGACATACATAAAAACAAATTAATAATATATTAAAAATTCAGGCAATAAGGCTTAGTGGCTGTTTCACCGCCTCTGAACAACGCACAGTGTGTTATGAAGCCCAATTTTGTTTCATGTTATTTTTATTACAAAAATCATTACTTCTTGTTATTTTAAGCACTAGAGTAAAACACTCGCATCGATAGAACGAGTAATATATTAAAAAAAAATAATTCAAAGTTGCCCAATATCCAGACCAGGAAAATCACAAAAAAATAAATGAAAAAAAAAACTAGATTACATACTTAAAATACTTTTATTTATATCAAATTATCATACATATACTAACATACCATTAGACAAGTTTTTGTCCGTTTAAAAGTGAAGTTAAGTTAGGTAAAGTTAAGTCTTTTAAGTACATAGTCTATTTTTTTTAATATTTTTTTTTGTGATTTTCGAGGTCCTGTTATGTTTTTTTTTATTTAAACTACTCGTTCTATCGATGCGAGTGTTTTACTCTAGTGCTTCAAATAATCATAATTAATTATTTTTGTAATAAAAATGGCATGCAACAAAATTGGGCTTCATAACACACTGTGCAATGGTATCCAACAGATAATACTCAAATTATACCTCTATTGTTTTGACATGAAAACATAAGAGAGTGAATTTTATCTGCCAAATAATGTTATCTGAACATTGTGAATCAGGCCCTTAATAGAATAACTTATCAATTAACATACATAATTATTAATTAGCTATTATTATCATCAGCTCAGCTCATAACAAACTATTTCTTGGTATAGGTCTCCTTTCGTTTATAAAATAAAAAACGAAATAAAATGATGGCACAATTTTCAATCTTGATCCAGACCATTCATGTAATTGAAACGCCTAAATGATCCCAGTGTGAACGCAAGTTATATAGACATTCGGTCTTACATCTAATGATGTAAGCTGCTTGACCTGGTCGGCATACCACCTTGCCGTACCAAACCATTTGCTTCAACTTTTCTTGTTAGCACGAGTAAGTACTCACTTTCGGAGTATGTTTTTCTGGACCAGTGTAATCTCGAAGTCTTCAAGTCAAGAGTGAATTGGTTCTTTTTAGGCAAGTGTGCTTCAATTTCGATCATACTACACTTACCATCAGGTGAGGAAGTGGTCAAGCGCTTGACTAATACAAATAAAAAAAAAATATAGGCGTTACTTTGTTCCCGCTGACCTGGTAAATCTGTTTTCCAGGTCTGTGTGGGGTTGTATGCACTGAGTGTTCGTATACACCGATACTAGTACAGACACAGTCTTAGATTTGGACTAACAGTATGTTTACTCAAAAGGGGTCATTTTTATGAGAACAATAGCTGTTGTTTTTATGAATTTTCTAAATTTGCTGTTTTTCAATTCGGAATTTATTAGGTAATAATCTGCTGATTTGGTAGAAAAACAGTCAATACGCTGTATCAGGTGAATTAATCAGGTTAAACACATAGTAAGTATTATGCTATCTAGAAAAGGCGCGAAGTCTCTACCTGACTGCTGGCAAACTAAAAGTTTGAAATAATTTGTTATAATTTATTTATATTTTCTTGGGCCGTTTCATGATAACATACATATTTGTTTTTTTTTTTAACTGGATAGGTATATTTTCGTTTGACCACAATCTCACCTATCTAGAACCACAATCTAGAAGAAACCTTTTACTCTTACCTTAAAGAGGCCCGGATTGTATTCTTTAGGAAAGACAGACGACGGTAGTATTCCATAACTTGGCTGTACGCATCAAGAACGTAGAACCGAAATGGTGTATGCGAATGGGTGGTATATCAACTAAGTACGGATGGTACTGAGCCGTGCGCCTACTTGTTCTTTGATGGAAGGGAGATGGCGGGATCAGATCGTATAGTTCATGGGCACATCATGTATGTTATGAGAATGCTGGGTGTTATTAAGATTCTTACATCACAAGGCGAGGTAAGCTCTTGCTGTTGCCTCCTTTGCTGGCTCCCCTTAAACCTGAGCATGTCCGATCGCTTCAACGCCCGATTCTCAGCCGCTGCCACTTTGTACCTCTGGTCCACACATCTTTTGCAATGCCACGATGCGCCTATAAAATATAAAAAAAATACATATTACTGGCGGAATCAATCAACATACATTTGACGACCTCTGTGGCGCAGTGGGCGAATAGCCGGCTGAAACGCAGGAGATTCCGGCTGCGGTACAAATGTTTGCATGGTCTACAGATATTTATTCCGGGTTTGGGTATTTTTCTACGTATTATAAGTAGGTATTTACAAAAAAAATTTATATAAGTGATCTATCGGTTATCTGGTTCCCATTGTATAAAGCTGTGCTTAGTTTGGGACTAGATGGCGCTGTGTGTAATGTCCAGCATTATTATTTATTATACATGCCAACTTTTAAAATAATCATAATTATTTACACACAAAATTCCAACGCGTCGATATTACATACAAAACACGGGAATCTCAATCGAAAATTTGATCGAATATTTGAAGTCTGGAGTCCAGTGCTGTAGTGGTGAAAATGCACAGAAATCGAATAAGTGAACTACAAGTGAAGTTTGATACTCAGGGAGTTGTGTCGAAATGAAGGTTTAACGTAAAACACGGAGCAAGAAGATAGATCGATTTATCGACTCCTCGCAAATA
Organism: Philereme transversata; assembly: GCA_963924445.1. Taxonomy (NCBI): domain Eukaryota; kingdom Metazoa; phylum Arthropoda; class Insecta; order Lepidoptera; family Geometridae; genus Philereme; species Philereme transversata. The sequence goes on along the minus strand of OZ004350.1, from coordinate 15,950,467 downwards.
CTTTAGTTTATCTCGTGATCATGGTGCATGAATCGCAGGCATTTCGTGTGAATCCGCCGTTTACAAATGCATATGCCGCATATGCCGAAGGCAAAATGACAACTCGTTTAATTGTTATAATTTCAACGTTAGTTGTAGTTTTGGGGTGACCATGAAGTAGCGGCAGCAGACACACCGTATGGCAGTAGGTCGTTAGGTTTTATTTTAATACATAAAAAAGAATTATGTATTATTGACCAATAAATAATACATAATAGACTATATTTTAAATAAACCATACATTTTAACGTAGCGGCAGCAGATACACGGTATGGCAGTAGGTCGTTTTTCGTTTTTTAATAAATAAAAAAGAATTATGTATTACTGACCAATAATACTGTGCAGGGGTCTTCCGAGAACCAGATTCTATGGACACCATAGCAATTTTTAGGTGCCGGATAACCTCAAAAATCTTCTCAATTCGATTTGCCGCGGCATTATGTAGATGGCGCTTAAATCGTCATTTAAATGTTTAGGCATAACATATAACACGGCAATATAATAGCGAGCGTTTCTAAACTGACGACGCCCTATGTAAACGGCGGATTCACACATGCAACTCTTTCGAAATATCGGAATACAGTTGACCAGAGTAATCCGGCACCCCCTATAATCCGAAATGCTTTTATCACTACATTCAAAGCATTAATTACCATTTTTATAATAAGTACCTATGTAATTTAACAGATTAAAAGGTACTCCTTTTCTTAAAGGTTCCGGACTACAAGGGGTGATAGTAGGTACTCTATAGCCCGGCAAATTTGATAATTATCTATTTTTAGGGTTCCGTACCTCAAAAGGAAAAAAGAAACCCTTATAGAATCACCTCGTCGCCCGTCTGTCAAGACTTTTTAGCTCTGGAACGCGTGGAAGCATCAATTTGAAATTAATATCAAATACATGGGCCTACGGTACCTAAGAACTGTAAAAAAATCAACCTTCTAAGTCAAAGCAATCAAAAAATACAGCCATTTTTGCCGCATATTTTGCTCGCAAATAAATCAAAACCTGGGTACTTCCCGTTGAATCATGAAATTTGCCACAAGCATCACAAGTAAATTGAAAAAGCCGAAAATCGCTAACTGTGGTATTACATAAATAAAATATTTTTATGGAACCCTCAGTGCACGAGCCAGACTCGCACTTGTCAGGTTTTTTAAAGGAAAGATCTATCTGTTGATAAGATAATGGGAAAACTAAAATATATGTTTTTTCAAACAGAGGCCAACAGTTGCGGTGGGTCGGCGAAGCGTGTTATGGTTTGGGCGTGTCGCAATGACAAACCTATGTCCCGTTATTTGAACCATTACCATACACTGCGCTTAGCTACCGACTGCCGCCGTATTTTCACACAACGGATGTTATGCCCCAGAATATTACTGTTTGGTTCTGTTTAAGGAAAGCTTTCCTATCCATACTAATATTATAAATTCGATGCAACTCTGTCTGTCTGTTTGTTTCGTTTTTATGACTAAATGGTTGGACCAATTTCAATTAAATTTCGTATAAAGATATACTTTTTACCTGACTGCGCAGAAAGCAAGTAATTTTTTTAATGACAATACACGCGTCCGATGCCGCGGGCGGGAGCTAGTAATCATTTTGGATAAATATTTAGACAATATGGAAAGTTGCGATGAAGCACATGGGCAGCTACTAAAACAGGAGCAACAATCAAACATTGTTAGGAGAATAAACCTCTTGAACAAATAGAGTTCTGCATTTATGGATTTTGTCCAGCCAGCGAGTGAGATTTCTTAGTTAGATTTGCCAATTGGAGGCGCGATAATATAATTTTAGATTTCTAGTAAAATTAGAAGTCAGAAGGATGAGACTAGATTGAAAAAATCTAGTAATTTTGTAGTTATCATCATTATCATAACATCCATAGGTCATCCACTGCTAACCATACACCTCACTATATTTCAGAGAGATAGATCTTGTGCGGACTTCACCCAATGGTTCCCAGCGACCTTTATCCAGTCCAGCAGCCATCTGAAGCACCGCTTTTCACCGCCTAGTCGTTTCTTGTTAAATCTAGCTATACTATATACTACTAGCTGACCCAACCGCGGCTTCGCACGCTTGAAATTTTCCGTTCCCATGGGAACTTCGGGATAAAAACTATATAAAACACTCTTGGATGGGTATTGCTCATACAAATAAAAAAAATCATTTAAAATCGGTCGACCCGTTTCAGAGAAGTGCGACCACAAAAACCGTGACACGAGATTTTTATACATTAGATATATATTATGTACTATAATACGTTGGGGCAGAAAGGTTCTCGAGTGGAGACCACGCACTGGAAAGCGCAGCGTAGAACGGCCCTCCAATAGGTGGAAAGACGACCTGCTAAGGTTGCTGGACCCATTGGGTGCAGGCCGCACAAGATCGGTCGATCTGGAAATGTATGAGGGAGGCCGATGGCAGTGGACATCTTTTGGCTGATATGTTGTTTATTTTATACTATAGTTACCATTGATCCATGCGTCGACAGAGGGAGAGTGGCACTTGGCATGGTACCCTCTCCCGCACATGTCGCACGCAACGATCGCGTTCGAGGCCGGGCCGGTCGCCGGCTCTCTCCTCTTGCACACCACGCACATGATTCTTCCATCGTCCGCAGGCGGCGCGCTGAGCAGCTTGAGACTAGATACCGGCGCCCACGCGTGCGTGCCATCGCCGAACTTGACGAGGCAACGAGCCACGCCTGTGCCGACTTCACACGAATCGTTGTCATTTATTGTGCTAAGTTCCACTATTGTTCCTGTTAATGGGAATCCAATTAGATATGGGTAGGAGGTAGCAATGATGATGATTAGCGGGAAGTGAAGTTGTGGTTTTATTCATTCATTTCCAGAGGTTTTTTTTTAAACTGGATAGATTTTTGTTCACCACAATCTCACCTGATGGTAAGCGATGATGTGGTCTAAGATGAAGTACGAAGATCTAGGTTTATTGACATTATATTGTATTTTTCTTCTTTTATGTGTATTTTTTTGTAATGTAATTTTGTTTGGTGTGCAATAATGAGTATATTTATCTATTTATTGCACATCAAACAAATTTATACAAAAGATAGACATCTTTTCTTGTTGATGCTAAAGGTTTTTTAATAACTTGTATAGGAATACATACCTAAATAGTATTTGCCATCCTTGTTGGGCAATAGCACATCATCACCGCAGTGGAACGGGTTGACATTGTTTTTCTCCGTGTTGGTTGTTGAGTCTGGCATCTCATTCTGTGTTTCTTCCTCTTTTTGCTCATTCTTTTTGTCACTGCATGGTGTAATCTTCTTGTCAAAGTTGCTCAGAAGCGCATCGATCAATGATAACTGTTTTGAGACCTCTTTGAAACAATCAAAAAAAGATTAAGAGTCATTACACATTTCTGTTTTATAATCTAACTTTAATCATTGCTGAGACATTGAATTGTTGCAACAACATATGTCTTAAATGTTACAGGAAATCAAAATGAAATGTTAAGTTTGATCAAACAAATGTGTAAGATTGTCTACATGAAAAAATATTTTTTGCCAATTTTTCCTTGTTTAGTTCATAATTTATAGGAAACATAAGTTGGAATTACATTTGGCGTATCCTGAGTATTTATGAACCACTTACATAGGTACATCAAATGAATAAAGACCAAAATATAACTAAATAATTTGTTTTAAATGGACTATTTTACATACTTTGTTTCAAGATCATTAATAAAACTTTTTAAGATAAAATAAGCATGCAGTAACAATACATACTGTTAGATATTTCATTACAATTAGATACTACAATGACTACACTGATCTTGTTTTTTAAGGAGCTTTGCGTTGTTTAAAAAAACAATATCAGTTCCATAAACAATACAATTACAATTACTCAAGTACTTTCATTTACCAAACTACTTTAAAATCTAACCATACTCACTCAAAACCTGAATTTCCTTTGGTTTGCAATCAGACAATTTAAATGTTACATTATAACTCAAAATCACTTATAAGTAGGTACTTTATTGCATAATTATTTATGTTACAATATGAAAGCTTAATGCTCACACATTTTTTAACAGCCAGGCCCAGATATATGTATAGGTTAAGAACTATACAAGTCCTATATTGTTTTGCTGTTTACATGAGAGATAATGAATCCTCTGTTATAGCATTCCGAGAGAATCTCTTTTAGGAATGGAACTGCGTGCACCTTACCAATTTATGATGTGAGCTTTTTACAATGAGTCCCTAGGCCTTTTAATTGTACATTATAATTTACAGAGATTTAGTAATACCAAGATCCTGCTAACAGAGAATGTACATGTGAGTTTATAACAGTTGAAGAGATTGTTGATTTATCTAAAAAAGTTCAGATTTCTATGGCTTTACTTACTTTCTCATTATTATGTACCTACTATCCTACAGTCCAAGAGATAAAAAAATCAACTAAGTTCTATAGCTTTTACCTTGTAACTAATATGTTTCAAGAACTACAACTTTGGGGAAATTATTTACTTTAGATTTAAATAACTAAAACAACTTATCAAATTAAATCCTTTTTAAACTCAAAAAAGTCATGAATTTAGTACTGTACTGTAGACTGTCATGAGACTAGAGAACAAAATAAACCTTCATGGTACAGTTTTCCATGATTGACAACAGTCAAAAGTTGCATCTCCCAAAAATGAATTGAATCACTGAACAAACAATTTTATGAAACGTAAATTTACAGATTTTGCTACATTTTTGGAGCATTAAAAAGGTATGTACAAGGTATAAGCATGATTTTCTTGCTGACATGTTAGGAGAAAATCTTATTCGTATTCTAATTGTATTCTATGTGTACTAGGCCACGCTTATTTCTAACGTTTCAAACTATAGAAAGATGAAATAATTATGAAACGTACACGAAAGAAAGTAGGCATCGGCTAGCTATCATTCAATCATCATCGAAATGAAATATGATAAATACAAGTACAGAATAAAACTTACGAACGTTGATGTCCATGTCAGCACAGCGTTTTGAACTCATTTGCAATTTATAAAAACCATAATTCTGACTTGAATTTCATGCTACGAGAACAAACACCTCACAGCATTGGCGCTATGCGGCCATTAAAGTTCAGTCAAACGTCTCACAGTTTTCCCGCGGTAACTCTAAAATCGTAAAAAAATACGTAACACTTTAGATTTGATTGGATTTTTAAACAGTAATGAGGTAATTTTAATAATTATTTAATAGTTGCGTATAAAACTAAAAGGAATTCAATAAAAAATTATCAAATTATCCTCCCGACCCCAACTACAACACCTCAGTCAAAAACGAGTGAATGAGTAAGTGAACGAAATTATCTAATTTTGGCAATTTTCGTAGATAATAAATATATGATGAATGAAAGATGTCATGTTCATCCACGACATGGCTTGTCATTCGTCCACTCGGTCGGTGTTTGGATGAACTAGAGAGAAAGGTGAAGAGAAAGCTCTGCGCGGGGCTGCCAACCGTAGCACATTTTTCTTCGTACAAAAGTAGTTAAAAATTTCGTACTTTGATAGGATCTCAAACATTCATAGTAAAATTAAAATGAGGGTACATATTAGACTATTAAATTAAAGGACGTTTTACGTTATGTAGTAATGACTCGAAAGTTTTGCTCATCAACACATTAGGGAGAGATAAATAATAATAATAATTTGTTTATGAGGGGTTTTCACGGCCATGTTTTTATAACTGCTAACAGATGGCGTTGCTCTGTCATGCTCCGATTAACAAAGGAAAGTGAATTGTCAATGTCAATTGCCGTATCAACATTATTTTCCGAGGAACTTGAAATAAAAAAAGAAACATTTGTGTTTGTTTATCTGACGAAATGAGATAGTTTTAGACAAATTTTGATATTGTATCTTTGAGATTTTGGCTTTCAAACTATATTTTTTGGCGGTGCATCTCTAGACAGCGCCATCTATAACACTAGTTGGAACTAGTTTTTTCTTTTTGAATCTAAAATGAACAGGCCTCATTGATACACAATACATTGTCTTAGAAGTAGGTATATAACTTAAGCAAGTCAAGTCATAGATATTCTTACACTTGTTTTGATTAATAAAAAGCATTAGCTACTCGTTTATGCTATATAATGTTACATATAATGAAAAACATGTTTTAAATTTATGTCAAAATCTCGTACATGACTGTACGAGGCTGACAGCGACCTCGTACCTGGTACAAAGACAACAAATCTCGTATTTGTACGAGGACCCTAGTACGGTTCGCAATCGTGGCTCTGCGTTATGAGGCCGTTCCGGAATCTGCCGCTATCAAATTTAGGTATTTACGAAGTCGGCCAGGCACGCGACGCGCTCCTTGCCGTATGCGCGGCTTGCGGATTTGTGTGCTTGTGTCCTATACACCTTATTATAGGATAAACAATTTTGATCTTTTGTCATGTCGATCGAATGAAAAGGTTTACTTATAGTCTATTGTGTATATTCGTATCTTTATTTGTATTATACAGTTATTTTATTTGTATTGGTTAAGTTAAGCTTGACCACTTAGGTACTCACCTGATGGTAAGGTCGAAGAAGGAGCGAGATTGCCTAGATACGAGTATAACCTGTTCACTCTGGACTTGAAGACTCCGAGATTATAATGGTCTGACAAGATTTCTACAATTAAAATAACTAGTTGTTCGCCCCGAACTGAGATCTCACGAGTCTTCCACAAAACAAAAAAAAAATATATATTCACAATCTTTGACTATCTAATTGATCGAGCGAAGCAAGATTTCCAAATCAACTTGAGCAAATTGGCGTTGTATGTAATAAAGTTATCCTCTGACAAACAAACATACATACATTCATATAACGCCGATTTGCCTGAAAATAATGAATGAATAAACTATATTTAATTAAAGTTCAAAGCTAAAAATCCTAGCATCTTCAACGTGAGGCGCAACGACTGAGGATATTTGGATACATTGGATATTTTTAGTATCGTAATTGTATGAAAACTTTAACCATACAGATTTACTCCAATAAGCTAGTGGTTCGCTCCAAACTAAGATCTCGCAAGTCTCCCATAAAAACAAAAAATAAAATTATTTGTACTCTTTAACTATCAAAATAGTGCCATGAAATACCCATCTAACTCACTTGTCCTACAGTTTCATTCAAATTACAGGTAACGGGAGTTCATGTTAATTGGTTACACTTTTTTGGGGTAGAAATTGCAGTTATTCTGGATTTCAGACTTTTCCCTATATTTGTGTCACTAAACCTACAGTAATACTAATTTACTTATATATCAAATTTCACGATGATCGGATCAACGCTTCGAAAGTTATCCTAGGATAATCTAACATAGATACCTACATACATATAACGCCGATTTGCCCAAGTTGATTTGGAGATCTCGCTTCGCTCAAACAACTAATATAATTTATTTAATGAAAACTTCCATGGAACAGTTCTTGACTACATCATCAGATCAAGTGACGGTGACTACAGTAAAGTGTTGTCATTAGAATTCTACCGGTGTGCAAAGTTTCAGCTCAATCTGAAAATTTGCTGAGGAGTTCCATGGAACAGTTTCTGACTCCATCATCAGATTAGGTGGCTGTTGCTATAGTAAATTATTGTCATTCGAATTATACCGGTGTGCAAAGTTTTTGCTCAATCGGATAACTTGTTGTGGAGTTCCATGGAACAGCTCCTGACTTCATCATCAGATCAGGTCGCTGTCACCATAGTCATTAGAATTTTAATACTATTATACACGTTATTACGCATATTCTAAATTTCTCTGTAAATTCTGGCACATTTCCCGATGCCTGGAAAGAAGCTCAGATTATTCCCTTACCTAAAAAATCCAATCCTTCCTCTTTTGCTGAATACCGTCCAATATCAATCCTTCCTTACCTATCTAAAATCCTTGAACGCCTTATTCATAAACAGTTAAGTACCTTCCTTTCCAAAAACTCCCTTTTAAATCCTTATCAATCTGGTTTCCGTCCAGGTCATAGCACCGTAACAGCTCTGGTTAAAATAACAGACGACATTCGGTTTGGGATGGACAGTCAGAAGCTTACAGTAATGATACTCCTTGACTTCAGCAGCGCTTTCAATAATGTTGACTTCGACCTACTTCTGGGTGTGTTATGCTCCTTTAACATATCTCCAACGGCAATTGACTGGTTTCATAGTTACTTATTTGGGCGCCGTCAGCGCATCCTTGTTGAAGAGGCTTACTCTTCGTGGTGCAATCTTTCTGCCGGTGTCCCGCAAGGTGGCGTTTTATCCCCTCTCCTATTCGCTATGTTCATCCATTCTATCTCACAAAATGTAACTTCTTCCTACCACCTGTACGCAGATGACTTGCAAATTTATACTCAAGCTACAGTTGAAAATATCGATGGAGCCATTAGCTTATTAAATACTGACCTTGACCGGATATGCGACTGGAGTAAATCTTTTGGCCTTACAGTCAATCCAAACAAAACGCAGGCCATTATTATTGGTAGCTCCAAACAGATCTCCAAAATTAATTTTGCACAGCTACCATGCATAGTTTTTGACGGAACACCTATAGAAGTCACACAGTCAGTGAAAAATTTAGGAATACAGGTGGATACCCGTTTAACTTGGGTTCCCTGTATCAATGAGATTAGCCGCAGGGTGTTTGCATCGTCTGGATCTTTACGGAGAATTCGTAACTTCTTGCCGACTGCTACCAAGGTTACGCTTGCACAGACTCTTTTACTTCCGATTCTGGACTACGCCGACGCCTGCTATCTTGACCTCTCTGAAGCCCAACTGAGCAAACTTGAGCGCCTTCAAAACCTCTGTATTCGGTTTATATTTGGCTTGCGCAAGTATGACCATGTCTCTGATTTTCGCGCAAAGCTCAAATGGCTCCCCATCCGTCTTCGCCGGAATGCACACATACTGTCCCTTTTGTATAACATCCTTTTTAACCCTTCTTCTCCCTTCTATCTTAAGGAGCGTTTTGAGTTTCTCCACCAGGCTAATGATCGCAATTTGCGTTCTTCAGATTCCCTTCAACTTAAAACTCCTGTCCATACGACAGAGTTTTATGGTCGATCCTTCACTGTAACAGCCGTACGATTGTGGAACGATTTGCCCTTCTCTATAAGAACATCCAAGTCTATTAGTAATTTTAAAACAAAAGTACACACGCATTATCTGTCCCTGCGTTGAAGTTGTCGCTGCTTGTTAATTCATCATAACCATTTTTATAGTTGCTTGTTTTATTATAATTAAATTTGAGTTATTATTAGTATTTTAGGTTTATAGTATGTAGGTATGTTTTTAATTTTATATAGATGCACCGCCGTCATGTGATATATTATAATCCTGTCCATACTAAGGTTGTCTGGAAGAGATCGCTTTTAGCGATAAGACCGCCCATTGTACTAAATTTATTAGTAAAAATTATGTTCTGTATTTTACTTTGGTGTACAATAAAGAGTTATCTTATCTTATCTTATTATAATCTGATATGATAATAAAGTTTAAAAAATAATTATTTTATCAAATGGATACTTACAGATCAAATCACTCGGTCACGCTATAATTGTATGCTGGCACTGGCTGTTGCCTATAGTAATATGTATACGTATCTATGTATGTAAAGTGCGCCTGACGAGCGATACGTCCTACCTCCAAAGGCGCTCGGCGCAGAGCGGCAGCCGTGCCAGGGACACGTTGCGTTTCATCATTTTATAAGTGATTTAAAAAAAATCATATTAAAATAATTAATAGACTTGTACTTTTTTATATATAAATAAAATATTGAACTTTAGTATAGTATATGCGTTTTAACTTATAGACTTCCTACTTTTGAAGAAACGACGGCTTTTGAAGCGCAAAATGGGCAGTTTTATTCGTTATTTTTTTGAAATATTGTATTATATACTAAAATGTTGTCAAAGCACTCAAAAGAAGACAATATGTTTGTTTGATTATTATTTTTGTTAATGACTTTAGACTCGTTTTTTGGATAAAAACAGGATTAGATAATTCACTCAGATGCTCATTTTACGAAAACGAGAGTTATAAATAAATTAATTAGACGAATGTTATTTGTTTAAATTTAATTTTTTTCAAAGCTCTCGACATTTGATGAATCAAACTTTGGGTGTATTTATTTTTGTTTATCTCTCTATAACATCCGAGCCACAGTCTTGTTCGAAATATTCGCATAAAACGGGTAACCGCAGACAGAACCCTTCATCATCATCATCATCATCAACCCACAGCAGTCCACTGCTGGACGTAGGTCTCTCCCAGGGTGCGCCATTGAGCCCGATCCTCAGCTCTGAAAAACAGAACCCTTAACTGACGTTAACTCTACTGCACGCACAGACCAATTAAATGTATTACGTTCTACTGTGATAATCACACACAGTTTATCATCTGACAACCAGACGCTCTGCGATGCACCATCGCTACATGGTAGACATACCTCCCATACGCACAAAGCGGTACTCTTCCACCTTTATTATCCGCACCGCCAAGGAGTGGAACGCCTTGCCTGAGTTTGTGTTTCCTGTTAACTAGAACCTAGGGATCTTCAAGTCGCGAGTGAATAGGTTTCTTCTAGGCAAGCGTGTACCATCGTAGACTGCATCATTGCTTACCATCAGGCTAGATAGTGGTCAAACGCTAGCCTATGATTTATAAAAAAAAATAAAAAAAGTTGACTAGTGATTATACACTATAGAACAGACACTTGTCACATGTGATCTGTGGTAGGTGAATGCCTGAATGGTGACTGTCATTGTCAGGCCAGAGAGTCAATTAATGTCGATGTCAAACTGATAGTGTTATCATCAAATCACAAATCGTCCAAACCAACATCAACAAAAATAACCAATCATTTAAATTCAACTAAGGTTGTTTAAATAATTCTGTTACTCTATTACGAATAATTTAACTATGGGTAACTCAAGCGTCAAACAACATTATGAAACTGCATCAAAGACTGGTGTTCTACAGTTAGCGGATCACAAGTTGAAGGACGTGCCCCCAGAAGTTCTTAACCTCAGTGAAGTTCTAAGAAACTTGGACCTCTCCAAAAATAGAATATCGACTTTGCCCGACGATATTTCAAAGCTCAAACACTTGAAGCTCCTTAATTTGGACACAAATAAGCTACAAACATTACCCAACTCCATTGTCAACTTGAAGAAGTTGGAGATGTTAAATGTTTCCAACAATACGTTTAGTGCATTACCCATATCGTTCTCCAATTTAAGTCATTTGAAGCAAGTGTATTTGAACAACAATAACTTTAAGCACTTCCCGCTACAGCTTTTGGGGCTCCCTAACTTGGAGGTGGTGGAGCTATCCAATAATAAGATCGTGGAGATCCCCTGTGGAATGTCAGATTTTCATGCAACAGAATTAAATCTAAGTCAAAATGAACTATCACAAATTAGTGAAGACCTGCACAAGGCTCCAAGACTAAAAATATTGAGATTAGAAGAAAATTGCTTGAACTTGGATGCTATAAGGCCGAGTTTACTGCGGGATTCCAAGCTGCATACCCTGAATTTGGATGGCAACTTGTTTGAATCAAAGCAACTGGTATCTGTTGAAGGATATAATGAATATACTGAGAGATATACTGCTATGAAAAAGAAAATGTTTTAAAATACTCAACATTATGGTTAAATACCATGCTTAGTCCAAAAATCCTAAATAATACATAAAGAATGAAATTTTTATGTTAGAATATATCTATTTATACTGTTTCTCAATACAAATAATTAAATTAAATAAATTATTTCTGGTCCTGCTTATTTTACTTTCTATTGATTTTAGGAGCCTGTTGCTTCCCTTCTTACTGCCAGGGTAAATGGCTTCATGCGCTCTTTCTACTTTCTATTTTTGTTTCTTTAGTAGATATAGAAATAATATAACATGATAATAATTTAACTAGGGGTTTGCCCCGAACTGAGATCTCGCAAATCTACGATTAAAACAAAAAAATATTATTTGTAATCTTTGACTATCAAAACAGTGCCACGAAATACATAACCAATTAACTTGGCCTACAGTTTAATTCAAATTACAGGTAACGGCAGTTCATGTTAATTGGTTACACTTTTTTGGGGTACAAATGGCAGTTATTCTGGATTTCAGACTTTTGCCTATATTTGTGTCACTTAAGCTACACGCATACCAAATTACAGCACTGTGGAGTCACTGGTGTACTCTGTGAATTTTGTCAAAGTTCAGTTTTTGTTATGGCTAATAACTAAAACTATAAAGACTACTAAAAATAAAAACGAAGTCTAAATGTATTCATGTATAATAAAGACCTTGTATTTGACGTCCCACTAAAACTTATAGTCTCATTTTCATTTTTTTTTACCCCTCTTAAACCCCAATATCTCAACAACCCCCCAACATTTTTAGCTCATTTAGTCACACCAAAATTGTGCCATCACTACCTACTTATGTATCAAATTTCATGATGATCGGATCAACGCTTCGAAACTTATCCTCGGACAAACATACATTACATACAACGTCGATTTGCCCAAGTTGATTTGGAGACCTCGCTTCGCTCGATCAATAAAGGAAAATATATTGACGACCTCCGTGGCGCACTGGACGAATAGCCGGCTGAGATGCAGGAGGTAGTGGGTTCGATTCCCGCCACGGAACAAATGTTTGCATGATCTACAGATATTTGTTCCGGGTCTGGATGTTTTTCTATATATTATAAGTGCCTATGTATTTACAAAAAAAAAGTATATAAGTATTCTATCAGTTATCTGGTTCTCATAGTACAAGCTCTGCTTAGTTTGGTGCTAGATAGCGTTGTGTGAAATATCCAGCAATATTTATTTATATGTACCTACCTACTTTTTATATGCTTTCACTTGTATATAAATTAAATTACTAACATTTATTACTAAATATTTACTTGTGTATAAAGCAGATTTATGTAGAAATACATAAAAGCAAAGTTAATTTTTTGATGGCTATTATACCCACCAGGTTACACCTGTGATCTCTAGTGAAAGTGATATGATTATTATCTGTCCTAAATTGGAGATTACATAGTTACTTGATACTTCTTACATTTTGATGCTTTCACTAACCTAGGTACCTATTTGGTTTGGAGAAAACTTTTTGTGCAATTAGAGGTACTATACTGTTACATAAGTACTCGTAGTATCGACTTATGTGGATGGATTAAAAAATCGTGATATTTAACTCCAATAAATCTGTAGCTGGTAGTTGTAAGTACAAAAATGTCCACTCAATTTTAAGATCGATAGGTACATATTAGTTCGTTCTTGACCTAAATCGCGTCTAAGTCATCTAACTCAATTTACAAGAAAACCTTAATTTATATTAACTTTTGTCGCTGACTGTAATTTCTCTCTTCCGCTCGCACCTAGCTTGCGCTGAACGCTTGTTCGTGTTCTCTATAAGTATCTTAAACTACTTAGTATATATTTTATATTATATTTTAGTATATATATTTACGTAAAGCAAACTGCAAAATCTACCTATTAAATTCTATTGTAGGGAAACGCCGATGTTTGAGCTCATCGCGTTTGTAGCATAGCACAACCATGAGCAATCTAGCCAAGTAATTATGGTAGGTACCTATCTGACTTCTTCTAACTCATAATGAGTCATCCTTTCAAATGTCCGTAAAACATCGTCACCTTAGTTTAGGCAGGTAGGCAGTTGCCCTTGCCCTTGTATATAAAAAACAACATTGTGTTACGCCTTATTCTACATCCATAGGTATCACGCAAGCATTTCGGATGCCCAGCCCAAAACAAATTACTGAAGTAATCAGTATAATTAGTGGGTTGAAAGTATTGGTAGTAAAGTAGGTATATGTATTAAAATAAAGTTTAAAAGTAAGTCGTTATGAAACATAGAACTTTAGAGGGATCATCTTGCTCCCCTAAATGTTGCCTTTTATTCCTTAAAAGTAAATAAATGATTAATAAAATATATACCTACATAAACGAAATGGTGTAATATCTTCAGCCCACAACAAAATACCTAGGCTTAAGCTACGTACCCTAGGACATTAGCGCATCGTGCACGCGGATCTACATTACTATCGCCGGTTATCGTGGTTCACAAATATAATCTATCAACGAATGACGCGAGTGCCAAAGTAGGTACTTCGTTGTCATTCTTCCAGCCCAGTGCGGGCGGAGAGTACCACTAGAGAGGTCGTGCGTCAACCGCTTCTAAACACTTATCAGACGATTCTATAAACTAGACTAGGTATACGCGAATCGGCAAAGTGAAACACAATAGATTTATTATTCGCGGATTGTGATCGTTAGATTCCTCAGTGAGATAATCAGCTGTTGATAGGTTAATAGACAGTACTTAATGAAACCGGGGTTCGAATATTTTTGTAACGGTTAAGGTGAGTGTTTTTGTTTGGTAAACAAATAATCATAAGTTTAATGTAACTTTTAAAACTATCATAAGATTATAAATAATATTACAACTAAAAACAACATTCAAAAACTTTCAAATCATGGTAAATATCCCGTTTTTAGTGCAATTATGCATTGATATTATTAACTAGGATGGTTTGAATTCGCAAATACTCATACAGTTGAAAAATAAATATTTATCTACATAAGGTGAGTGATCACGTTACTAATGAAGGTAAATTCGATATAGGATTACAGATTAATATCATGGGCGCATTTAATCACTTTGATAAGAGGTATGCAGGGAATCAAGTTGGGTATTATGACATAGGAAGCTATGATTAGGTCTTTTAAAATACATTATTTATTGCATGGCAGTACACCGTAGGGCTATCATATTCCTAAGGTGTGTGACGTACGAGGTGATGATTTGTTATAGGCAGTGGCGGATTTGCAGTCTTACAGCCCTAGGCCCCAAGCTATGTTGTAAGTACCAGCCGCCCTTCTCTCAGCACCCATCATACATAATGAATTTACCTATTTTATTGCCAACTTTTATCGAAATTGATTCAGAAATTTAGTTAACTTTAATATCTGCTAGTATCTAATATTTTCCGAGGTTTCAGGGATAATTGCACATTGAAATAAAACATTTAAAATGGTTTCAGGTTTTATTTACATATGTAGCTACAGGTTTATTCTCAGACAAGATAATATAATAGGTTGGGGAAAAAGTCTTTTCGCATTATAGTATGTATGAACTTGTAATAAAATCTCTTTGGCTATACTACCTATATTTGTATCTGGCTGGTTTTGGTATCATTCAAAGTTTAAATTTTAAAGCAGATAATTCCATATTCAAATTAGGAAAATGTGTGATTTTTATTTGTTTTTCGTACTGTAAAGATGAGTGAATCTAATGAAGAAATTCGATACATTTTAAAATTTTACTACAAAAAAGGTAAAAATGCAACGCAAGCCGCGAAAAAAATTTGCGATGTTTATGGACCTAGTGCAGTGTCTGTGAGAGTAGCACAAATTTGGTTTAAGCGTTTTCAATCCGGAAATTTTGATGTCAAAGATGCACGTCGCTCTGGTCGCCCTATTACGGATAAAATTGATGCCATTTTTGACAAAGTGGAGCAATATCGGCATATCAGTCGTAGCTGAAGAACTGGGAATTGACCACAAAACAGTTTTGGCGCATTTGAAAAAACTGGGTACACAAAAAAGCTCGATATTTGGGTACCCCACGAGCTCACTGAAAGAAACCTAATAAACCGTGTACTCATTTGTGATTCTTTATTACGACGTAATGAAACCGAACCATTTTTGAAGAAGCTGATAACTGGTGATGAAAAGTGGATCACGTACGACAAGAACGTGCGAAAAAGGTCGTGGTCAAAGGCCGGTCAGGCTTCACAGACTATGCCAAAACCCGGGTTAACTCGCAACAAGGTGATGCTGTGTGTGTGGTGGGATTGGAAGGGCATTAATCATTATGAGCTGTTAACACCAGGCAGGACCATCGATTCTGAACTCTACTGCGAACAACTGATGAGATTAAAGCAAGAAGTTGAGAGAAAACGGCCGGAATTAATTAACAGAAGGGGTGTGGTTTTTCATCATGATAAAGCTAGACTTCACACATGTTTAGCCACTCAGCAAAAATTAAGAGAGTTTGGCTGGGAGGTGGTAATGCATCCGCCGTATAGTCCTGATCTTGCACCTTCAGATTTCCATCTGTTTCGGTCTCTTCAGAATTCTTTAGGCAGTGTCAGGTTAACGTCACTAGAGGACTGCCAAAACCACTTGTCGCGGTATTTTGATCAGAAGCCCAAAATTTCTATAGCAATGGGATCATGTCCCTACCTACAAGATGGCAAAAAGTTATCGAACAAAATGGTACCTACATACTTTAGTTAAATGTAAATAAACTATATTAAAAAATGTTTTATTTTCTTAAAAAATGCGAAAACTTTTTCCCCAACCTAAGATAATGGATTTTATTTTGTCTTACTTTTACTTTTTTGACTTAAATTAAGCCAAAACCAAGCCAAGTTTATACTTGAATATGACTTTTTTGTCTTAAATCGATCCTAACTAAGCCACATAACTCAAAATCAAGTCAAATGTTATGGAAATTTTATACTTTTAAAAGAAAAAAAGCAAAGTTTGACATAATTTTGACTTAAATTTAGAGACAAAACTAAGTTTTATTTTCGATCCGCTATGTACGAAAGTGACTAAGGGGGAGATTATTGTTATACGATGCGGTGCAGTGTGGCCTGTCATAATGTGCGCGAGACTTTACAGTATTCAGGTACTTTGAGTTATTTCTTGTTATCATCAGTGATTTTTTTGTCACGATTGGCCGCCCCTAATATCTGGCCGCCCTAGGCCCGGGCCTACTGGGCCTTAGGGCAAATCCGCCACTTGTTACAGGCGATGGTTACCACTTAACATCAGTTGGCCATAATTACGCTAATTCCATCTCTATCTTGTAAGAAAAACATTATAGGTACCTACTTAAATATACCAACTCATAGTAATGTCGATATTATTATTCCCTTCCACATTATGTAATATTATTGTGCTTATTTTATTATTTCAATTAGGTTAGGTATTTCGAAAATACAACTATTAACTCGACATATTTACCTATCTTTGTAGGTAGGTTGAGTACTTACCTGCTACAAAAATTATCTCATAATTATGAATTATCATTTAATTACGTATTTAATCTTATCTTAACTTTAGTATGCATATTCATATTTTTCGTCAAAGGTGACATGGTTCCTAGCATGTTGGAAGAAATACCAGCGCGTTGAAGTGTTTTGTAGGAAGATAAACCTTTCATCAATATTTCTTTCGTTTAGTAATTGAATAATCACAGAATAAAATAAGTTCAATTACACATTAATACTAACACTTTTTTGGTATAAGTTAACCGTGCTACTGAACTATTTTTTTGATAGAAAGTTTGTTTCGTAGCACGCTGTAGCCAGTTGTGGTCTACGACATCAGAGGGGCGAGCCATCTGAGCGTAGAAGGTCTATTAATCAATTAATTAATTATCGATATCATACATGTAGGTATTGAAACTTATACCGCGGTTATTTGAAATTAGAACTATCATTGGAATAGTTGTATCGTGGTTTGTTCTTTGCATTGACATGTACTTTCAAATTCAATAGAAAAGGACAAAACACGGTATGTTCCATTCCTTATTTAGCTATAAAACACTTGTTTCAGCCACTGTGCAATGACAACAAGCTGATATTCAAGCAGTGATGATCAGAATTAATATTCGAAAACAGTATTAATCGAGAACCTAGTGTCTAGTTAAACCAAAGAATACTTATTTTTATTCTTTGAGTTAAACCTTACCTTGGTTTTATGACCTGTAGCTAGCCTAAAGGTAATTTGAAAATAAAATAAAATTATTGTAAATTTATTCTTACATACTTTAATTACTTTTCGTACTGTTTTCTTGGTAAACCTCAATTACAGTGTCCTTGAAAAGATTCAATTGTTTATTACCGACTGTTTTTAGTAAATGAATAATGCAATATAGACATATACATAGACCATAATTTATTTGCTAAATAGCACACTTATTACATTATTATTAGCCCACTGTGTCCCACTGCTGGGCAAAGGCCTCCCCCCACTCTTTCCAGACACTTCTTTCATGCGCTAAGAATGTCCAGTCCGCTAGGAAATTAGTGAGCTCGTCCCTCCATCTCTTCTTTGGTCTGCCACGACGTCTTCGGGCTGTGTCGGGGCTCCACTCGGTGGTGAGCTTAGCCCACTTATGCCGGATTACATTATAATATTTAATAAATCTCCGATCTAGTCCTTTTGGGTCGGTAGTCAAAAACTGACATAACTTAGAACCATCCCGGTAAAACTTAGCTTTCTATTAAAAAACCTAATCCGAATCGGTCCATTCGTTTGGAACTATGATGCCACAGGCAGATAGACATAGTCGGTAAACTTACAACACTCCTCTTTTTACATCGGGGTTAATATATGAAACGTTGAATAAAAAACAATTACACCTACCAAATCGGTTTTTTATCTCGCCAATAATTTCTCTAATTCTAATAATTCGTACAAATGTACTGGAATCAACGTAAACATTATTAAATCGCGATCATTAAATACTGATAGGTCCTTGGGTTATCTGTATTTATTTTTACACAGTCACGTGCATTGCAACTGATAGCTATCGCTAATGATGATGATAGGTGGGTACAAAGTTTGTAGGGAAATTTCTTTTATGTTGCTACGTTATAATATTAATAAAAAAAATGTAATTATATATTTTTACTAAAATGTTTGTTTTTTTTACGATACTAATAGATTTTTTTATTTAATTTACTAGTGGATCGCCCCGAACTGAGATCTCGCGAGTCTCCAATTAAAACAAAAAAATATAATTTGTAATCTTTGACTATCAAAATAGTGCCACGAAATAAATAACCAAATAACCTGACCTACAGTTTCATTCAAATTACAGGTAACGAGAGTTCATGTAATGTGGTTATGCTTTTTTAGGGTACAAATTGCAGTATTCTGTATTTCAGACTTGCCTATATTTGTGTCACTAAAGCTACACGAATACCAAATTTCAGCACAGTGGGGTCTTTGGTGTACCCTGTGAATTTTGTCAAAGTTCAGTTTTTATTATGGCTAATAACTCACAATCTATAAAGACTACTAAATTTAAAAACGGAATCTAAATGTACTAATGAGTACTTTCATTTGACGTCCCATTTGCGTGAATAGTCTCATTTTCATTTTTTTTATCCCTCCTGAACCCCAATATCTCAAAAACCCCCTAATTTTTAGCTCATTTAGTCAAACCAAAATTGTGCCATCACTACCTATCTATGTATCAAATTTCACGATGATCGGATCAACGCTTCGAAAGTTATCCTCGGACAAACAAACATACATACATACAACGCCGATTTGCCCGGCAACAATGTGCACATTATAATATAGTAGCTGACCAATCCGTAATCCGTTTTTCAATTAAAAACATTACCTTCCTTCTGCGCAGTTGTGTAAAATGTAGCATATGTTACCCAGGGATAATGTATCATTCTAATGGTGAAAGAATTTTCAAAATCATGCCAGTAGTTTTTGAGTTTATTCGTTACAAACATACAAAAGTACAAATCTTTCCTCTTTATAATATTAACATAATTACAAGGCCCAAATCTATAAAAAGGTACCATAAATTATTACATTAATTACATCTAAATATATAAAACAAAATCGGGTTAGTTACACTATTTGTAACTCAAGAACGGCTATTTCTATGAAATTTAGTATATAGGTAGATTATGGTTAGGATTGAAATATAGGCTACTTTTTACCTGACAGAGGGAGGGCTGCCACGCCTGCATGGCTGCGGGCGGGTCAGCTAGTCACATTAATATTATTGTTACGCCGAGGCTGTTAAACAATGAGTAATAATCGAAGTTTCTCGAGCGCTTTTGTCTTGCTGAGTTATTGTTGTTATTGTCTACGGTTGCGCACAATGGGGATGGGTCGTTCTGTCGAAACACTGACCCTTTCCTGGAAGGATCGAGATCGTTCTCGAACAATCGAAATGTGTGCGATATAAATAGGCCGGAGAGATGGCCGGACAGTCAGTCTCAGTTAGTCTGAGTGAGTGAGTCTCAGCGAGGCCCTGGAGGACTGACGTGGAGAAGGGTCTCGCGTGAACAGTAGTTGCTCGCGAGTCAGTCTGGATTAAGCTATACGTGCGAACATTTCGGTGACTTTAAGTGGTGCAACAGTGGTGTAATTAGTGTGATGTGATACGTGTGACCAAGTTCGTGTATTCATCGTTTAGTGCTGAATAAAAGTGTTATTTTGGTGAAACTGATTCCCATTATTTTATCCCGAATCCTCAGCTCGTAACATTATATATGCAAAAGTTTGGATGTTTGTTTGTTACTCCATCGTCGGAACGGCTGAACCGATTTCTATGAAATTTAGTATGTACGTAGATTATAACCTATTAGATTACCACATAGGCTACATTTATCTCATAAATCACTTCCCATGGGAGAAAAATAGGATGTCAAAGTTTATATATGTATTTTTCCACAATTAAACAAATTAACACTTTGATTAATTTGAGGGATTTTGATTCGGTGCCTAGTAAACGATGCTGACTGGCCAGAAATCCGGATCAAATAGTACATTCTTATACTTCGCTAGAATCGACGAGAAGGAATGGAGAGTGAGGACTTGAAGTTAGTAGAAGAAGTTGGAATGATCGTATCGATAATTGTTACTTCTAATTCTAGGGTGGGGGGAATAAGAGATCTGCACTGACGTCCCGCATTGGGGTGTATTGTGCATTACCCCGCTTCTAACCTAACCCCAGCCATCCTAGCTCCTTGAAATAACGAATTAGGACTTTGGATTAGTGGCTGCAACCTTCCAAGATCTCCGTGGATGTTGTTGTGGTGTTGGCAGAGGAGGATTCGATGAGCCCCTGCAGACCCGTTTTCAATCTGGCATCGCTTGTGGCCACTCGTTACTTATTTATCTATTTTGTAGATAGTTGACACATCTCTAGAACAATAATATTCTTATGTCAATATAATCAAGTTCTATACAATCCGCATAATCTAATGACTTAGTAATATGAAGGTGGATTTTCAACTTCATTCTGCATTATACATATTATAGGCAAAGCCTGGAAGGAATTCGACCCTCAATATTTTATTTAATCTATTATTTATTGCTCATGCGTAATGTAAATTAAGGTAGGCTTAGTGACAAATAGATTACACAGCAAAAAAAGGTACAATAGGCAGTCTTATCGCTAAAACATTTCTCTGCTAAACAGCCGTTAGATAAACACAAAATCAAAAGACGCAAACAGACCCATTTGGTGGAAGAGATAGTGGTACAATTTCTATACCCTATATTTCGTATTCGTTATTTATAGTAAATAAATTTTACTGTTTAAATAGAAGCTTATCAGTTTTTAGTTAACCGATTCGTTGCGATGTCTAATTTTGCAAACTTCTAACTGTAGCGTTGAACAAAATTACCGTGACACGGCTGCCGTGCCAAGCGCCATACGATTAAATGACATGGCTCCTGTGTCTTCAGCCATGCGGAAAAGAAAACAGTGTTTTTTACCATTTTTACGTGGTTCTAAGCGTTAAACTTTTAGTTTACATTCGAAATCTAACGTGAACGGTCAGGAACGTAGTTTCAAGTGATAAAAAGTGTAAAAATAAGTGTATTTTTGGAAATGGATGGTAAGTGGCTTTTTTAATACAGGTGTGATAAACCTTTTCTACTTACATTAGTTCTAAAATTATTGTTTTGGTTTTCCTGATAAGAAATTTCAAGTATTTTAAAGTAAATTATTGCCTATTTATTGTTTAAGAATTACGGCGTAAAAGAAAATATATTCCCGAGACAGAAATTGAAACTCAACGCGACGACGATGACCAAATATTAGAGCAAAATTCGCAAACATATTCACAACACTGGGAAAACTCAGAACACTTGAAATCTATACATGAGGATACTTCAACGTGCATAAAAAAACAGATGGTGGACAGATCAACGTGTTTAGAAAATAATATGGTGGACAGTTCTAAGTGCATAGAAAAAACTAAGGATGATGAGCGTCATGTTTGGAACATGACGCTGTATTGGATATACATGGATGTAAATATTTTGGCCAGTTAGTTTTGGCCAACGTATGTGTGTTTACATAATAGCTCCTCAGTTAAACCCACGCTGGTATAAAAATTATCTACATACAAGGAATGGCCTTTTTCAATATACTTTTGCATAAGCAAATGAACCACTTTTTTAATATGATTTCTACCGCCGACTTGCACATCCTGGGAGCCTGCGTACACGTGAATATTTAAAATAATTCCGTTGGCATCGGCTAAAATGTATAATTTAATTCCGTATTTATGTGTTTTTCCTTTATTGTATTGACGGAAGAAAAGTCTTCCTTTCCACAGAATAAGAGACTCATCGATTGTTAGCTCTCTTAATGGATAATATACTGAATTAACCGTGTCGTTGAATAAATCAATTAAAGATTTAATTTTAAATATACTCTCTGGTCTTTCATTATTCTGAACATTTAAGGCTCTTAAAATTAAAAAAAACCTGTCCCTCGACATAAATATATGTGGACTTAAGCGGAACAGATAATGAGTGGACCAATAATCTACCATTCTATTGAGTTTTATTGTTATATTCATATATTATATATATATGCCTAGAAATGTTTTAAATTCGGTGACACTTACATCGGTCCATTGTCTAAATCGAGCTCGAGAAGTAGTCGCTGCTGCTTTCAGTCTGTTGCCGCACTTATTTGTACAATCCAATATTAAATTCATGAATTGGGCATTCAAAAATAAAACGAAATAGTCCAAAGGACTTTGGACGTGTACATCATGTGGCGACAATATACCACTGGTTCCGATATTCCAATATTCTGATTAGTTTCTGACATCCTATTTCGGTAGCGGTAATTGTCTTTTGCGCTAAGATTCTCCTAAAATGTTAAAAAAATGTTCTCTCAAATCGTTCACATTTCTGATATAAAAATAAGCAATTTTTTAATATTATTTATTTCAATTATATTATTATACAAAAATCCTCATCATTAAAATTTTCAAAAAGGTTGGTGACCCCTATTTTTTAAAAAACAATACAATATCCAGAAACGAATGCTACAAGCTTGATTAACGTTAAAAATAAAAAAGTTTTGTTCTGGGGTAGATCTCCCTAAAACTTAATTTGAAGGAATTACCATCGATTTCAAAATGGCACGGCTCACGTGCCTAACGCCACACGCAAAAGAAAATGATGACACGGCTGCCGTGCCATCCGCAATGAATCGGTTAATATTAGTCCAAGGTCATGATCACGGCGGCGAGCTGAATGTCACAGAATGTTACGTAGTAGGTTTACCTACTTGGTTGTTTCATAAATTCTTGATAAACAAGATATTTCAATCCATTTTGACCATCTTTGTAGCTGCTTGCTTTACTTAATGTGATTTGAATTTGGAATCTCATCTGTATTCAAATTTGCACTAAAGAGAACACAATAACTTATTCGTAAATCGAACTAACCTCTGCACAGAATGCACCAACCTAGATTTGGTTTTTATTGTCTCGCTGAAAGTGTGAAAAGTAGAGTATTCTTCTCGTGGATAAAGCTGTCTGCATCTTGGGCGTGCTTATATCCCCCTCTGCACTCAGGATTCTAGTAACACCCTCGCTCCGCTCGTGAGTTAACTCTAGAATTCTTCGCTTCGTTCGAAAAACTGACTAATACAAAAAAAATGCGGTAGGGCATGCAGTAATCTACAATTATTTTGTATAACTTTATTAACTGTATTATTATTGATTTGTATGTTTTTGGTTTTAATTTTATTTATTTGTGATTGTTGATATTTTGTATGGACCGACACTATCTGAAATAAATGATTATTCTATTCTATTCTATTCTATTTATCCATACCTAACAGGTTTTTTTACATAATTTTAATAATTACGATCTTAGGTATGACACCAAATAAAAAAACAGGAATTATCAGAGGGTTCAAGAGGAATTTCCACCCGCGATCGCTTAGGTAGTGGAATGATCTTCCTGCCGAGGTTTTCAATAGAGATTATGAGTACAACGTATATAAAAGGGTGTTTAAAAAAAATTAAAGGGTCAGCTACGCGCGGTTTATACCTTATGGTATCACTCGTCTTAAGCTACGGTAAACGTTTACCATCAGGTGGGCCGTATTCTTGTCTGCCATCTTAATGGTACATTAACAACAAAAAAAAAGCATATTAAAAGTGGTCTACCCTTCTGGCGGTCAAGCTACTGTAGTTACTTTCGGATAAAGAAACAATTAATAACACAAATCTATTTGCTTCGGGTTTTAATGAATTAAAAAAAATATAGTCTATTTACTTTCAATTTATCTCAGCAACGAATACAAGATATATCGAAATGCCTAATTGAAATTCATAACACCAACGACCTTACCTTACATTACCTGCAAGGTGACGCGGTTTGACGAAATGACGAATGCACAAAGACACATTGTGCAGGTTTTGTAGGAGACATTTTTTTCCTATTTAATTTTTTACCTGTCTCCTATCCTGCTCGAAGATGCTCTTGCCCAGCAGTGGAAAGTGTCCGGTTGCTGGGCAAACTGCACAGGGTTTATCAACATAATGATAATAATATTTTTTATTTACACAATACTTGCTATTTTTTTATAAAATTACTAGCTGACCCCGCGAACTTCGTACCGCCTCAGAATTAATAAATTTTGTGTTAACCTATTAGATGAGTAAAGTACTAATATCGCTATTTAAAAATAGGGGTAAGATCGTAGAAGGGTAAAAATTTAGAGTTGTATGTATTTTTGTAAATTGTAATGTTGTATCATAAAAAAATAAAAACTAAAAATTTGGCCAAAAAATAAAATATAAAAATTTGGGGTGGACCACCCTTATTACATAGGGGTATGAAAAATAGTTTACGTCCTATTCTCAGACCTGCCGAATATACACAAAAAAATTCATAACAATCGGTCAAGCCGTTTCAGAGGAGTTTTGTTACAAACACTGTGACACGTCACTTTTATATATTATATATATATTATTTTATGCGCTTATACCTTTAGGCTTTTCTTTTTTCTTCCTCAAATGATAGACAAGGAGAATTAAAGTTTAAAAAACAGGTTAAATTAACAGTTTGTTTTTAAATAACACGGAATGAATTTAGATCTAAGCTAGAGGGTATATTGTAAATGAAAATCAGTGAATTACCTCGTACGCATATATATATTCCTACTATTTGATTTTTATTTAACGATATTTACAACAAAATCGCCTGTTTTCGTCGCAGCCATGAAAACAAACTTTTGACGTTCTTCGTAAGTTTATTTTGTAAGCCTAATTACCAGAGCCACCTATTATTATACGAATTATAATACGAATTACGTATTATACGTATTAATACTACCAATCGCATGTCAAACAAAGCTCTATTCATAAAAAAGTAGCACTCTGGGAGTGCCGACAGAACTGAAAACTAGAACAATTACGAAATACTTATATACAGAGGTGTCGGAAACGGTAACGGTAACAGTGTCGCGAGATCAATGGTTTTTTCCCATCTCAAAAAATGTCCAACGCGCCTAAAGAAGTTTTCGCTTCAAAAATAAATGTTTATTTCATAAAACGAAATAAATTTGTAATTTAGTCACATGTTTTCATTTCAACCAGTATTTTTTTATTTAATTAGGAATATTTGCAAGAAAATCGATACCACCATTCGATTAACTTTTTTTTTTGTTTTCAGTGATAGAACTCCTGAAAGATGGCAGCGTTCAACGTCGTGCTCGGATGCATCATGGCCGCTCTTATCATTCTCTTCACAATCAGCTCCAGTGCCAGATATTACATTAAGGTACACTTTCCTAGCTAGTTCTTTCTTGGACACTTTTTTTGTATAGCGTTTGACCACGATCTCGACTGATGGTAAGCGGTGATGCAGTCTACGATGGCACACGCTTGCCCAGAAGAAACCTATTCACTCGCGACTTGAAGACCCCTAGGTTGTAGTACACTATTTTATATTACTGTATATGGGGTCTTAATCGTAATATTATGGCCCCCACACACGTCAAAGATTTATTTGCGCTAGCCTTTTGCAAGCCTCCGTGGGAAGAATTATTTAAAATTTCTAGACTTCTGCAAGGCTTGCGCAAGCTTTTGCTTAAAGAATTTGTTAAAATTTGTAGACATGTGCAAGGCTAACGCAAGCTTTTGTGAAAGAATTTGTTCAAATTTCTAGGCTTGCGGATTAAAAATTCTTGTCTTATGTGGGCTCCATTCAATTTGGAGATATCTTTTTTTAATGAGAATTTTTTTTTAATGTTGCAATATGGTGGATATTCATCCAGTTATTTTGTATTACTCGCCAAGATGCATTTGTAACGACTTATCCTATCCCTTTTCTCCTTTCCGCATGCACGCGCACCTTATAGGCCGTCCCACTCTGACGTCCGACCGCCAACGCCACTCTTCAAATTCATTGGCCGCTGCCAATGAGAGACGCCTTTGAACCTCCGTGAGAATCGCAACGATGCGCGCGCGTGCGACTCATTTTCTTATATTTTGGTGGAATCCTACAAATTTCCACTAGAACTCGCTATTTATGTGTTATTGAACTAAACGTGTGAACTTTCCGTGAAAAACAAGTGCTGGAAGTGTCGATACGACCTTCGCGGCTGCACGTGGCGCTAGGGTCACCCCGTTGACCTTGGCGTGGTGTCCCCAGGACACTGGCTCCTGGTATCCAGAGATCTACAGGTACGTGCATGTTCCGTTCCCCTACCGCTGCTGTATTCTATTCCTGTGATTCTTCCATTTGCAGCAGTGTGGTCGTCCTATCATTAGAAGAACGTTACAAATGCTATTGGTTTTGAGTATTCTAGGCATAGGTAAATTTCGGTCTAATTCGCAAACATACAGTCCACTTAAATCCAACCCTTGTCAGCTATCGACTCTCTAAAACAAACCCCGACGTGGAGTGAAAGATTTGAACCAGCTAGTAATTTCCTCCATAGTTTGGTCCTACGAGCCAGGATATTTCAAAAATATCCGTCTATTTTTACGCTAAGTTTAATATACTGCCGGAAAATTGAGCTCATCTCAGTCCGTCTTACGACACGATCCATTAGTACTTGTATTCACAACTTATTTAATTATTCCCGCCTATATATTTTACGTTAAATCCTACTGATAAAAAGAATAAATTGATCATATTCTCTTGTTATTCGCACCCCGCAGGATCAACTCGTTCAATTCGCTATTTCTCGCCCCACTTTAATCAGTTTAGGACCTACGTAAAATCATCGCATTCCGCTATCACACGTTTTACAAACATATAACTAAGTTTCTATAACCGCACCGCTAACATTGTATTACTTACATTTAATACGAGTCAAAGCATAGAAGTATTCGCTCGCTCTTTATACATCTACCCGCATTTTTCATTATTTGAACGTTCTCCGCTCGCTCCAACTCGTATTTAACTTATCGCTGCACGCCGCCATACTAACTACTAGTCAAACTGACTACCGCAAAATAATATTTCATCAGTTTGTACTCAAACGCTAAACTCACGCCTACTATTTAATTAACTGTGTCATACTGGTCAATACAGAATATTGAATAGTTTGTACTGTCTCAACATACTTTCATAGTAACTATTTCGCGCTCGCTTCTCTTCTGTGGTAGGCTTATTTATTTTTTAACTTACCCAACTGCGCACCGCTAGGAAGATAGGTATTGTTTTCAACTTCGGTTCTATTATACTTTTTGAAGTTTTTTCTTTTGATTTCGCATTTATACCTTTTGTTGGTTGATATTCACAATGAGTAAGAGAGATAAGGGATCGAGTTCTTCTCACTCAGAAGAAGGCTACAACGAGGATGAATGTCAGCAAGCCATGCTTGAATCTAAACGCGAGATTCTATTTGCCCGCATGCAAGGAATTTATGATCTTGCTAAGAAGGTGGATGCCGATTCTATCAACTTTAAGGCTTTGCTTCACAGTGCATATAATATTGATAATTTGCATAGAGACTTCGAAAAGGTATTAGATTCATATAACGCTATTTCGCTAAAAATTAACCCAAAACACGCTATCAGGTACCAAGAATGGACGAATTTTGATATTATGTATTGTCTTGTTAAACACGTCTTAGAAACAAATTCGCCATCTAAAACATCAGTTTCGCCCCCGTATTTAGAGAAATCAAAACCTAAGCTTCCTCGAATAGAACTATTGTCATTCAATGGTGATGTCCGCTCATGGCCGCTATTCTACCAACAGTTTAAATGCACTGTCCATAAAAATACATCTTTGTCAGATAGTGACAAGGTGTATTATTTGGTCGGTAAGTTGTCTGGTTCCGCCGCGTCAGTTTGCGCCCGGCTGCCCCCGACCGCAGAGAATTACCCTATTATTTGGGAGGCACTTGTGCAAAAATATGACGACCCCAGACTACTCGCTAGCTCATACCTTAATCAGTTGTTGAGTTTTAAACCGCTAGCCGCTAATGTTGCTTCCGGTCTAGAATCATTTTTAAATAATTTCCACACGTCTGTGGAAGCCTTAAGACAACTGAGTCTTGGCGACTTGACTGACTTTATGCTGTTACACCTCGCCCTCCAGAGACTAGACTCTGAGACTGTCAAGTTATTCGAAATTACGCATCGCAAAGATAAGCTTCCAACCTATTCTAATCTAATTGAATTTGTAAAGGAACAGAATAAAGTGTTATCTAGATCAGCTGTGCCTATCGTAAACCCGCAAACTCAGCACAAAGCTCGCAATGCGCACGCGCCCGTGCCTAGTACTAGACCAGGGCAAACCAAGTCATTTGTAAACACTGACCGCGTGTGTGGTGCAAGTAATGAGAATAAATGTATATTGTGTGATCGCGATAAACACGATCACTTTTATCGCTGTTCAGCTTTTATGAAACTGACGCCACCTGATAGGTATAAATTCATTAAAGGCAATTTTTATTGTAACAACTGTTTGAGTGTGAGACATAAAACAAAGGAATGTGCTTCTAAGCACACTTGTTCTCATTGTTCGGCCAGACACCATTCGCTACTCCATTTTAATCCGCCCGTTATCTACAACAAATCAGTCGAGAAACAATTCGTTAATAAAAAATCGCACGCTAACTCGCCCGCTACCGCTCATGACCAAAGCCACACTGCGCCTAGGCATGCAATTTCTTCAGAGTCTCATACTCGAATTCACGCTAAAGACCTTGCGCCCCATGCGTATAAGGTCGATAATTCACTATCCGCACCCGATATCGATCCGAACAGTAACACATCTGTCTGTACTGTATCATATGATCACGCGTCGCAAACAATAACAACTGCGTTATTGGCAACTGCTAAAATAAAGGTTTTAGATAATTTTAATCGCCCTCACTTTTTGAGATGCTTGGTCGATCCCGGCTCTCAAAGTGAGTATATTTCCGCTGCATGTAGTAAGCGCTTATCGCTTCCTATTTCCACGCAAAGCCGCTTTTCTAAAGTCCAAGGTATAGGAGGGGCCTCTCAGAAAATTCTGGGAGTAACCTCACTTCGCTTCACTTCTCGCTTTGAGGACGGACATGAGTACCACATCCAGCCCATGGTGGTGGATAGTATCACGTCGCAGCTGCCCGACTCGCGCGTCGACGTCAGCTCTCTTCACCACATACGTAATCTACCCATGGCTGATGATGACTTTTCCGAGCCTGGTCCTATTGACCTACTTTTAGGTGTGAACTTGTATTGTCAAATTCTCCTATTTAATAAAATTACCGCTGATAATAATTTACCCGCTGCCTTGGAAACAACTTTAGGTTACATCGTTATGGGAAACGCACCCGTTCTATCCCCGCGCTCCATTTCACATACCTTTTGTGCATTTACGAATGACCCGCTACACCAACTCGTGGAAAGGTTCTGGTCCACTGAGGAACCACCTTCCCAGTTGTTCTTAAGTCCTGACGATCAACGCTGTGAAGAAATTTACACTTCGACTACTACTCGAAATGACGATGGTAGTTATGTAGTCCAGCTTCCATTTAAAGATGACCCGCAAAAGCTAGGTAACTCCTACATTATCGCTAAGAAGAGGTTTTTATGCCTCGAGAGAAAGTTCTTACGATCACCGGACTTAAATAAAAAATATAATGAAATAATTTATGATTATCTAGACAAAGGTATTTTAACGCGCGTTTCTGTTGACGATTGTACTTCTCCAGGTTATTACCTACCGCACCATCCTGTAGTTCGGGACGACAAGTCTACGACTAAGGTTCGCATCGTCTTGGACGGCAGCGCCTCGACTGATTCAGGGCTGTCTCTTAACGATATTTTATATAAGGGCTGCAACTTGCAAGCCGATATATTTAACATTTTATTAAATGTTCGCATACATCGTATCGCCTTTTTCGCTGACGTGAAGATGATGTATTTATGTATTTATACGCACCCCTCGCACCGCTGTTATCAACGGATCTTATACCGGTTCTCACCGGACGTTCCGCTGGAAACGTTTCAATTCGAACGTGTTACTTTTGGCCTCCGGTCTTCTCCTATGTTGGCGCTGCGCACTTTACGTCAACTGGCTCAAGATGAAAGACAAAGATGGCCTCTTGCCGCTGACGTCATAACTCGTGACGTCTATATGGACGACTTAGCGTCTTCTGCTTCTTCTGTGAATCAAGCAGCCAAGATTGCACAAGAGTTGATTCAGATGTTTAAAGCTGGTGGATTCGACTTAGTAAAGTGGACTAGCAACTCATCTGAGCTGCTACAACACATACCCGTTTCTCACAGACAGTCTGAATCCATTTCGTTCGATGAAGATGACACGTTCAAGATATTAGGGCTACGTTGGCTCCCCGCATCCGATAATTTTATCTTTTTGACCTCGGTCCCGCCATCTGTTTTTACAAAACGCGCTATTTTATCTATGACCGCTCGTCTGTACGATGTCTTAGGACTCGTCGGACCCGTAATTCTTTACGCTAAACTGATAATCAGGGAACTATGGCTTTTGAACATCAATTGGGATGACAAGCTACCCTGTGATATCATCGCTCTATGGCAAAGATATTTATCTGAGCTACCACTAATCTCGCACCTCAAATTCCCTCGCCACGTAGGAATTGAGGAAACCGGTTCTAAAATCACGCTTATCGCATTTTCGGACGCAAGTGAAAAGGCTTACGGCTGTGTATTATACCTACATGTCTCTAATGGTCACCAGCCACCTTTAATCTCGCTTTTGTGCTCGAAGTCCCGCGTCGCATCAGCCAAACCAACAATCACGCTGGCTAGGCTTGAGTTAAACGGCCTAGTGCTTCTCGCTAAGGTATTACGCGCTGTTTATGATTCGCTATCCGCTCGTTGTCATATAGATAACGTTTTTATATTTTCTGACTCGACCGTCGCTTTATGTTGGGTAACTTCCTCTCCGCATAAGTTTCAAACTTACGTCGCAAATCGCATATCAGACTTCCAATCTACTTCGCCATCGCAAAATGTATATCACGTCGCAGGCGTTGAGAACCCTGCTGACTTAGTTTCTCGCGGGCTCCTGCCCTCGCAGATTTCAAATAATGAACTCGCTAAACACAACATCATTTGGAAAAGGTCACCGCCCCTAGGAAGCCATTTTGGTGGAATTTGGGAAGCGAATATAAAGAGTATCAAGTCTCTTCTCTTTCGTGTGATCGGAAAGCAGATCCTCACCTATGAGGAAATGCTTACGGTGCTTAACCAGGTCGAAGCTGTACTAAACAGCCGACCTTTGTACGTTCTAAGCTCCGACCCTTCGGAGCCGACGGCATTAACACCGTCGCACTTTCTCTCAACTAAACCGCTAGCTTTTCTACCCGCAGCTGATATGAGTGGAGAACGAACAAATCTTTTGTCTCGACATTCTTTGATGGACTCTTTAGTCCAAACATTTTGGAAACGATTCAAGAATGAATACCTCCATAATTTGCAAATGCGCGAAAAGTGGAACACCGCTAGTAATCCACTCACAGTAGGAACTATTGTTCTTTTAAATAACGAAAACGCACCTCCATTATCTTGGAAAATCGGAAGAGTTTCAGAGGTTTTTCCCGGTAAGGACGGACGAATTCGTTGTGCGCGAGTAGAAACGTGTGATAGCGCGTATGTCAGGCCGACGACAAAATTGTCGCCGCTCCCTATACAGTAGGGTGACCATGCGCTTTCAACATTTTCGGATATTCTTATCCAACCCCGCTATTTTTTAATTTGTTTTTCCGCTATATATTTAAACCGCAAACCGCTATTCACATCGCTATTTTATATTTATCCCGCTACGCTATTTTATAATTCTTTCGCTTTCGAAGGAATCCTTCAAGGAGGGGGAGATGGTGGATATTCATCCAGTTATTTTGTATTACTCGCCAAGATGCATTTGTAACGACTTATCCTATCCCTTTTCTCCTTTCCGCATGCACGCGCACCTTATAGGCCGTCCCACTCTGACGTCCGACCGCCAACGCCACTCTTCAAATTCATTGGCCGCTGCCAATGAGAGACGCCTTTGAACCTCCGTGAGAATCGCAACGATGCGCGCGCGTGCGACTCATTTTCTTATATTTTGGTGGAATCCTACAAATTTCCACTAGAACTCGCTATTTATGTGTTATTGAACTAAACGTGTGAACTTTCCGTGAAAAACAAGTGCTGGAAGTGTCGATACGACCTTCGCGGCTGCACGTGGCGCTAGGGTCACCCCGTTGACCTTGGCGTGGTGTCCCCAGGACACTGGCTCCTGGTATCCAGAGATCTACAGGTACGTGCATGTTCCGTTCCCCTACCGCTGCTGTATTCTATTCCTGTGATTCTTCCATTTGCAGCAGTGTGGTCGTCCTATCATTAGAAGAACGTTACAAATGCTATTGGTTTTGAGTATTCTAGGCATAGGTAAATTTCGGTCTAATTCGCAAACATACAGTCCACTTAAATCCAACCCTTGTCAGCTATCGACTCTCTAAAACAAACCCCGACGTGGAGTGAAAGATTTGAACCAGCTAGTAATTTCCTCCAAAATATAATAATAAAATGTAATATTCCGTTTGTGTTTGGATAACACTATAAATATAAAAATACTATTTGTAGATATCTGTTGAATAATATATTATTATCTGGTTAAGCCAGGTTGCAGGTTTTATGTACAGTGGTGGTCATATAATTAAGAACGCTTATATAAAAGAAAGATTTTTTCAAAGTAACAAGTAACAACTAATTGCATATATTTTTTTGTATTTCTCTCGGTATCGCAAAACCTTTTCATACTGACGGTACATTCGTTGATACATATGATTGGCTAAAAAATAAATAGATATAGTACAAATAGATATAGTGCAGCGGCCTTTTAATCCACGTTCGTAACTGATCTTTGATAACCAGGTACGAACATGGAATTTTTTTCTTGCTTCATAACCAGTTACGAGAACGGAATGTACTTGCCGTTTTCGTAGGCATGTTTCATAACCAGCTACGAAAATGGTTTTTTTATCT
This sequence comes from Philereme transversata, assembly GCA_963924445.1. NCBI lineage: Eukaryota > Metazoa > Arthropoda > Insecta > Lepidoptera > Geometridae > Philereme > Philereme transversata. The sequence goes on along the minus strand of OZ004350.1, from coordinate 15,916,802 downwards.
CTGTTCATAACTGGTTATTAATTAATAATATTTTATCCACTTTCGTAGCCGAGTTTCATAACTTGGAAATACATATCAACTTTTCAAAACTTTTCATAACTACATAAAAAGCTATGGTCCATATGGGAAAAAATCGCGTATTTGTCTTGATAATAACAAACGATTTTTGTAGTGACTTGTATGCCATGTTCATACGAGTAGCTCTGACAGGAAGGGAGTTGCAAAACAGATCAGCTAATTATTTGTTATTCCTACCCTGTGATATTGATAGCCTTGATGATTTACTATGCTGACGTATTGTAACAACTGACCCTGGTGAACCTAGAATGTAGTCTATGGACTATCAGGTTAGTACGTGAGTGCATTGCGTCTATTAGTACGTGCAAAAATCCTGGTAAACCTTGCTTTCCAAGTCAAAGATAATGCATTCTATTCATGTCTGGAGATCGGATTATTAATGTTACGCCGAGGCTGTTAAACAATGAGTAATAATCGAACCTTCTCGAACGCTTTTGTCTTGCTGTGTTATTGTTGCTATTGTTTGTGGTTTCGCAGAATGGGGAGTGGCCATTGTGTCGAGAGACCGACCCTTTCCTGGAAGGATCAACATCGTTCTCGAACAATCGAAATGTGTGCGATATAAATAGGCCGGAGAGATGGCCGGACAGTCACTCCTCTAATCATCCGAACCCTTTGGTACACACCATTCCGGTTTACCCGTTGGATCCGCCCGCCAACAAAATCCTCCGTCGTCCGAGACACGTTCTCGGAGACCCGGATGACGAAATCACCTCTGCTAATGCGGAAGGTGAGTCATCTATATCAGACAGAGCAAACACTTCACAGAAACACCGACCTCGCCGGCGAGGTCGACGAGTCCCTTCAGTCGCCGCTTATACGAGGTACAGACATGTACCCGGGCGTTTCTCTCCTATCCCCATCCCGGCAACAGCCCAAGCCGAGGTTCGTGCCTAAGTGGTGCCCTTGCGCTAGTTGCCTATAAAACTTACTGGGCTGAGCGCCATCTGCGCTCGCCAAAAGTTCGATTAAGCTGTCACGGCCTCAGAGGCCAACAGCGAGATTAGTCCATTCGAAAAAAAAAAAAAAAAAAAAAAACCGGACAGTCAGTCTGAGTCAGTCTCAGTCGGTGAGTGAGTCTCAGCGAGGCCCTGGAGGACTGACGTGAGAAGGGTCTCGCGTGAACAGTAGTTGCTCGCGAGTCAGTCTGGATTAAGCTATACGTGCGATCATTTCGGTGACTTTAAGTGGTGCAACAGTGGTGTGAATTAGTGTGTTGTGATTACGTGTGACCAAGTTCGTATATTCATCGTTTAGTGCTGAATAAAAGTGCTATTTTGGTTAAATCGATTCCCATTATTTTATCCCGAACCCTCAGCTCATAACAATTTGGTGTCAGAAGTGGGATAAAATAATGCCGGTTCTACCAAAGGATAACGTGGACGGTGTCAGGACGAGAGGTCAACGACAACAGGAAATGGATGAAAGGCGGCTTGGAGATTCTCCGGTTCAAGAAGCTCGGCAGAGTCGTCAGCCGATGGAGATGGAATCAGCCGCCACCGAATCATTTGGAGCATCATCATCATCATCATCCGTGGGGCAAGCTCCTGTGACAGGCGATCTTGCTGCTATTATGGCCATGCTTTGTCGTCAACAAGAAGAGCAGCGACGTTGGCAGGAAGAACAGCGACGTCAGGAAGAAGAGCAGGCTTGGTCGCAGGAAGAACAGCGACGTCAGGATAAGGAAGAGCAGCGTCGTCAGCAAGAAGAGCAGGCTCGGTTGCAGGCAGAACAGTGACGTCAGGATAAGGAAGAGCAGCGTCGTCAGCAAGAAGAGCAGGCTTGGTTGCAGGAGGAATAACGCCGTCAGCATAAAGTAGAGAAGCGTCGTCAGCAGGAAGAGCAGGCTCGGTTGCAGAAGGAACAGCGACGTGAACAGGTGGAGCAGACTCGGTTGCAAGAGGAACAGCGACGTCAGGATAAAGAAGAGCAGCGTCGTCAACAGGAAGATCAGCGACGTTGGCCATAAGAGCGTGCTCGACTGATGAGGGAATCGTTCGGTTCATCTGGAAAGGAATTCCAGGAAGTGAAAGAACAGATAGAAATCATGAGAGCCGTGTTTTGGAGGCTGGAATTGGGATCGCTGATGAGAAAGGGACTCTGGGTGTCCTGAAGTACTGAAGACGGCAATGTGGCTCCTCTAGTTGCTACATCTTCAGCGCGAGGTGCGCCTAAAATTGTTCGTGTTGATCGGCTGCCGCGATATGGGGCTAAGAATGCTCGGGACGAGCATGTTTTAGGAGGGGGCAGTGTTACGCCGAGGCTGTTAAACAATGAGTAGTAAGCGAACCTTCTCGAACGCTTTTGTCTTGCTGTGTTATTGTTGCTATTGTTTGTGGTTTCGCAAAATGGGGAGTGGCCATTGTGTCGAGAGACCGACCCTTTCCTGGAAGGATCAACATCGTTCTCGAACAATCGAAATGTGTGCGATATAAATAGGCCGGAGAGATGGCCGGACAGTCAGTCTGAGTCAGTCTCAGTCGGTGAGTGAGTCTCAGCGAGGCCCTGGAGGACTGACGTGAGAAGGGTCTCGCGTGAACAGTAGTTGCTCGCGAGTCAGTCTGGATTAAGCTATACGTGCGATCATTTCGGTGACTTTAAGTGGTGCAACAGTGGTGTAAATTAGTGTGTTGTGATTACGTGTGACCAAGTTCGTGTATTCATCGTTTAGTGCTGAATAAAAGTGCTATTTTGGTTAAATCGATTCCCATTATTTTATCCCGAACCCTCAGCTTGTAACATTAATATCAGGTAGAATAAAAAAGTACAAGATAAAAGGTGGAAATCAGGCGTTATTTTATAAGTGACTTTTCTCACTGATATGCATCTTCTGACCTTGTTTAGCGCCTTGAGAGATAATTTGTCTATTTTCTATTTGTATATTTGATTTAACCATATCAACTTCAGATAGCGAGTTAACAGGTTTCTTCTAGGCAAGTGATCATAAGCGATGATGAGAAAGCGGTTAAACGCGAGCCTATAATTTAGGTACAATAAAGAAAATAACTATCTATCAAAAATTAAACGGAAAATGTTGAATTCGACTTTCGAATGTCTAAAGTACTGCAACATTTATCATTGCATTAAATGTATTCTTTTGTCAACAGTTCACAATCTTCATGGTATGTTCTCTGATATTCGCGTCGGCACCGATACCGTTAATGCTGATCAAGCCATTCGACCCAAAAAATGCATTGTGAGTATTTTGAATACAAATTAGGTTGTTTTGGTTTATGTTACGCAATTTTAATTTTGCTAATTGTTAAAAAAAAAATGATCAACTACCGCCATTGACTATACACAATTAGTACCTACCGCATAAGGCAGCCGGTGTTATATGTAGGTATATATATAGTTTAATAAATAAATAAATAAATAAATATTGCTGGACATTTCACACAGCGCTATCTAGCCCCAAACTAAGCAGAACTTGTACTATGGGAACCAAATAACTGATATAATACTTATATACATTTTTTTTTGTAAATACATACTTATAATATATAGAGAAACAACCAGACCCGGAACAAATATCTGTAAATCATGCAAACATTTTGTTCCGCGGCGGGAATCGAACCCGCCACCTCCTGCGTCTCAGCCGGCTATTCGCCCACTGCACCACAGAGGTAATAGCAGCCGTAAGCCTGTAACGCTTTGACATTGTATTATACAGTGTGTCCCTGGATAAAGTGCAACCCCGAAAGGGGGTGAAACTAGATCAAAAATTATCGACAAAAAATAGAAAAAAAAAATTAAAAAAATTTAGTATATACTTTATTGATGAATTAAAATTTATTTGCTCACTAATGACTCTATTTAATAAAAAAATGATTTCTTCCAAAGTAGTAGGTCTATTTTGTTAAAATAAAAACCATAATCATGTCAGATATGTGACGATGACGATAAAATAACAAATAACTCACAAACATGTGGCTATCGTGACTTAAAGTTTAATTTTTGTATTAAAATTACATTTTTTAGGCTGTTTTTTTCCAATAAACTCCAAAAATCTTAAAATTAAGCCTATAATACTAGAAATTTTTATGACTTTTTATTATTGTCTATCATAATAGCTTTTAAATAAAATAAAAACCTACGTTCTAACATAAAAAATGTGCTGGCTAGGAGCATTTAAAGTTGACCACTGATTACGTCACCACTCAGGTAGAGACCCTTTTTTAACTTTTTTTTATTTAAAAGCTATTATGATAGACAATAATAAAAAGTCATAAAAATTTCTAGTATTATAGGCTTAATTTTAAGATTTTTGGAGTTTATTGGAAAAAAACAGCCTAAAAAATGTAATTTTAATACAAAAATTAAACTTTAAGTCACGATAGCCACTCGTTTGTGAGTTATTTGTTATTTTATCGTCATCGTCACATATCTGACATAATTATGGTTTTTATTTTAACAAAATAGACCTACTACTTTGGAAGAAATATTTTTTTTATTAAATAGAGTAATTAGTGAGTAATAAAAATTTTAATACATCAATAAAATATATACGAATTTTTTTTAAATTTTTTTTTCTATTTTTTTGTCGATAATTTTTGATCTAGTTTCACCCCCTTTCGGGGTTGCACTTTATCCAGGGACACACTGTATATTTGGTTGATACGAGTTACTTCTATCACATAGATACTTACGTTTATATTTTTTATTTTCATTTTTTATTTTATTTTATTTTTTATGTAATTTTTTGTAGCCCGTGTTTCGCAAAATAAATGATTGATCGTGAGAAGCGAGATCTCCAAATCAACTTGGGCAAATCGGCGTTGTATGTATGTATGTTTGTTTGTCCAAGGATAACTTTCGAAGCGTTGATCCGATCATCGTGAAATTTAGTATAAAAGTAATGATGGCACAATTTTGGTGTGACTCAAGGAGCTAAAAATTTTGGGGGTTGTTGAGATATTGAGGTTCAACAGGTATAAAAAAAATTAAAATGAGATAGATAAATAGATAGATAATTTCTTTATTGCACACCATTTAAATACAAACATTTATCAGAAAATACACTTAAATAATAGGTACAATGGGCGGCCTTATCGCTAAAAGCGATCTCTTCCAGGCAACCTTTGGATGGACAGGATCTATGTGAACAAAATAAAGACGGCGGCGTAAATCCGATATAGTACACATATATTTATTAAAAATATGGATAATATAAAATAAAATGCATAATTATAATGTATAATATAATCATAAAATTACATAAATATTAATATTATAATACATAAAATATATATTGTCATACTTACATATATAAATTATAAAAATGTAATAATTAATAAGTGGCCTAGTGAGCGATGGATGACAGATAGTGTTGTCTGACCAAGTTTTTAAAGATAGGGAGAGATTTAGCGTGACGAATTGAGACAGGTAGGGCATTCCAGAGCCTGGTAGCCTGCAAAGTAAAAGAGGAACTATAAAATACTGAGGTATGATGGGGAGTTTTTAATTGAAGGGTTTCAGAGGAACGTAAGGGTCGAGAGTTGGAAAGGTGAAGAAAGTCAAAGCGTTCTTTGAGGTAGGACGGAGTAGAAGGGATGAAAAGGATGCTGTAAAGGAGGGAAAGGATGTGCGCATTCCGGCGAAGGCGGATAGGTAACCACTTAAGTCTGTGGCGATACTCTGAAATATGATCGTACTTGCGCAAGCCAAATATGAATCTAATAGAGAAATTCTGAAGACGCTCAAGCTTGTTGAGTTGATCTTCAGTTAAATCAAGATAGCTGGCGTCAGCATAGTCGAGAATAGGATGCAATAATGATTTTGCAAGTGCAATTTTGGTGGAAGTCGGAAGGAAGTTTCGCAGCCGTTTAAGAGAGGCAGCTGCAGCAAAGGTTTTTCGGCTTACCGCTGCTAGTTGAGGTCCCCAAGATAGGTGACTATCCATGAGTACCCCCAGATTTTTGACTACCTTGCTGATTTCTATTGAAGTACCGTCAAATTTTACCTTTGGGAGATCAAGCCAATCGATTTGAGTAATCATCCGCGAGCTTCCTATTACTATTACTTAGGTTTTTGATGGATTGACTTTAAGCCCATATGAGTTGCTCCATTGTAATATATTCTGCAAATCATTGTTTATGCCATTAATGGCTTCACCTAACCACCCAACAGGAGCTTGGGTATAAATTTGCAAATCATCTGCATAGAGGTGGTAGGACGAAGTGAGTTGTTCGGAGATAGAATTTATAAAAATAGCAAAAAGAAGAGGAGATAACACGCCGCCCTGAGGTACACCGGAACTCAATGAGACTATTAGGTCAAATGAGACGTCAAATGAAAGGTCTATAATACTACATTTTGATCCCGTTTTTACTTTTAGTAAAGTTTTTGTAGTTTTTGAGTTATTAACCATAATAAATACTAAACTTTGACAAAATTCACAGGTTACACCAGTGACCCCACAGTGCTGTAATTTGGTATGCGTGTATGTTATATATCACAAATATAAGCAAAAGTCTGAAATCTAGAATAAATGCAATTTGTACGCCAAAATAACAGTAACCAATTAACATGAACTCGCGTTACATGTAATTTGAATAGGTCAAGTTAGTTGGTTTTTATTTCGTGGCACTATTTTGATAGTCAAAGATTACGAATAATATTTTTTTGGTTTTTATGGTAGACTCGCGAGATCTCAGTTCGGGGCGAACCACTACTTATAAATTATGCTATCCACGATTCTGTATCCGAATAAAAAGTAGTCTATACAGAGTGTTCCAAAAGATTTATAGTAACCCAAAAAGGCCATTGACCTTACGATAATAATGTTTGTTTTACGACTTTTCAAACAAACATTATTCTCGTAAGTAAGGTCAATAACCTATGTCATAGATTCATACCACGAAATTTCATATATTTCTTTAAAGACTTGGATTATCAGCTGTGTTGGAAAATAACCTTATGTCAAACATTTTGCAATTTTTTACAGTGAATGTTGATTTTAGAGAATTTTACTAATTTGACTATTGACTTATTTTAAGGCAAACTAAAAAAATCATTAAATATTCCTAAAAAAAAATGAGTTGAGTAAATGTCGGTCTAAATTGCTATACCTGTATAGTATTAACTAAGTAATTCAGGGAAAATAACTAAATTTTCTACTAAATTACATAATGGTAATTTCTGCAAAAACCCTACTTATTGTGATAAGTTTTCTGTCATTATCAGAAGGTCATCAGGTTGATTTGCAGAAGTACTTACCTAGCATTGTAACGTATTGAAAAAAATTAAACTTTAAGGTGCTGATAAACCTGAGCATTCTCTTGTAACAGCGAACCAAACGGCGTAGTCAGCTCTTAGTAAGCCTCAATCCATAGGAAATATCCATGGTCAGCACCTACATACATGCACAGCTAAGCTACTGGTTTTACGCACGATTTTTTCGCTACCAGATCTTACTTATGAGTCAACTATACCTTGTGCAACTGTCTCAGTCACTCCATGCGAAAATACCCGCATTACGAGAAGGATAAATTCGTGGTACGGGAGCGAAAACCAAATAAAATTGCATAAAATAATGATTTATGACAAAACTATTTTTTTATATAAAAATAGAAACACAGGTGCTATGTGTTATGTATAAATATCGATAGTATGAAAAGTTTCACGAACTAATTTAAAGTATTTATTGAATGCTACGCGTTTATTGTAAACTACCTGACCCGACCGCGACGAAATTTTATGTTTCTAGCCTAATGGTTTGGCCTGTGCGTTTATTTAAAACTTTCATCCCCTATTTTACCCTCTGAGGGGTTGAATTTTGGAAAACGCTGAAATACGTAACTCATTATTTTTGTTGTACTCAATTCATACGAAATTTCATGCAAATATGTCTAAGGTATAAAAAGTTTCATACAAAAGTTTATCCCCTATTTCACCCCCTTGGGGGTTGAATTTTGAAAAATCCTTCCTTAGAGGAATACGAGTGCGAAATTTCCATTTTTAAACCTTAAGGTTTGGCCTGTGCATTGATACATCAGTCAAACACTTTTGCCTTTTATATATATATATATATATATATAGATAGATAGATTTTGGACGTGACTTTGGAATTATTTTCCATCGAGAAAATTTTAACGAATCGTGTGTATATACAAATAGTCATTAGCTTATATCTTCAACTTATAATTATATGTATTAACTACAAAGTAAACGATGCAGTATTACTGGTAAAAATATAGGATCATAAGAATATATAGTACCTACTCTTAATATATTTTGTCATCAAAGATTTAGTCTGTTATTTTGTGCACTAACTTAGCCATTACAAGTGAATGGTCAAGTTTATCAGCACCTTTAGGTAGATTATTTACGAGGCATGCCTTTTAAGTTTTGTCGTTTGAAGAAAAAAACACATCTAGAACCTTATAGTACTTTTTATTGTTTTTCAAAGTATTCACAACGTAGCTTAAAACACTTTTCCATTCGCTCAAACCAGTTATTATAACATTTATTCCACTCTAAAGTGGGGTGTTCAAAATGGCTGTCTTGAAAGCGTCGACTGCTTCTTCACCGGACTGGAACCTTTGACCACGAAGACTTTTCTTAATTTTAGGAAATGTAAAGAAATCGTTAGGGCTTAGGTCAGGACTGTATGGAGGATGGTCAAGAATTTCTACTTTTTCCTGCTTCAAATACTCAATCGTTTGACGAGCGCTGTGTGAGCTTGCGTTGTCGTGGTGCAGGATGATGCGTCGCTTTGAGTTAGATTTTCGAAGTTCGGCGATGACTTGTGGTAAACAAACTGTAGTATACCACTCTGCGTTAACCGTTCTACGATCTTCAAGTGCAATAGTCGCAACATGGCCGGTTTTTCCAACGAACGTGGCCACCATCTTCTTTGAAGTGCTTCGAGAACGAACAACTTTAGTCGGCTTTGGCTCGTCTTGAAAGACCCAGATTGTAGATTGTTGTTTGGTATCAGGATCGTAGGCATAGATCCAAGATTCGTCACCACTTATGATGTCGTAGACGTGATTTGACTCCCCTCGGTTGAACCTTTGCAGAGTTTTCTTACACCATCTGACGCGGGCCGCCTTGTGATCGTCGGAAAGCAGATGCGGTATCCAACGGCAAACTAGCTTTCTCACACCAAGCGCTTCATGCAAATCTTCTGAATGGTTGTCCCTGAGATGCCTAATAGAGCCTCTATCTCTCGATACGTCACATGACGATCTTCGAGAATTAGTTGTCTCACAGCAATGATGTTATCTTCAGTGAAGGCGGATTTTGGGCGTCCTTCGCGAAATCTGTCACTAACACTAGTATGTCCACGCTGGAATTCTAAATACCAGCGTTCGACAGTCCGCAGACATGGGGCTACATCACTGAACACAGATGTTAGCTCTTCTAAACACTGAAGCCGTGTCAGGCCTCTTCTAAAGTTGTAGAAAATTATTGCACGAACATTTTCCTTAGAAAGATTCATTTTCGTACGTGACCTGACAGATTCAAATCGAAACTGTGACTAAACAATAGCATTAATCCTAATACTTTCAACTGTTTTGAGATTCAAAATGTAAACACATTCGAATATAGAACAGTTCCAAATTCAAAATTGCCGGAAAATATGGAAACGACAGAACTTAAAAGGCATGCCTCGTACTACACAAATCCCGTGCTTTGTTGACATTTTACAATACAATGATGACGGTCATCAGGTACCTAGATTTCATTCAAATGCGCACTTGTCTGCTGTAATTTGGATATAAACATACAATAGCTGACAATCAAGCATCATTATTATGCATACCTTTGGATTTTGAAAAAAATAATGTAAATGATGGGTCAAAGGTGAAACTTGTAAAATCCGTGTAAGGTTATAATTTTTTCAAGCTGCATTCTTTAAATTGGGTTTGGCTAGTTTTCTATATATAATAAATAGGTAGGTATGTAATATGTACAAAAAAAATTGTATTTTATCAGATAATCTGGTTCCCATAGCTTTGCTTAGTTTGGGGCTAGATAGCGCTGTGTGATATGTTCAGCATTATTTGTTTGTTTAATTATACTTTAAAGTATACGTACTCGTACAATTATCATATCATTTCATTATTCCATCTAATAATATGCTGCGTGATTAAAGAATGCAATTTTTATCTCTTACTAAAAACAAAATAGTGTATTTGTAAAAGAATTTTCAGAATAATATTAACAGAATAAAATATATCGATTAATATGATAGTCAAAATTAGACTTAAAAATCCCAATATATTTATCGACTTTGTCCTTTACTAAAGAATCGTTCACCGTGTTAAATAAAAGAATACTCAAAAAGTTACTTCATTTGCTCTTGTACAGAGTTCCAGCTGCACTGCTGAGGATATCAGCTCGGATGCTAGGCATCCGCTGGCACGTGCGAGGGCTGGAGAACGTCGACAACAGCCGAGGAGCCGTCGTGCTACTGAACCATCAGACTGGACTTGACTTATATGGTAAGTTAACAAGTCAGTTTTTAATTAAAATGGATGATGCACCAACTTTTAAATAAAAATAACTGCATTGAAATAGGGTGAACCCGTTGGGGGCTTCGGTGCCATGAAAACACAGGTACAAACGCTTCAAATTAATATTAATACCTCGTATTTCTGCGTGGGGGTTAATTAGAGTTCGAGCACTGTATATTAATTTGAAGACATACTTATACATCTATATAATATTATAAAGTAGGAAAGATTTGTATGTTTGAAACGAATAAACTCAAAAAGTACGAGTCCGATTTCAAAAATACTTTCACCAATAAAATGCTGCATTGTCCTTGAGTAACATAGGTTACTTTTTACCCAACTGCGCAGAAGGAGGGTAATGTTTTTGTTGAAAAACTACGCGTGCGAAGCTGCGAATTGGTCAGTATATATTAATGTATGTATCCGAGCGGCCCGGGTTCGCACGGATATTTATTACAATAAAATATAGCACTCAGGGATAGTGTAGCTTTCTATCATTCAAATATTCATTAGAATGGGTTCAGTAGTGTATGAGATTACCCCCTACAAACATACAAATAACAAACTTAACCTTTAAAATCTTCTAATATATAAACATCTCGTGTCACGGTTTTAGAGGTTGCACTCCATCGAAACGGGTCGACCCATTTTTTTAATTTTTGGTAGGTATGAGAATAGGTCGTAAAGTATTTTTCATCCTTCTACCCCCGCCCTCCGTTTTTTAATCGTGATTTTAGTATGAACAATATCAATATAATTTAACCGTCGGTCGTTCATTGACGTTAAATCATTTACATGAAAGTGTCGCGTCACTTTGACAATAGTGTTTTATGTAGTTTTTATCCCAAAGTTCCCACGGGAACGGGAAATTTCAAGCTTGCGAAGCCACGAGCGGGTCAGCTAGTATTAGTACAGGTTAGAGAACTAACCTGAAGCGTGAATTGAAACTCAAGGTAATACAATTTATAATAGATAATCTGACTAGAGGCGTATTTCAGTTTGAACACTTGAGTTAAATATATACTAATATTATAGAGAGGTAAGATTTGTGAGTTTGTTTGGATGTAAGGGGTAATCTAACTGTAGTTCAGATCTAGTTCCTGACCTAGAGATTAGATATAGGGGGAAAAATGTAGGGATTTTCCTATAAATTATTCATCAAACAACCAGTTTTGAGATATGTAACTTCGCGCCTATACCTGCACTCTCGTAGCACACGTAGCATTGTTCGTAGCACTCGTAGTCTGTAGCATGACCGTGCTACGACCGCAGCCCTTGTAACCATGACGTAGTTGAAATGGTTACAAATTTACGAGGGATTACAAAAAAACTACACATATTCAATCAATATTATTGACAATACTAGTTTAGCACACTAATTTTATAAATGCGAAAGTTAGGTTGTTAGTTTGTTACTCAATCACGTCGTAACGGCTGAACCGATTTCGATGAAATTTGGTATGTACATAGATTATAACCTAGATTAACACTTATGCTACTTTTTGTAGACGAATACGCGTGCGAAGCCGCTGGTGGAAGCTAGTATTACAATATATTTATTGCTTGCAGGCAGGCTTACGCATACTTCTTAGTGTTGAAGTGCGAGCTGTTTTATCTAATTACACATTACTTTGTGATGTGATCACACGCATTTTATGACTCACGTAGATGAACAGATAAATAACTGAGGTATGTTGAGTCTATATTTAGCATCCTTGCAAGAATTACTAATTAGGGTTTGTTACCACAGTTTCAAAAACATCCTAATGAATAAAACTTATTTAGATTTAACTAATAAATTAGTAGACTCTCTAGATAAAATTCAGGAACCCTGTTGGCAAATGTAGCTGTGCTCTGCTTTTCCCCACTTCTTTAATAATATGAACATCATCAGTTCTTTGTCAGTAAACATTGGTACTCTTTATTCCTCAAAGTGGATGTATTCACTTATTCTGACTCCGCCATCCGATCTGATTCTTCTATTCCTTTGATTATTTTACTCCGTAGTACAGTACGGCGTAAAAGAATCAAAGGAATATAGAAATCCGTCCATATTAGGCCGTTAATCGTTTCTAGTAAGGTAGGAGTATCGGGGTGTGTCGTCTCGCTCTTGACGCGCACAATAGTTTAAATCTTGCTTGGTAAGTTACAGATGAAAGAAGTTTCTACAGGTATATGCTTAATAGGACTATATAGGAAATAAGATGATGGATGCAGGGCAGTGCATCGTAGGACACATTTCTATCGAGCGGGACCTACGAGGCAATTCTCTGTTATAGGATATGGTTACTACTTAACATCAGGTGGGCCAGAAGCTTGTTTCATATGCATGTAATAAAAAAACCGTTGTAGGTATGGTAATTATATATGAATTATTAATATATATTGAAAAGAGCCTTGTCATAACGATAAATAATAATGTCATAAATCTTACATAAATTAAAGAAAATAATTGTCGATGTTAATGAAAATGAAAATAATTAAAAAAAGCATTCATTTCCATGCCTAATTAGTGAGCGACTGAACGAAACCGAGTTTACCCGAACGATAACCAACGATCAAACGGAGCCGGCCGAATCGTGCCGATCGAAAAAATAAATGATTCCTCGTCGTCGGAAATAAAGCAAGCAACTATCTAACTAAACCGAACCCGAGCTCTAACGATCCGAGCCGAATTGAAAGAATAAATAATGATTCCGGAGTCGGAGTCATTAGCAATTGGCGGGAATCAATACGACTATCAATTCCGAGTGCCAAATCGACTCATTTCATTCACTTACTCCGGAGTTACTCGTCGCTATTTGTCAGGGGTTTCTAAGACCATAGCCACACTGAATGCACGTGTTAGTCGTATCATTTCGGAGTAAGGCCCGAAAAGACGATTTTGTGTAGACTTATCGGCCATAATAAAGTTTTGGTAACATTCTGCACTTAGTGTTTATCACAATATCCACGTAATATATACTGTCACAATTCATAAACTAATTTATGATTAAAAACTTTAAAATAATACCAATCATGATTACGTTATAATACATGAATAAGTCATATAGGTGTCATTCTTATTTGTGTCTTTACAAGTATTAATTAAAAAACCTCCGATAACCTCTATCTGCGTCAAGGGGGTAACTTAGTTAAGAGCCACCCCAATTAAACAGCTTTCTTTAAAAAAAAACGTTATTGCGATGCCATCGTTTGGGGCTCACTCTATTGTGAAAAGTTGAATGTGCCTGTAATTTCACGGTATCCTCCAAACAACAGAAATAAACTTCAATTAATAGTATACACCTTTTTATCATGCGAGGAAATTAAAAACGTATCTTTCATAACAGCTTCTTACAGGTACATACGCGATAAATACCCGTATGAATCAGTAATTATGTAACAGCTTGTTGCTAAAAAGAAAATTTGCGTTCCAGTTGGCCCTTGTTTTCACAACCGGCCTGTTCCATTTTTAAATAGAAATAAGGATTTGTCATGAAGATTGTATTTAATTTTATTTTACTATGAATACAATGAGCCTCATTCTGTTATCAAGTTTACTTACGGCCCTAGGGCCGCAAATCGCATTTACGGAGCCGATATCGAGTTTATAATGACCAACTTTCAGAACATGACTGATGAAAAAGTAATTTTATATAGATTTGCGCAATGGTCACTTGAACTAGATGGCCGTGTCATTCCTTTTTGTTTAGAATTGATAAGGATTTGCAGTTTGATTTGTAGTTTAGGTACTGTTATGATCGGAAATTGCCAGTCTATGCGATGACCTTGTTATGTGGAATTTGTACTGAAAATAATTGTATGTTATTGAACGACCAAGGCGGTATATATATTTCGCGCCTATCTATGTAAACAAGTAATTCCTAATACTCTTTATTACCTTGTATCTAATATCTATGACTGTATCTTGTATGATTGTATCTTGTATCTAACGACTGGGTGGATTTGGACAAAAGTTGTAGAGTTGCCGAAAAGTACCAAGGGTGTACAGAAGTATTAAAAACATAATCGTGTCGACTGCCATGTAAAATGTTGTCCCGCATGTGAACTTTTTTCTTTCAAATATGAGTATCAAAATCAAGATATTAACGAGACATTTGAAACAGGTTGTTACAATTAATATAAAACAAAAGCTTTTCCGATGTATGCATTTGAGCTTTTTAGTTTTTTTGATTACTAGTTGTAGAAATTAATGAAATAAGTACCTACATAGTTAAGTTTTGTTATAGGGCCTTAAAAAGTTAAGTTCGAATGCTACCGATGTTAAAGTTTTTAGATTTTGGCGATATCTAACGACGCCCACTGCGAGGGCATTGAAATTGCGTAATGCCGGAAGCCTTACCTACTCTGCCAATTAATGTCCAATTTATGAAGGTAAACCATCAAATTGTCATTCAAATGCTTATAAGGCATTGATTTGTTTGTTTACGTAAAAGACACTTTAATAAGTATTAGCACTTATTTGTAAATAAGTAATTTCTATAATAGAGTCGTTTTCCAAGGAGCTTGTTAAACAAGAACCATTTTTCCAGTTTTAAAAATTTTGTGAACAACTCTATAAAATGGGGGAGCCCAGCAGTGGGACAGTGGGATAGTAAAGTATAGTAGTTATAAAAAAAATGTGTGACCAATTAATTTGACACTTGATACCATTTGGCGATTCTTGTTATCACATTGTTACCATTATCACAGTTGATAAGTATTTTACTTGTTGAGCATTAACGTTTACCAGATGTTTCTCAAGATATAGAATAGAATTTTTCAAACTTTCGTGATCTCTTTACATAATTTTGACGACCTCCGTGGCGCAGTGGGCGTATAGCCGGCTGAGACGCAGGAGGTAGCGGGTTCGATTCCCGCCACGGAACAAATGTTTGCATGATCTACAGATATTTGTTCCGTGTCTGGGTGTTTTTGTATATATTATAAGTATGTATTTACAAAAAAAAAAGTATGTAAGTATTCGTTCAGTTATCTGGTTCCCATAGTACAAGCTTTGCTTAGTTTGGGGCCTGTGTGAAATGTCCAGCAATATTTATTTATTTATTATTTATTAATTATTGATTAAAACGGGTATTTATCACGTATTAACCTTTTTATTGGTTATCCCGACGTTTCGGCTGTGTTGCAACAGTCTTGGTCACGGGTTGACTCCCATACATACATACATACATACGTTAAAGGTAGGTACATACGCGATAAATACCCATTTTAATCAATAATTATATAGAATAGAGTCCAGCCCCCAGTCGTGTATCTTGAAAATCATTCACTGATCGACCAGCTTATTTGATTCAAATAACAACTTATTTGATTCTTCAGCTTATTCTTGATAGTAGCCCCGAGTAATTCTAATTATTGAAAAATGTAAAGAGGTTTCTTTAGAGTAGGGAACGCATCGACAAACCTATTGACTCCGGTAACACCCGGGGGTGTTACCGGAGTCAATAGGCAGACGGTTTTTTTATTTATTGATGTGCTCGATCACTCAAAAACACAAAAAGAAGAAAAGAAAAGTCTTAGAACTCTGGACTTGAAGACTCCGAGATTATACTGGTTCGGAAAAACATACGCCGGAAGTGAGTTCCACTCCTTACTTACGAATGTTTCCCCACAAATAACATTAAAAGAAAAATATTTATTTTGATTTGTCAAAAGCAACCAAGAACACTCAAATGAGAATAGAGGGCTGGACTTGGTAATGTGATAAGTGTGTCAACATTTTAATAAACGACCCTGATGTTGGATAATCATCAAACTCAATAAAAAGTTGAAACTTATCAATTTATAATCCCCAACAAACTGGAACAGTAATAGGCAGACTAGTTAGATAAAGTTATTTTATTACGATAATGGACTCTATACCAAACTCATAAAGTTGGGAAACATTAATTGGAAAATATACGTATGAGTTTAAGGATTGATTTATACATAGAATTTGTATACAAGCAAATTATTCAGATCACGTGAAATTATGGTCTAAAATGCCAAACTTTCTTGAAGTGATATTTATAATGATAGTTTTACTATGCTTTTATGAAGTGCCTTTGTTATTTTAGAAAAAAGTTATATGGGCATAATAGGTATCGATTTTTTTATTGAAAATATAGTTATCGGTAATTTTGAATAATGATATCAGTCATTGGACGTCCACTGCTGAACATAGGCCTCCTCCACAGATTTCTAATGCGACTGATCTTGAGAATTTTTTTTATTGATGATAGCCAAGCGCTTGACCACTACCTCACTTGATGGTAGATAAGTGATGGTCTGATCGAAGATAGAGCACGCTTACCTAGAAATAACCTATCTTAGGGGGCCGTCTAATGCTACGCTTTACAGTGCGTGCCCTCCACTCGTAAACCTTTCTGTCCCAAAGGCCATCTGTTCTTCAAACTATGTATCCTGGTTAAACGACGTTGACGCTGATCGTGGTAAAACGACGTTGACGCTGATCGTGGTAAAACGACGTTGACGCTGATCGTGGTCAAACGACGTTGACGCTGATCGTGGTCAAACGACGTTGACGCTGATCGTGGTAAAACGACGTTGACGCTGATCGTGGTCAAACGACGTTGACGCTGATCGTGGTATAACGACGCTGACGCTGATCGTGGTCAAACGACGTTGACGCTGATCGTGATCAAACGACGTTCACGCTGATCGCGGTCAAACGCTAGCCTATAATTTATAAAATAAAACCTCTTATATTTGTATTTTTTTTAAACTTTCGAGATCACTGTACACACGGCTACACCTCAAGCTATACATTTCCAGTATAAGCTGACCTCGCATTGTGTAGGTTTTCCGTACAATGGGTCAGCATAGAATGGAAATGTATAGCGTGATGTGTAGCCGTGTGTAGATAGTTATAATGACTAATATTGAATGGGTAATTATCGCTTATTTACCTTTTTATTTATTATCCCGACGTTTCGACTGAGTTGCAACAGCCGTCTGCCCACATAATACGCGATAATTTATTTGTTATGTATTTTGTATTATTTTGTAACAGCTATTTTGTACCTACTGGTTTGCAAATGCTTCCTGTTTTTTGTGATCTGTTTTCAATACCTCATAATTATTATTGATCGAGCGAAGCGAGATCTCTTAATCAACTTGCGCAAATCGGCGTTGTATGTATGTATGTTTGATTGTCCGAGGATAACTTTCGAAGCGTTGATCCGATCATCGTGAAATTTGATACATAGGTAGTGATGGCACAATTTAAAAACTGAACTATGACAAAATTCACAGGGTACACCACAGTGCTGTAATTTAATACGTGTGTAGCTTATATAGTGACGTCAATAAAAAAAGTGACACAAATATACGCGAAAGTCTGAATAACTGCAATTTGTATCCCATAAAAGTGTAACCACATAACATAAACTCACACATGACGTACATGACATACGTGACGTAGGTCAGGTTATTTGATTATTTATTTCGTGGCACTATTTTGATAGTCAAAGATTACAAATATACCTAATATTTTTTGTTTTAATCGGAGACTAGCGAGATCTCAATTCTGGGCGAACCACTAGTGTAGGTTAGTTTATAAACAGCTTCCTACAAATAACTTTACCGTGTCATAATGTCACGGCAATAATAATGACGTTGTTGTTATAAAGTCAAGATATAACCTGGTAACCTCTGGATTTAGTCCAGTTATTTTATTGCTTAATGAAGCAATTATGATGTATAACTTCATATAGTCGTTAAGTTGTATCAATCGGATTTATGAAGAATATTGATCATTAAGTTTTCGATTCATTTATATTTTTACTGTGTTGTAAATGCTTGAGTAAAGGAAAATAACTTAAAGTAAAATTTATCTAGTTCTATAGGGAAAAAGTCACAGGTAGCTCATTCTTACTTGAATTAACTCTTCTATGAAGAATTCTAGAAAATGTACCACACTATAAATAACAAACATCCAAACTTGTTGTTGTTGATGTTTGTTTATTTATTTGTTTGTTACTTAACCACGGAGTAGCGGCTGAACCGATTTCGATGAAATTTGGTATGTAAGCTATAAGAGTTACCTATATTTAAACACATAAACAGGCATTTAAAAATAATATAAACACACCCATAATAAAATTTTCTAGGCCACAGAGGAAGGGCCAAGGCAAATGAGGAAATTAATTATAATACTTTCCCCGAGGACCTCATATTTCAATGACATTCACGTACATTATTAAATAACTTATGCTAACGTATAATTAACATTAAAGAGTCGTTCTTTCTTTATGCAAAAAGTTAATTAATTAAAGTTAATTAATAGGTGACGATTAAAAAGTTATCATTGTTTATAAGAGATCGGTTTATTAATAAATTGTTAAATTGCATAAATCGCTATGTTGTCATTATTTTAACACCCAAAGAGAATAACTGAAAAACTATAGTTGATTGTAGTGGTGGGTACGTGCACAGAAAAGTGAAAGGGCTCGCCCCAGGAAGTACTACCACCATATCGACGGCAGAAAGCGGAAATGGCGTATCTCAAAAATTTCCGCTGTTCGATATTGAAACATCAATTGCTGTAACTAGTTAAAAATCAATGAAGCAGTAACTTTAGGACATTCCAATTAACTGTATCAAATAAAACTTAGATTGATAAAAATATTTTCCAAATTTCAACGTTCTATCTTTATTAATATACGAGTTATGATTTTTTTAAATAGTTTTTTGGCTATGGTGTAAAATTAGATATTTTGAGATACGCCATTTCCGCTTTCTGCCGTCGATATCTATTTCTGCCGCCAATTTCATTGCTGAACACATTGCTATGTTTCGGTTTGAAGGGGTACCTATGGTTGCCCATGAAATTACAGGTACATTAAGCTTTACAACTGTATGCCTAAAGTTGATGGACGCAGGGCATCGCACATTTATAACTTGCGTGACCTACGAAACAACTCAAAATCAATACTTAAAATCATGTGGGCCATAAGCTTGTTCCATCACCAAGAAGTAAAAAAAAAACTCTCTCTCGTTTTTTGCAGGCAAATCTTACCGAATACAGTACCACTATGGAATCTACATTTATTATGAAACCGTTCACACGTATAAAGCTTTATACGATTTGTTAAGATTGGTTCTGCAAAAAACGTGTAGTTAAATGCCGCGTGATTTATTTAATCGAATTGCGAGTGAGTATCTGTGACATTCGGTGTCTTGCAGTTGGACTTTGTATCTTATTACTGTAGGTATATTAGACGATCTTCGGACTCCCCCACGCTCTTCCGATTAAGCTGCCTAGCCTTTGACCGTCATTTTGTCTCACATAAATGATGATTGAAGTAATACTAATGACTCAACGGTGTTATTCAGTTTTATTATTAATTAACTAAACTTAGGACAGGGCTATGTCTGGTGTTTGTCTACCAGATCAAATTAGAAATGTCACAGATTTGCAGCTGAAGTGGCAGTGGGTGGGGCACTTAGCTCAAGGAATTGATAGCCCAACGGGCAGAAAGGTTCTAAAGTGGAGACCACGCACTGGAAATCGCAGCGTCGGACGGCCCCCCACTAAATAGAAAGACGACCTGATAAAGGTCACTGGGAGCCGTTGGGTGCAGGCCGCACAAGATCGGTTATTCTGGAAATCTATGGGGTTTAGCAGTGGACTTCTTGATGGCTGATATGATGATGATGATGAAACTAAGGGCAGCAGAAATATCAGTTTCTGTTTCTGTTTCTATCTGGCCGTCCTACACTGCGCTTTCTAGTGCGCAATCTCCACTCGAGAACCTTTCTGTCTCAACAGCCGTCAGTTCTTCGAGCTATGTGCCCTGCCCACTTTAGCTTGCTAATCCTTTGAATGAATGAATGAATAAAAATACTTTATTGTACACTTCAAAAGAAACAGACATAAAAATAAAAATTCACTAATCAACACGTACAAAGGGCGGTCTTATCGCTTAGAAGCGATTTCTTCCAGACAACCTTTGTGCCATGTTGGTGAGTTCTTTATAAATGTTTTGTTTTTTCTTTACAGTGCTGGCAGTCCTCTGGCCACTCTTGGCGAGGTGTACAGTGGTGTCGAAGAGGTCTCTTCAGTACTTGGCTCCGTTCGGTACGGCAGCTTGGCTGTGGGGAACTGTGTTCATTGACCGAGGCGCACAGTCTGCCAGGGATGCACTCAACAAGCAGTCAGAGGCTGTCAAAGAACATAAGGTAAGCAATCGTTGGTATAAAATAAAAATTGGTGATGGACCAACCTAACTCCCTTGGTGGTGTATTTGTTGGTGTCACCGATCCAATCACCAATCACGTCAGGGTCACCAATGTGACAATGTAGGTATTTGAGTGCCTATAATTTTTTTGAAAATTAATAAAAGTTAAGAATCTTTATAAAAATGGTCTTTCTCTGTTGGTACACTAATATTATAAATGCGAAAGTTTGGATGTTTGTTTGTTACTCAATCACGTCGTAACGGCTAATCCGATTTTGATGAAATTTGATATGTGCGTAGATTTTAACCTGGATTAACATATAGCATACTTTTCGTGCGAAGCCGTTGGTGGAAGCTAGTTTGATATATTTTATTCTTTTATCACCTGTCATTTTCCTTCCATAGCCAAACTTAAACTGAATCCTCCAGCTTTAGTACGAAGTATGTTGTGAAGTAGGCTTACGTATATGGATTAGATAATGTAAAGTAGGTTTAAACATTAGATCAAAGCAACGTTTAGTTAATCTGTGCTTTGATATGTACCAGTAAATTAATAGGTAAGAGGTGATATGTAAACATAATGACGAAACCGAGTGAGATTTATGACAAACAATGTACGTTCAACCTTTTAGTTATGACGGTGTAAAGTAACGCAGATAACACATGCATAGAGTCAAGGTTGCTGTTCGTAGGCTGGTTATCCACCAGTGCTATGCGAGGCTGAGATTCTTATTATAATATGTCATAGGGCGAGGTGGATTTTTCATAGCTTTTCTCGCAAAGACTTCTCATAGTAACTACCTACTGGCGGACTGCGTATGTTGCTCGGTACCACCTCGATAAATCGGTTTTATTTTATCATTAAAAAAATGTACATGAAATGAACATTATTGTACAAAAAAATATTGTGTAAAAATAAAAATAAATGAAAAATCATTGTTAATACAATAGACGTAAAAAAGCTTTAAAAATATGTTTTTAGAGACAGGTTAATTTAACGCTCCTCTACCGCGTTTACTTGAAGTTACAGCACAGCAAATCATTTCAAAATGAGCCTTGTGATCACAGTGAATAATTGTAGAAACCTTGCACAAGCCTCGAAATTTGAACAAATTCTTCCCACAGAGGCTTGCGCAAAGAAATCATTACTTGTGAGACCTCTATTAGGTTTACATGACATTTAATTAGACATTGTCGAGCAGGTGGTATGAAAATACCATTTCGTTTTGACTTATTGAAGTCAAAACTTCAATCAGCGTTCAGTTTTAGATTAGACGGTTTCTACCTCTTGCTCTGAGGTACCTACCTACTGTATTTTTCTTTGTCCAGCTTCGTCAATGCACGTAAGATTTTGCTGATTTCTAGGCCTTTGACAAGGTTTTAACATGATTGCAATGACCATAAACGGTTATATTGAATGTGTCTTGTTTTTACATATTGACAGGTTAAACAATGATCAACGTCTCCGTTTAGGCTTAACGATGGGATGTCATTCTTGAATAATGTAACATGTTTCGTCTTATGTATTGACAAGTTGCAAATTCTATTCATGAAATTCAGAGCACGGTGCGGGTAAGTAATTCACTAAGCATAATTGCTTTTAGATGAAGGTAAAGCCGCGGTATTTTAATAAGCATTGTTGACTTTGCTGCTAATTTTAATTAATTTAAGCGATGATTTGCTTTGATAAAAAAAAGGTAGGTTATTAAACCATCCTAAGTTTTTCCTATTATTAAAAAATACAAAAGAAATATTAACACATTTACATCAGTAGGTAGTTGAGGCATATAAAGTAATGGTTAATTTGTTTAAATACCTACATGCTCATGAAGGTTCCCACCTACTTAGGTACTTTAAAATCGATACTTAACTAATAATAATAAAATTAAAAATAACAATCTTTAAAGCCTAAGAGAGGACCTTGAGTATATAATCATAACTTAAATACGCAGTAGAGATGTTTCTGAAGGGGCAACGAACTCTAGTCCTAACGAACCTACGGTTATGCATTCATCAATGGAAGCAAACATGACGTGACCTTAAAACATACGTAAGTACTTAACTACTGCTCTGTACATCTTAGCTGCGTGCAAGTAATTTACATACATTTCCATGTCAGTTTAAATATATATTTTTAAAGATGGCACAACGCATTAACTGGCGTCGCGACTTGATCGATTTAGGAGACTGGTCGCTCAATTTCATCAGGTCCTCTAGGCATACCATCACAAGACTGTATTCAATACCGATGCAGTTCAATGTTCTCTAAGCTGAAACGTATTTTTTTACGAGGTAACGATGATCATATCACCTCTAAAATACTCGCTGTAATGCGGATCAGTGTTCTGATAAGTATCTAATCATTATAAATTAAATATAATTATTTAATTAATTGCCAGGCTGAAGTGGGACTGGGTGGGTCACGTCAGTCGTATGGTCACAGACAAATGGGCAACAGTCGTCACACAATGGGTGCCTGCAGATGGGCGTCGAAGCCGGGGCAGGCCGAGGAAGCGTTGGCGTGACGACCTCGATGCATTCCAAGATGGCTGGTAGGACGTGGCGAGTAATCGTGAGATGTGGAGGAACATGGGGGAGACCTTTGCCCAGCAGTGGGAAAGTATAGGTGAATTTTTTTTTTATTAATTGTCGACCTCCGTGGCGCGTTCCGGCGAGGTTGCGGGTTCGATTCCCACATCGGAACAAATGTTTGCATGATCTACAGATATTTGTTCCAGGTCTGGTTGTTTCTCTACGTACTAACAAAAAAGTTGTATATCTAAGTATTCTATCAGTTATCTGGTTCCCATAGTTTGGGGCTAGATGGCGCTGTGTGAAATTTCCAGCATTATTTATTTATTAATAAACGTATATAATGTTTCAGCGTAAACTACTGCTTTTCCCTGAGGGTACCCGGCATTCCGGAGACAGACTGCTGCCGTTCCGCAAAGGTGCATTCCACGTGGCGGTGGACGCTGGTGCTCCGATCCAGCCTGTCGTCGTCTCCAAGTACCATTTCGTCGACGGCAAACGGAAACGATTCGGTTCTGGTGAGCCTTTTTTTCCCCCACCTTTCTTTTCTATATAACTAGTGGTTCGCCCCGAACTGAGATCTCGCGAGTCTCCCATAAAAACAAAAAAAAGAAAAGGATTGTGTGGTTTTATGAAACCACGGTAAAAGTGAAACTTTGTTTCACATTATAGACATTTAACTAAAAATTTTCGTTGGCACAAATGATAATAGTCTATACTCTACACGGTCAGCTGATGCGAACTATAGGCGCCGCCATATTGACCTCGGCAGCTCTGACGAGCGCCTTTCACTTTATCCCTACTCCGCGGCCGACCGTCACGCGACATGCAACACACAGACGAAAAAGTTTGAGACGATGTAATAAAAGTTTAACTTTAAAAAAATATTATCTATTTGTAATTTTTGACTAAAAAATAGTGTCACGAAATGCTGACCTACAGTTTCATTCAAATTACAGGTGTGAGTGTGAATGACAATGGGAGTTCATGTTAATTGGTTACGTTTTTTTGGAGTAGAAATTGCAGTTATTCTGGATTTCAGACTTTCCCTATATTTGTGTCACTAAAGCTACACGCATCCCAAATTTCAGCACTATGGGGTCACAAGTGTACTCTGTAAATTTCGTCAAAATTTAGTTTTTATCATAGCTGATAACTTAAAAACTACAAGGTTAAAAAGGAGAGCTTTCATTAGACGTGCCCCCAACATCTCAACAACCCCCTACATTTTTAGCTCATTTAGTCACACCACTACCTACTTAAAAGTATACTAAAGTTCACGTTGATCGGATCAACGCTTCGAAAATTATCCTCGGACAAACAAACGTACATACATACATATACAACGCCGATTTTGAAAGTCGATTTGGAGATCTCGCTTCGCTCTATCAATTATGAAAATGATTGAGAATAGATTATTAAGAAATTAGTTTTGATCAGCTTAGATAAAAAGTTTCAATAGGTGGTGTGACTAATGGCCCGTATAAACGTCGATAACCAAGGATAACACGTTACTTCTTGAACTACTGTCAAACATTTGACACTTTTTCAAAGAGAAACGTATCTTTATCGGTTTCCAATGTTTATAGGAACCGGCCATTAATAGATTCACCTCAGAAAAGTTAATCCACAGATATCTGCAGCGGCACAGATCACTGATTTGTTTGGAGACTGTAGCCATTGCCATCGGCGTGGTCAGCGTTGTACCAAAACCAGAGATAAAAAAGAATCTCATAATTTGTGCCTATAAATGTAAAAAATAAAATGGAAATTGTGGCAGATTTGAAACATCTAAATGATTATTGAAAGAATTTATCATTATAGAAAACCATTTATAATAGTCTTATCTTATTGTTAATATTGTTACGCCGAGGCTGTTAAACAATGAGTAATAATCGAACCTTCTCGAACGCTTTTGTCTTGCTGTGTTATTGTTGCTATTGTTTGTGGTTTCGCAAAATGGGGAGTGGCCATTGTGTCAAGGGACCGACCCTTTCCTGGAAAGATCGACATCGTTCTCGAACAATCGAAATGTGTGCGATATAAATAGGCCGGAGAGATGGCCGGACAGTTAGTCTCAGTGAGTCAGTATCAGCGAGGCCCTGGAGGACTGTCGTGGAGAAGGGTCTTGCGTGAACAGTAGTTGCTCGCGAGTCAGTCTGGATTTAGCTATACGTGCGAACATTTCGGTGACTTTAAGTGGTGCACAGTTGTGTGAATTAGTGTGTTGTGATTATGTGTGACCAAGTTCGTGTATTCATCGTTTAGTGCTGAATAAAAGTGTTATTTTGGTTAGATCGATTCCCATTATTTTATCCCGAACCCTCAGCACGTAACAATATACTCAAAACGACCCAATGGACTTGGGACTTGGGAAAATAAGCCAATACATCAGACTACCTTCGTGGCGCAGTGGGCGAACAACCGTCTGAGACGCAGGAGGTAGTGGGTTCGATTCCCGGCGCGGAACAAATGTTTGCATGATCTACAGATATCTGTTCCAGGTCTGGTTGTTTTTCTATATATTATAAGTATGTTTTTACAAAAAAAAAGAGTATGTAAGTATTCTATCAGTTATCTGGTTCCCATAGTACAAGCTCTGCTTAGTTTGGGCTAGATAGCGCTGTGTGAAGTGTCCAGCAATATTTATTTATTTATCTTATCCTTATTTATAATAGAGATCGCCTATTGAACGCATGCCGTCACGGCGTGTCGGCATACAAGTCTGTTTTACTACCAAGCAGTTCTGGATTAGCCTATAAACTATTTAAGCATTGCTTAGGGCATCCCGTCTAGGGACCAGAGACGGTCAAATGTGTCGAACACGTATCTTGGCTGTGTAAGATGTTCCTGAGGTGAGTTGATGTGAGGTAAGCGGCCGGTCTTAAAAATATACCTAGCCGAATCATAGGACAACATATGAAATCATGTTGTGCCAACCCCACCTAGCATGGGATAAGGGCAGGAAACAACACACATATTCTACCTACGATACGTATTAACATTTTTTTTAATTATTTCTACCGGAGAAGATAACTTAGGGCATCAAGTTACCTTAATCCGGCACTGCTACCAAGGCGCGTTAATAGACCAAAAATGTGGGCGTCACGGGACAGATCCGGCAGATGTAAACATCTAAACTGATGGTTATTGAACGAGATTATAATTAAATCAATTCGTTTATAATAATCTTATCTAATCATACGCAATATAAAAACGCGTGACGGCAAACAATTCTTTGTCCGTACTTTAGACTTTTAATAGTTATCGATACACGACATCTTACATTTTTTTTTCAACCTATATCATCCCACTGCTGGGCAAAGGTCTCCCCCCCTGTCTTCCAGGACTTTAGCTCACGTGCCAAATCCCACCAATCTGTCTCGAAGGCATCGAGATCGTCACGCCAGCGTCTACTAGACCTTCCTCGGCGCCGTCGCCCGTCTTCAGGCACCTCGGGCAAAGATAAACTCGCTGTTGCCACTTGTAGACTCCATAAAGTTAGTAAACCGTTTAAAGTGCAAGGTGTACCCTCTTATAACAAACTCCCAAGGGATGTACAAAAATTAACAATTAACAAATATAAAAACGTAATTAAACAAAATCTTTATAAAAAAGCATACTATAATAGTATATCGGATTATTTAGATGATAGAGAAGCTTGGGATTGAAATTGCTCCAACTCCTTCAAAATGTTACAATTTAGACGTCATTTATTTTCTGTATTGTTATGTATGTATTCTAAAAATATCATTAAAAAAAACAACCAGCCTTGTTTCTTGCCTTTCTTTCCTGGCTTGATCGCGAAGGAACAGGCAGTAAAACTGACGTTTCAAAGTGATCTTTGTGATTTTAATAAATAAAAAATTTTTATCCACTGCGTCACCGTAAAATATATAATTATGAAAATTTTTACTTGTTATGAGCACTGTTAAGTAATGTCGTTTGGTCTGGCTTTCTTTTAGAAGAAAATCCGGGTTCGGTAATAATATTACGGTATAATATTACATAATTAATTAGACAGGCGATGCCGGTTTGTGGTGTTATTTATTTTTTAATTATGTGTATCATCATCATCTCAGTCAATAGAAGTCCACGGCTAGAAAGCTTCCCCTGTATAACACCATGAAATTTTGAAGTAATAAGGAGGTAGATACCTAATTAGGTTCATAAATAAAATTATCACAAAATGTGGGTTCACACTTGTAGTTTTTATATTTTAAATTTAAAACTAGATTTAGCATAGGAAAGGAATTTGGATCTATAACTATGAAAAGGAACACAAGTATAGTAGAGATGGATTAACGAACTCTACGCGTTACTAATAAAATATTTTGATTGAGGAGAAAATGCTTACAGTTTGTTATTATTTCCAGGTGAGCTGATAATCACGATCCTGCCACTGATCGAGACGAAAGACATACTGAAGGATGACATTCCAGCGCTGGTGGAGAAGACTCAAATCCTCATGCAGGAGGTCTTCTCGAGATCATCCGCGGAGACGCTGACGCGCCGAGTAACACATGCCAAAACCGAGTGAATGATAACTAATGGGTAGGTGTCACATACACAATAGTTGTTAATTTTTAAATAATAACGTACCTACGGGAAAATCTTAAAACACCATCCCAAAAAAAACAGTAACTACAGAACAACAGACAGACGGACGGAAGGCATCTGACAGCGAATAAAAGGCAACGCGCGTTGAAGTCTTTTGCTTGTAGATTTTACGCTCCCCTTAGAATACACATCGAACCGCTCGCGCGCTGTAAATTTAGATTATTGGAATCCACATTGTAATAAGCCGAGCTTTGTATTATCTACTAGTGGTTCGCCCCGAACTCGGAGATCTCGCGAGTCTCCCTTAAAAACAAAAATATATTATATTATTCGTAATCTTTGACTCTCAAAATATTGCCACGAATTAAATAACCATAAAACTTGACCTACAGTTCCATTTAAATTACAGGTAACGGGAGTTCATATGAATTGGTTTTTTTTGGGGTACAGATTGCAGTTTTTCTGGATTTCTGGATATTTGTGACACTTAAGCTACACGCATACCAAATTCCAGCACTGTGGGGTCACTGGTGTACCCTGTGAATATTGTCAGTTTTGTTTTTATTGTGGCTAATAACTCAAAAAGTACAAAAACTTTACTAAAAATAAAAATGGAATCGAAATGTACTAATGAAGACCTTTCATTTGACGTTCCACTTGACCTAATAGTCACATTTTCATTTTTTTTTTACCCCCCTTGAACCCCAATATCTCAACAACTCCCAAGATTTTTAGCTTATTTAGTCACACCAAAATTGTGCCATCACTATGTATCAAATTTCACGATAATCGGATCAACACTTCAAAAGTTATCCTCGGACAAACAAACATACATACATACAACGCCGATTTGCGCAAGTTGATTTGGAGATCTCGCTTCGCGCCATCAAAAATCAAAAATTTCGTTAATATGCACTACACGACCACCATCAGTGAGCGTGAAAAAATTTGAACTTTTCAGGTGTACTTTGATTTTTTACAAGGCTATTATTATGAAGATTATCAAGACAATAGTCGACAAAATGGTACCTATGTACTTAACATACCATTTTGTCAACTATTGTAAATAAATTGAAAATATTTTCTCGCCCATTTTTTTTTGTAAAACAGTGTTATCGATTAATATTGCAATTTTTAGGGTTCCGGACCGAAATGGTTAAACAAAAACCCTATGGTGCAACTGTCACAATATGGTGGGGGTCAAAATTTTAAAATAGAGTTATTAGGTCAAGTAGGGAGGTGTCTTATCAAATATATTGATTAACACATTCCAAAACCATTTTCATACGAAAAAATACCGTGCCCCCACCCCCTACTGTCTGACTAAATCATAAAAAAGTTTCTATACTCAATTATTTATTTTATATTCCAAATATTCCCTCAATTTTTAAAAAAGAATCTGATGGAGGGATGTGTTTTCTGTTTTTCCGAGAGACATTTCGCTGTGAAAATGTCTCTGACCTGAAAGACAGACATATCATTGCTTTTAAATTATTAGTTTGGATGTTCTAAGCATAAAACCGCTTAATTTCGTGAAATCTTAGATCTTAAGTTGCATAAATATGTTGTCTAATTAAATTCAGTGTTGTCTACGCCTATAATAAAATCTCAATGTTAAAATTTCAGTGTGTTTAAAAATATGTGTGGTGTTGGGGTTCCTGTTTGTGAATAAATAAATGAATAAAACCCCTCTTTTTGTTTTCAGGTAATCATTCTGAAGTATGAATAATGAAAACCCGTTATTTCCATGAAATAGAGCTGTGATAAAACATACCATAATATTATGCTGGTGTACAACATAGGATGTAAATTATATTTTAACGTCGGGTCCACAAGCTGTTGTTATTTTAAAGATAAATGTATTTATTTGACCATTAATTAAAAATAAATGTTTTGTATTTTAACAAAAAACTTAAGTGCTTATATTTTTAGACTGGCCTCATACATCCGGAATGGCTCTCTGAATTCATATTATTAATCCAGAAAGCTCGTAACAACATACAATATCAGTATGCTCCACACACATTCTGATTTTTCAGATTATGAATTTTTCAGATCGATCTGTAAGAATGATACTGACGAGCAAACAATGCGATTAGCATTAGTTCCTCTTCTATAAAGACGTTTGCATATACCGAAAATCACAAGACTACTGATCAATCTGAATTTTTGAGATATGTGTGAGGCAAGGTGCCGGAATTTAGAATATGAATCCAGCGAGTCAATCCGTATGTATGAGGCCAGCCCAATGAAAGTTTTCAGTTTTTACATAATTCGGGTAGTAAATAAGGCTGATCAAGCTGAGAGGATGGTAACCTACTCCATTCAAAATCCTGTCCCAGGGACTTGGGCTTGTTCCACTGTCCCTACCAGACTATTCCCATGGGTAGGTCTGATAGGGACATCTGGGTTTTTTACCACTTTTCCCTACTAGTAGGGATACTTTTCTACAGTTTAATAAATTCAAGTAACACGTATAGTCACAGAACATTTAAAACCTTGATACCTAACGACTTACTGTCAATCATACACACTATTTCGTTAGATTTTTTTTTGGCACTGTGTACGTGTGCGTTGAACTGATCCAATATCGAACTGCTTTAGTGTGTATAACTGTATCAAGTTAACCCTACAGCGCATAGTGTCCCATATCTGGGACATACGGAATAATCATATGTTTAACAGCGTACAATTGGTTTTAGCCCCATCTAGCGTGGGATAGTGAAAATACAATGTCCAACAAGCCACATAATTGTTTAGGTCATGTGTCACCGGGTCAACAATAAAATATTTTGAATTCGAATTTGATTTTTTGCGGGTTGATCAGATAAAGTTTTGCTAGGTGATATTGAAAATTGCTAAAAAGGGGTAAAAAGTGGTGTTTATTTGCAAAAAAATCCAGGAGGTAAGATTATGTTCTTGTTTTTTTTATAAAAGTAGTTGTTGAATGATTTTACATGTAATTAGGAAAACGATCACGGTTTTATTGTATGTGCCTGATATGGCACAATGTGCAATGCAACTATTTTAAAATAATGTATGCACTACAAATGAAGCCTTAGAAAATGGCGACGCAATATCGATGCGATGCCGTATCAAAATGAAAGTATCTATAGTTCTACGGCCACTATTTTTTAAAAATAAATGAGGACCTAGAGTTCGTAACAGTATTGACATGATTGTTTTAGATCAGCGACTTCAGCTTCAGCTTGATTTATATAATTACTAGCTGACCCGCCCGCGGCTTCACATGCGTGGTTTGTCAATAAAAACATTATCCTTCTGCGCAGTCGGGTAAGAAGTAGCCTATGTCTTAACACCTGTCATAATTTATATGTATACCAGATTTCATCGAAGTCGGTCAAGCCGTTTAGTCGTGAAAACGTAACAAACAGACATACTGGTTCAGAAAAAACCTAGTGATCCATAGCAAAGAAACCAGAGACCGGTTCTAGACTCCCTACATCATA
Organism: Philereme transversata; assembly: GCA_963924445.1. Lineage (NCBI taxonomy): Eukaryota > Metazoa > Arthropoda > Insecta > Lepidoptera > Geometridae > Philereme > Philereme transversata. The sequence goes on along the minus strand of OZ004350.1, from coordinate 15,885,512 downwards.
AGATAGACCGCACACTTATGCAGCCCGAACCGAATAGTCTGGCTGTGGCAGTCAATAATTATATGAATACTAGCTTCCGCCAGTGGCTTCGCACGCGTGGTTTGTCAACAAAAAGTAGCCTATATGTCAATCCAGGTTATAATTTACATACCAAATTTCATCGAAATCGGTTCAGCCGTTACGACGTGAAAGAGTAACAAACATTCACATATACATCCATAAAAACATTCGCGTTTATAACATTAGTGGGATTGTTGGCTGCCCAGTGCTGTGATAAGTCGTCGTTATGATTGGTTGGCATATACAGCCTGAAAGAAATCCGTACATCGCCTGAATGTATATGAACAGCAAATAAAGAAGTATATTCAGTTATTATTGCTATATTGTCAAAAAGGCGCAACTATACTGTGCTGCGATATTGTTCATATAAATATCTTAATACTAAAGTAATAATCACGTTTGAATACAATTTGCATCATTTCTCGTGACTAGACACAATACTTTCGAAAAACAAGTAAAATACACAGATTTCCAAAATAGTTTTTACTGCAGTGTATTATCCAGAGCTCTCATATAACTTCACCGTTAAATATTCTCATTTTCAAAGAAACAACATCTTATTATGGCGCTATTAATAGTTCCTTAAAATACCGTGTTTCAATGTCTATTCAGAGTCTGAATAGACATTGAAACACGACACACGAGTATATGTCTGAATTTCAGACATATACTCGCGGAAATATAATAGGTCGAATTAGACAGGTGGCAAACTATGTACTACCAACGAACAACTGAATCAGATGAAGACATCTGGTCAAAAAAAAACCGACCAAGTGTGAGTCGGACTCGCGCACGAAGGGTTCCGTACCATTATCTATAAAAACGGCAAAAAAATCATGTCTGTTGTACGGGAGCCCCACTTAAATATTTATTTTATTCTGTTTCTAGTATTTGTTGTTATAGCGGCAACAGAAATACATCATCTGTGAAAATTTCAACTGTCTAACTATCACGGTTCATGAGATACAGCCTGGTGACAGACGGACAGACAGACAGCGGAGTCTTAGCTATAGGGTCCCGTTTTACCCTTTGGGTGCGGAACCCTACAAATGGAAACAAGTTATTTCATGTGTAATTTTACAATATAGACTAAATATTGGTACTTATAATTAATTATACTCATTGTTATATGGATAACATAATAATTATATAGCATTATATTGATTTTTAGATTTTTTGTGTTCAAAATGATAGACGTCAAATCGAACCTATTAGATTTCCTTTAGTGTAGTTATGTGATGCCTCTGAGTTATTACAATATAAATTCATAAGTCGGTCTGGTTGGGTGCTCAAAAATATCTACCCACTTTCTATATGCCTATTGGCTATCGATTGTTTTGTCTTTATTCCTCTACGAAGATTAACACTTAGTCGGAACGTGACTTACCATTTGTTAACTATAGTCTTCTTCAAATAGCTAGTTCACCTGTGGCAGTTTTATTTTTGTGACACGTCGTTTTTAGTAGTTTTTCTTGTAAGTTTGCTTAATGTTAATGCACTGCTAATTAGAAATATTCAACTTTTGGTGTGACGTCACATGATGTATTTACGAAATTTTTTACGTTCTATTAGGGTTCCCAGATCAAAAAATCTAAATTCCGGAGAAAATTCCCGACATTTGATGAAACTTCCTGACTTTCTTGTAAGTATAACATTAATTTCGTTAGCATCGTGCATGTGAATGAACGAAGCAAAATATTTGGTTTATTTTGTTTTATTTTACTCGTTACGTTACCCACTTAAATAGTAGAAATTCCGGACGGTTTCCGGACAATGACCTATGTATATTACCGGACATGTCAGGAAAATTCCAGACGTATGGCAACCCTACGTTCTATGGATCTGTCATAAGTGACTAGCTATTTGAAAAAGACTAAGTTAGGATAAAAACTGTTATAAAAAAGCTTTAAAACTGCAGCGATTTAGTTATAAACTTACGTTACGTTACGATATCGAAAAAGTTACGGTATACTTTTATTTAGTATACCAATTCTACTAATATCGAATACATTTTACAAAATTTGGTACCAATAACTATTTACACAAAAGATAGATATCAACATCTTAAGACAAGAACTATCAAAATATATTGCACTATACATAATCTCGATTTAAAATATAAAGATAATAATAGGTATATTTACATAAGTAGATTTTGTGCATTTTCGTTTGGGGTACACAGGACCCAGCGATTTCAAAATTCATTACAATAAATATCACAATAGACATTGATAAACAAATCTACAACATTAATTGATTAAATACTCAACATTTTTTTCATAAAAACTCTACACCACCAAAGTTAATTTCTAAAAAGCTTAATTTCTATTAACCTACGTACAAAGTTACAAGTTATGGTAGATAAGTATTGATGTAAAGTTAAAATACTGTAACGGTAATATAATACAAGTATCAAATTGTGTTATTTCGAAATTCAAATCTAATGAATGTTTCCGATCAGTAGGAATATTTACGAGTCCAGCCAGAGTTGCCAACCGTACAAGGTTCCTTGTACATATACGAGATTACACGTGGTACATTGTACATTACGAGGTTCCGTGTACAGAACACCACAAATCGTACGCGGACGACGCTGTCAACCTCGTAGTTATGTAGGTACGAGATTTTGACATAGCTGCGTTGGGCATTTTTTTCCACGTAATGTAACATACATACACCATCACCTTGAAAATCACGGACAATTGTTATGGAAAACCGTAGAATTACTTTTTTTTAGCTCATTCGTACAAATGGGTTGAGTCTTTTTTTGCATCTTATATTGTATGTGGATTGTTTAGTTTGAAGTTATATTTTGCACCTTTATCTTTTTTTTGTGTACTGTAATGTTGCGAATAAATTTTTATTCTATTCTATTCTAAATAATTCCTCTCATCTACTCTTGTATTATTAGAATTTAAAATTGTTACAAAATTAATATTTTTGTATTTGTATATGAAAAACACCAATATACTGTGTACGAGGATTGAGACCCAAAAACGAGATTTTTAGCTGCTTTTGTACGAGGAAAAAAGTTTTACGGTTGGCAACCCTGAGTCCAGCAAAACGAATAGTAACTAATAGCAATGGTATCAGCAAATAATTTCAATAGTCCCACTGAGTTTAACGGTGTACCAGGTGGGATATTTTTCTATCTATTTTTACCGTAGGACCATAGTAGGACAACTTAGAACGACACTCGAACGAACGATCTTTGCTTAGCTCCGTAGTGGAAATCTGGCGTAAAACAAGTTTTTTATTATGTAAGGAATCGCTCTGATAAAGAATCTTATTTGGTAACACTTATCACTTATTCATTAAACAAAAGAGAGTTAGAAACATTAACTTTCACTTGAATGGAGGCATCGAAAATTTCATTTAGCACTTTTTATTTAAATTAACAACGGCTATAATAAATAGGAAGAACAAAGTCAGAGAATTCCCAGCTCTGTCGCTTCCAGCAAATTTCCTACGTGTTTAATACATACTAATTTATAATAAAAGACTTCTCTAACAGATGTGATGAATTTCATTACTCTGTGGTTACTCTATTTATATGGGTCATTGGTTGACGTATGCGCAATGTTAAGTGAACTAATATAGTCGAATGCCGCATCCACGATGCGTGACTTGAAAACTAACTAGCTATACGGTTCAAGAAAGTGGCCAGTGATGGCCTGTTTTACTCGGAAAAGGATTTATAGTAAAATAAGCTCTACTGCGCTGACTTTCGATTTAAATTCAATATCTACCCAATCGAGTTTTTACAGCTTCTTATTTACATGGTATAAAATGAAGTCCCTTTCGCTGTATGTTACCTTAGATCTTTTAAACTACTCAACGGATTTTAATGCAGTTTTCAGCAATAGATAGTGATTCAAGAGGAAGGTTAATATGCATAACTAACTTCCGCCAGCGGCTTCGCACGCGTTGTTTGTCAACAAAAGTACCGATTTGAAAGTAACTGTCTCTCTGTCTGTTTGTTACTTTTTCACGACTTAACGGCTCGACCGATTTCGATGGAATTTGGTACCTATATACCTAGATAGATTATGAATGGACTTAAGACATAGGATACACTTTACGCGACTGACACAGAAGGAGGGTAATGTTTTATTGACAAACCACGCGTACGAAGCCGCGGGCGAGTCAGCTAGTTGAGTATAAGAAACAAAACCGTTTAGCATTTTCGTAATGGCGGCACCAGCTTTGGCATAAAATAATGATCTAATTATTCCATATAGTTCTACTCTTAGTTTAACTATTCTGTAATAATATGAAAGTTGAACTAAATGTAAATGGAATCATTTTGTTCAAAAAGTACAGCAACAAGAATAATCTTTAAAAATGAATATGTCTGTTCCGCGCTGAAATAAGATTCAATAACGCTCACGAGAGGAGTTGGAGAGGCCTTCGCCCAGCAGTGGGAAAATATAGGCTAGTTAAAAAAAAAAACGTTACGCGCGTGTCCCGTACAATTGAGTTGCCATTTTATGAATGCCGTCTGAGCTTCGATCATGAATACAATTAGATCAAAATAACGCTATTATCATGACGTGTGGTTATTAAAAAATAGTTAAAGTAACTAGGTTTTGTTTGAAATCTTTATGCTAGGGACAGATAAACGCGTGACGGCGCGTAATTGTTGGCAAATCGCGACTGCGTATAGATTCAAAACAATCATTTGCAATAGTTAGCATGACCCGACATCGCTCGTAAACCTGCGACTGCGCAAATTGATGACGTGAATTAGTCGCAACTAGTTTCAATATTAAGTGAACATACCATATACGCGATAGATCTGAACTTATTCATAATCTATACAGGGTGGAAAACTTTATATTTTTGCGTAAACTTACAATTTGATTTGATACTTTACTTTGAGAACAGTGTTCTGGTGGGAAATAGAGTCGATTGAGAACAATTTTTTTTAAATGTAATTTTCTAGGATGATTGTAATTTTTTTCAAAAATCCGAAAATGCGTTTGTTTTTTCTTCAAACCATAACTATAGTTTTTATAAACTTTCTAATTACAAAAGAAAAGGTAGTTGTCCTCAATGAGGTTCAGTGACGGAATGAAAAGGTTCGTCAATTTTTAAATTGATTCGTTCAACGTATCGCGAATACATATTACCTTTTGAAACTTTGTTACAGAATAGACTGAGTTAGAGAAAATAATGTTTAACTGTTCGTTGATAAAGTTCAAAATTATTCAGATCAAAGTTGTTTGACTTGTCTTGTCAAAAAGAATTGATTATTGCATGACTGGTGCAAGCGAAAACCGACTCTAAGGTGACGAATTTTTTCATTCCGTCACTGATCCACCCTGTATAGAATGAATAGTTGTATTATTGAGCGAGGCGTTTCCGAAGTGAAACTTTAAGATATTGTTCTAATTATTATTAGGTACTGTGGCGTCCACTTACATAAAGCATGTGCAACGTCTGAATGCAAAGCGATTGCAGTGTGTTGCACACTGTAATTTAATTGTTTAATGGACTTAAACGTCCATTGTGTACATAGATTTAAATCCATTTCTGTACGGGATGTTTGGAAATTTAGCTGTAATATTGAATAAATATAGGGTGTCTCAATAAGAGTGCACTTTTTAAATATTGTGTAATTTTTTTTACGTGTATTTTGCAACTCTGAAATTTGACAGCTATCCTCTGTGATTGTTCCGATTAATAAAAATGGAGCGTTACACAAAAGAAGATCCGTGTTATCATTGTGAAAACTCATTACGAAAAATGGAGAAAGTTACCGCTCGAAAACTTCGCGGAACAGAGTTGCCACAAACACGAAAAAAAAATTACACAATTATTAAAAAAAAAAATACTTTTATTAAGACACCCTATTTAAAAACTAGGCTTTGGTTAATGTCGAATATTTTATACTAATACAATAGATATTTGAAAAATCGATTGTGCAGCCATTTACAGTTCCCTGCTGTTGCAGTGGCACATCGAGATTCAATTGAAAATAATAAAAATGTCACAGCAGAGAAATGCTATAAAGCAAATGTGTTTAAACCTAAAGGCCGTATACGGCGTTTGCACATCAGCAGTCGTCACTCGTCGAATTGCTCGAGTAGATGAGCCGACGCGAGTGAACATTTATATTGCGTTTAAAAATGCGCGCTAGTAACGCAAATCATTATGAAACATATTCTAACGCAAATCATTATCTCTAAGTGTTTCAGTCATCCAGCAACTTAAAACTAATTTTTTGATCACTGTAATACTTAAAATGACTAAAAATATCATGAATTCAATTTTTTTTCAAGCGGAATCGCGAATGACTAATGTATTTAAATTGATATTTCACGACGAAAACGTAAATTGATCGCCGAAAATAAACAATTCATAACTAAACGCTAATAGCCAGCTTTAGCAAACTACAGGACGCGAGAGTTACCATAATTAGGCTGCCTGTCCACTAGAGCGGAGAGGAGAAAAGAGGAGCAGAGCCAAAATTAACCAATCAAATTCACCAGTCCAATAGACGACAAAGCGGAGCGGAGATTTTATGCAATTCGATTGGTTAATTTCGGCAAAGTTCTGCTCCTCTTTTCTCCTCGTCGCTCCAGTAGATAGGCACCCTAAGATTTTTTGAAATTGTATTAATTTGAATTACTATGTTGCGCTAGCCTTCTGGACATTGGTTGCGCGTTGTCGGAAATTCCTGATTTTACTGACCTGTTTTTGACTCATATCTAGTTTGTCAGTTACAATTGAGATAACGTCTATCATATACAATTTCGTTACAAAAATTAACTTACATTCCATTCAGCAGCAATGTAAAATGAGCTTTACTCGACATTAATTTTATTGCGGCTGTATCATAGCAAATTGAATATTATGTTACCTTTAATTATTACCCAATTGGTACTATTTAGTACCTTTTTTGTTTTAAAATAAATATGTCAGGGTTTAAAAATAGCCCGCATTAAAAGAGGTTCCACCGTACGTCTACATTGCAGGACCCTGCTGCTTTCAGCCCTTTTTTTGCTAACGCATCTAAAACCACATCTTTTGTTTCACTCTTTAGATGAATCAATTTTATATGTTATAAAACAAGTTCATAATTTCGCGTCCTATAGCTTGGTAAGTTATAAATTAGGTACCTACTTATATTTTAACTTAGAAAGTAAGTAAGCATTGTGTTTCTTTACTCTTATAAACGAAACTTCAATATCACCAACAAAAAACATGAATCACAGAAACAAATATTTGGAATACACTGGGGTCGTTATCCTGTCATGTAGATTTGGCTCCTTATTACTGCTATATAATATACACGTTTCTTAGAATAGTTTAAGAGTGTTTTGTCTCTTGTAATCTAATTTGAAACTACCTGTCAATGCACAAGACAAAACACAGGTACAGCGAGTTTATTAGTTCCGGTCAGACTATCCTGATCGAACAACTGTTAAACAATATAGGATTTATTTAGGCTACTTTAAATATGTCATATATTTACATTATTTGTACATATGTACAGTATTTGTACGTATGTACAGTATTTGTACACATGTACAGTATTTGCACACATGTACAGTATTTGCACGTATTTACAGTTTTTGTACATATGTATATTATTTGTGCATATGTACATACTGAGTAAGAGATCTATGAATGTAGTTGGGGATTGATAATGTCAAGTCATGTCATATATACTTATTATATACATAAGGAATTCGTTCCTTAAGTAACCGCGTATTACTTTTCAGACAGGCTGTACATAAACAGAACAGAAAAAAACTTTTTTACTCGACCATGAGATACGTTGATTCTAAGACGGCATCAATACCTACTATTTGACTTCCATAGAGCCGCTTTAAAAATACGGACTTGACGATCAACAAAATCATTATTATTTTACGGTAGCCATGAACCTTACTTGATAGTTTCTCACAATATAGAGAGAATACGTATTGTTAAGTTGTGTTTCACTAAGCGATAAGTGTTCGTGACATGTGTGGTGTCCCACGTGCAACTTTGCCAGACATCTTGTGTCGTGACTGTTAGGCTCCGCGCAAACGAGCCACCAGTGGCCAGCGACAAGCAGTTCACACGCTTTTGCGTAAGTTTTGTATGGATCCGCCGCGTGTGATCGGTGGCGGCCACTTCCTGCAAGTGTCTGCGACACGCAGCAGGCGCGCGACAGCCACCATCAGAGGTCATTGGCTCGTTTGCTCCGAGCTTTAAGGTAGCAATTCGAGATCCCCCATTTCTATCTCTGTCTTGATCCCAACCGTCACCTTTACATAGCAAATAAGAGACAAGATATCTCGCAACGTCGCCACGATGTCTCCGGCGTCCGGCGTTGTCTCACGGCTTGAATTGGTTTGACAGGAAAACCCCTTACAGCTAATTTTTAAGGTTCGTTTACATCTAGGTATAGACATTGAGCGTGCCAGACACCGACAGACACATTTCATTTACATCTAGCGTGACAGAAGAGTGCCGTGTCAGGCACCGAGTTTTTCGTTATCCATTGCGAACAAAAGTTAAAAGAAAAGATGTCCGCACGGTTCCGATGCTCTATTCACACTGCCAGTCAGAAACCAACAGACATATATAGACATGAACCGCGCAGGCGCGCACGACTCGTGTCTCTTTTGTCCGTGTTTCAAAGAATATTATTTTGTCTGCAACGCTACTTGTCTGGCACGCTAAATATCTGTAGATGTAAACGAACCTTTATTCAGCATAATGCCGAAACTAAAAGCTAGTAGAGTATATAGGTGGCACCGATATGGCAATAGCTAAGTAGGTCTCTTCAATCGACGATCGCAAGGGGGTAGTCTGCAGGCAAGGAGCTCAGCACTTCTTTAGACAACTCCTTGTAAGCCGTCTCCATAATGTTCCGCACTTTGATGATGAGTTCTGGAACGTCTTCCATGGTCAGGCCGACTGTATGTACCGGTTCTAGGCACTGGATGACCACGTGACCTGGAATTCAATGTAGTAAGCATTAGACCACGAGTGGAGACCACGCACTGGAAAGCGCAGCGTTGGACGGCCACCCACTAGATGGAAAGAAGACCTGATACAGGTTCCTGGGAGCAGTTGGGTGCAAGCCGGAGAGGTCACTCTGGAAATCTATGATGCAGGCCTATGTTCAGCAGTGGATGTCCTTTACCTGATATGATGAAGCATTAGATTACGAAGGCACATTTATTGCAAGGAGCAGGCTAGCCTAGGAAGAATCTGTTCATTCTAGACTTCAAGACCCCGAGATTTTAAATCCCGTATAAACTTTTTTTTTTTATTTTTTTTTTCATGATCCGACGACAATCCATGAGAAAATCATCAAACTCTTCAATCTGCAGAGACATCTGCACATATTTTAGATTTTCAGTTGTCTGAAGTCTACATAATATTTATACTTCATATATTATATAATATTTTGTTAAAACGTGACTGGTTGAGTAGCAGATTGCATTTTTTCAGTTTATTTATGAATGACGCAGATGAAGACGATACGCTACACCAGATGATACACATAATTGCAATAGAGGGTTCAAAGAGTTCATTGCAGTTCATATTATTGATACGGCATGTCCCAGAAGTATTACAAGTATTTGCAAGCGACTATACTAAATGATAACTTAAACTGTTCGACGTCTATAGAATTGACTTCATGTTTATTTTAAAAACTTCCTCACTTCATTACAGTAAATGAATAGATTCGATTTGAAGTCTATATTTTTTCATAACTTTGTACTTTTTCCAAACTTATGTCGAACACCACACAACACAGGTTGGAGGTAAGTGGTGGGGAGATTGCATACGTCAGTGAGTATTTATACCTAGGCCAAATAGAATTCTTCCAGAGCAGGCAAGATGCTGAAGTTACAAGACGCACAGAAAACGCCTGGAAGGGCTATTGGGCCATGAAAAATATGATGAAAGGTAACTTACACTTAACGCAAGCTCATGGACGCGTGCTTTCTCCCCATCCTTACCTATGGCGCTCAAACCTGGTCTTTGATGGATCAGCAAAAGTCCAAACTCGGGGTTTGTCAGCGAGCCATGGAGCGCAGTATCCTAGGAGTCAAACTAACAGACCGTATTAGAAACAGCGAACTGCGCTCCGAAATACAAATCACGGACGTTGGGCACCAAGTAGGCAAGTTAAAGTGAGACTGGGCAGGACACGTCTGCCGCATGTCAGAGGAGTTGTGGGCAAAATTCACCACCGAGTGGATCCCAAAAGACAGAAACCGACCACGTGGCAGACCGCGACGCCGATGGAAAGACGAACTCGACTCGTATATGGAAGACTGTACTACACAAGCGTATGATAGAGTGGAGTGGTAGGAAGGAAGGGAGGCCTTTGCCTTGCAGTGGGACAGTACAGGCTCCAAGTAATAATAATAACAATAATTGTACAAACGTGTACACAAAATAAAACCGGCCAAGTGCAAGTCGGACACGCGCACGAAGGGTTCCGTACCCATTATCTATAAAAACGGCAAAGAAATCACGTTTTTTGTATGGGAGCCCCCCTTAAATATTTGTGTTATTTAAATTTAATTATTTATTTTTAAAGTGGATAATATAACTAAATATTCTGCGAATATTTCAAGCGTCTACATGTTGCCGATATCAATGTCGAGCAAAAACGAGCAAAAAAATCTCGTTTGTTGTATGGGAGCCCCCCTTAAATATTTATTTTATTCTGTTTTTAGTATTCGTTGTTATAGCGGAAACAGAAATACATCATCTGTGAAAATTTCAACTGTCTAACTATCACGGTTCATGCATGAGATAAAGCCTGGTGACAGACGGACAGACAGCGAAGTCTTAGTGATTGGGTCCGTTTTACCCTTTGGTTACGGAACCCTAAAAACAACTATATAATGCCAAATAATTATTATGTTATCCATACACTATAACAATGAGTATAATTATTAAACACTAAGTATAACTTTATATTGAAAAATGACACTCAGAAACTAGTTTATCCTGGATGAATATTTTGATAGGATATATTCCAAAGTTGTATCATTGGTTGTGTTGTTCGTTGGGAGTATTTTGATATCTATAAAATCCGACCTTTTGGATTTGTCCAACTATAACTATTATGTCCTGATAGTTTCATAAGGCTGGTAAAGGTTTCAATAAACAATCTTGATAATAAGCCAATTAGTTAATTCAATGAATGAATACTAGTGGTTCGCCCCGTACTGAGATCTCGCGAGTCTCCCATATAACCAAAAATATTAAATTTATTAAATTAAAATAGTGCCACGAAATACACAACCAATTTACTTGACCTAGAGTTTCACTCAAATTACAAGTAACGGGAGTTCATGTTAAATGGTGACACTTTTTTGGGGTAGAAATTGCAGTTATTCTGCATTTCAGACTTTTCCCTATATTTGTGTCACTAAAGCTACACGCATACCAAATTTCAACACTGTGGAGTCACTGGTGTACCCTCTGAATTTCGTGAAAGTTATAGTTTTATTATGGCTAATAACTTAAAAACTACAACGTTTAAAGAAAAAATAAAAACGAGGTCGAAATGTGCGAATGAAGACCTTTCATTAAAGATCTCATTTGACCTTATTGTCTCATTTTGTATTTTTTTTACCCCTCTTGAATCCCAATATCTCAAAAACTCTAAAACTAAAATATTACCAACAAAAATTTTAGCTCATTTAGTCACACCAGTTGTGCCATCACTTACTACCATGTACCAAATCTCACGATGATCGGGTCAACGCTTCGAAAGTTATCCTCGGACAAACAAACAAACATACATACATACATACATACATACAACGCCGATTCGCCCAAGTTGATTTGGAGATCTCGCTCCGCTCGATCAACTAGCTTCCGTGATCATCGAAAATGGGGGCACAAAGAAGTACCCACTTTTGGGGTTTTAGCTTATATCTCGGTTATGATTTCAAGTCGCCTAAATACCTCAAATTCGTCATCGGCACTCCGGCTACCAATACAATTTCAGTTCTGTTACAATCAAATGCAGAAAACCGGTTCTCAAACTAAATTATGCGATTAATTTTCCACCTCAAAGGTTATTGCTCGCGTGAATTGTGATTGATTTAGAATTATTGCCCTTCTTGGAACTAGACCCTTGAACGTTCACCTCCAAGGGCGATAACAATTGGCACAATATTCTATCAAATGCACAATATTGATAATTTCGAAGCTAGCAAGCAACTAATTTACTACGCTACCAGTGGCTATCATACGTACTAAATCACTGTCTATTTTCAGACGTATGGTCAGGGAACGTTATTTGACTACCTACTTGTCGCTAACTATTGCTTGTCTCTTTCATATAATGAGTATATATTTTTGTATTTATATGTATTTATTGTTTTTTCTTTATTATTGTTTATATATATTTTACAGTATATATGTACATGTGTACTCGTATAATGGTTACACCATTAATACCCCAGGTAAAACTCACATAATACATTCCATCCAGAGGTTCTCTGGTAGAGATCGCTACTTAGCGATAAGACTGCCAATCGTATACATTCATTTGAATTTGACGACCTCCGTGGTGCAGTGAGCGAATATCTGGCTGAGACGCAGGAGGTAGCGGGTTCGATTCCCACCGCGAAACAAATGTTTGCATGATCTACAGATATTTGTTCCGGGTCTGGTTGTTTCTCTATATATTATAAGTATGTATTTATAAAAAATAAATTTATATAAGTATTCTATCAGTTATCTGGTTCCCATAGTACAAGCTCTGCTTAGTTTGGTGCTAGATAGCGCTGTGTGAAATGTTCAGCAATAAAGTACTATCTAATCTGATCTGTCTGATCATCAATCTGTCAATCTGAGTGGGAACGGAAAAGCTGAAAATGATGATGATGATGATGAAAAGTTAACTTGTGTCTCTTTAGATCGGCTTTGAAACTACCTTACAAAAAACAGTGCTATAGTTACAAAGATATAGCTAGTTTATTAGTTAAAAGAGTTTAGCATTTGCAGAAACATCAATAAAATATTGTATAGGTTTAATTTCACATGCCAATTATATTTGATTGAAAGGTCAAACCTTTGTGCAAACTTTCAATACCTTTTTTAAGAGGCAGTGTAAAATTTAACGGTCTTTTAAGCCATAAACATAATTGCCTAAGTTTTAAATATCATCGATCACAAGCTCGTGAGTTTTGAAGAGAACAATAGACAAGTGCCACCCACAGAGAAAAGTATGTCTTCTAAAAGATGTTTTGCACGATTAATAGATAATGTTATTAACATTATGACGTGCAAGCAAAATAATGCCCTTCTTCTTCTTCTTCTTCTTAGCGTGTCAAGAGTTCTACGTTTCCAATCATAGTATGTTGGACAGGTGTTTGGCCACAGCAATGGCATAATAATGCCCTTACGATCAGTTTTGCCTCAAATGCGAGATGCCAATGAAGCATTACAATACATGAACAAGAAGTTGACTAGGAAGCTGTTAGCCTTAAACGAGGGATACCGATGAAGTGCATAATTGCATTGCATGCATTTTGCTTTGTAAGCATTTTACCACTTAGGCAGTTTGCTTCATAGGCATCCGCTTTAGGCAATCTGCTTCTTAGTCAATTGACTTCTTAGTCTTAGTCAATTGATTAAGAAGCAGTTCGCCTAAAGTGGATGCCTATAAAGCAAACTGCCTAGCGGTAAAATGCTTACAAAGCAAAATACATGACATATTTTCATACCGCCTTGCCATAAGTCACTTATGTAATACCTTTGGTGTTACAAACGTCCATAGGCTACGGTAATCGCTTACCATCAGGTGGGCCGTATGCTTGTTTGTCACCTTATTAGTGGTATAAAAAAAATGTAGTACGACATTACTATTTCTTATTTCCTCTTAAAATTTTCGTCCATATAATTATTGTAACGTTTAAAACTTGACTTGTGCTTTAACGTGGATCGTACAAAATATAGCAGCATTGATACTGAAGTAATTTTTATTCCACATGCGTGCTCGCCTGCTAAGGTTACGAGTCACGTTGATATTTTGTAAACAACTGACTCATTCTAATTTCGTTGACAAATTACGAGACAACTAAAAATAGGAGCGCTTTAATCGTGTCAAATTGTGGTGGCCAAGAGATGGACGTCCACCAAAGGAGGCAGAGGATTGAATTGGATCAAATTTGGTCGGAACCAATTAAATTGGCTTAGAGAGGAAGCATATCCTTACTAATATTATAAATTCGAAAGTTACTCTTGTCTCTCTGTTTGTCGATTTCGATGAAATCTATAAAAATAAAAATCAATTGCCGTGTGTTAGTCTTGCAAAAATTCGAAAATTTTCAGGATACGGTTTGTATGAAAGCAAATGTTGATATGAATGCCCGGGAAATTATGAAAATTCTGTAAAAACTGAAAGTGCTTTTTTTATAGGATTTTTGTATGAGCTCAATACCATTAAGGTTATATTGTATTAGAAATCGAAACGGCGCACAACTGTAGGCTGGAAGATGATAATCATGCTTTCGTCCATCCGATTTTGGCCATGGCAACTAACTTTCAGCTTTACACACAAGAGCTTCGTTAGAGATAAGTAATTAACATACATCTTCTGAAACATGCACCTAGAATAGTTTTCTGTGATTGTGTATCGATATTAGCTCTGGAACAAGGTGTTAAAACTAGTAAAATAAAAATTACCGTTGTTGAATATGTATTTCTTCGCATTTATGAAGTAGTAAGGCGAGAAGACGACAGGAATGATAGGCACTTGAGCGGCCACAGCAATGTTAAACGCTCCCTTCTTAAACGGCAATAGTTGGGTGAAATCTTTGTTCCGTGTCCCTTCAGGAAACAGCCAGATTTTCGTCTGAAACAACATTTTATATTATACTAGTTGCTTGCCCGCGATTTCGTCCGCAATTTTCTGGATCTCGACAACAGCGCCACCTACCGGGTCCAATTGTGAATAAAAACCATCCAGGGCGCCACCCAAACGCATACAAAAAAATCATTCAAATCGGTCCAGCCGTTTAGGAGTTCAGTGACATACACACGTACAGTAGAATTATATATATAAAGATATACTAAACACAGACGGCCTAATAGATGTGCTGAGAGGCGGTTACGTGCAGTCAGAACTAGATCAGTAATCTAATCTAATGATATATCTAGTTGGCCGAGCGAGCGAAGTGTCTCTGCTTCAAGTCTAGCGAAATTTTCTTTCCTCTATCAGTTTGTTGGTACTCCTCTACAGGTCGTATTTTACGACTGATTTGGACGAAACTTGGTATAAAGGTTTTACGACTTTATAAGATATTTTTTGTCGTCAGGGATTTTTGATTGGAGGGGTACTTCCTCCAAAAAGGGGCAAAAGGGGGCTAATGGATATCTCCAATTTATGAGATCTTTTCTTTTTTTGTATGAAAGTAAAATTTTGGTAAAGATCTGATGAGGATCTTCGGCGTTATAAGCAGAATAGCTCCTCAAAATGCAGTAAATTGCTCACTTTTAGATTTCTACCAGTGGAATCGGCCCTTTAACTTCTAGGTGGGGATTGATGGAGCTCCTGGGACCACTTCTCATCATAAAACAAGAGAATTGTGTTAATTTGTGCTCGCGAAGTCTACTGTTCGTAGAACTACCAGTATCTAAGTGTAAATCTCTGAGGAAGGCCTATGTTCAGCAGTGATCCTATGGGGGGTTTGGTATTTCTGCATCCATTTCCACCAAACTAGCTAACAGCTCGTAAAAACGAGATTTAAACAAAAAACTTTCATCGATAGTGGTTCATTTTTGGATGCTACGATGCCACTTAGAAATGAACTTTTAACTATTCACAGGAATATTCAAAAGGGTACAATGTCAATGCTATCACAGAATCAGCTAAAACAATACCTAAGATAGATAGATAGATAATTCCTTTATTGCACACCATTAAACACAAACATTTATAAGAAATTACACTCTTAAATAATAGGTACATTGGGCGGCCTTATCGCTAAAACCGATCTCTTCCAGGCAACCGTTGGATGGACAGGATCTATGTGAACAAAATAAGGACTAAGTTCTCTGAAATAAATAATTTATATTATTATAAGGGTATTATTAAGGGTTATAAGTATATAATTGTTTTAGCTAATCAGAAGGTAAGTTTAGTACGAGCGAAAACAGCATTTGGCCTGAACCGCACTTTTAGTCGAAGCTTCGACCGAGTTGATCCGAGATCCTCGTAAGGGTGTTACCACACTAATCGATCGAGCAACGATCAATGCCATCGATCGATAGTTAAATGAGATTTCGACGATACGTCATAGTAGGAATTGTCGATCGACGTTGACTAATGGGCCAATGGGCCGTAGCCAAGTTACATTCGCTTCAATTTCTACTTAGGTTTGTTATCGATATATCACGTGATATTTCCATAGCATGTGTCAAATCCCATACATTTTCGGACTTATCGACTAGCGTCATCGCTAATCGAATGTAACTTGGCTAAGCCCTCTGATTTTGCATCGATCGTCAATCGATCGATTGGTATGGTAACATCCTAACAGCCCGTTTATGTTTGCGTGCGGCGTTTTCGCAAGTTATACTAAACTTACCTTTTGATCTATTTTGTGCCAGGAACCAAGAATCCATTACAATGAACCGGCAATGAAATGAGAATGAAACAAGGTTGAGTTTTATAGTTAATCAATTATTGCAAATTTCACAAACGGTAGGATAATATCAAGTTCGCACGCAAAAGCGGTGAAATTGCTACGGCTAGTACGCACGTACAGACAGCAACAGAAGTAGGTAAATACATTTTTTGAGATTTAAAATAAAATTAAAATCAAATTTTAGAAGGAATTTGAGAAAAAAATAATTACTTCAATTTGTATGAAATGGATAGGAGCTAAAATATTGATGCACAACTCTTTCACAAAATTCAAAATGCGTGATTTTTGACTGAAAATTGGTCCAGCACCTATTATTAGCAAACAAAAGAATCAAAGAAAATGTACATGGAAGCTAATATTAAATGAAACTTGTTTCTGTCCGCGGCTTCACACGCGGGGTTGGTCAGTTAAAAATATGTTTTCCAGGTCATAATCTATTTAGATACCAAACTTCATCGAAAATCGGTTCAGCCGTTACGAAATAGTCAATTAAAAAATTTAAAAACGTAATTATACACATTTTATATAAAGAAGCTTACTTTACCTACTACTTTTGAAATTGCTCCAACACTGTCAAAAAATTTTTACAATTTAGACGTAATTTATTTTCTTTATTGTTATGTATTCTAAAAAGAACAACCAGCCTTGTTTCTTGACTTGCTTTCCTGGCTTGGTCGCGAAGGAACAGGCAATAAAATTGACGTTTCAAAGTGATCCTTGTGATTTTAATGAATTATGATGAATAATGAATGAACATTTAGATTTTTTTTACGACGTTACAAACAAATATCCAAACTTTCGCATTTATAATATTACTAGCTGATTTTTGTTCACCTCGCGAGGTGTTCGGGGCGAACTCCTAGCATGTTTTTTTCTCTTTTTGTGACGGAGGTAAATTTTGCCGCTGACTGTAGCCGTCCTGGGTTATTAAAGTAGATGAAACAATAAGTGACTTGCCTTATTCTTTATCATTATTTCAGAGGTGATTTTCAATTGTTTATAGGCATCCTTGGAGTTGTTCCTGTCTATAAATACGACGCCAGCTAAGTACGCGGCCAGGCCGAATGGCCACACGTAGAATATCTCCTTTCTCGCAATCGCTGCTATTTTGTCCCCTATATGCCAGATATTGAACATACCTGTAAAAAATTATACAATTTTCATTATTGTACTTGTAGAAGATAATAAATAAATCTATGTAAATAAAATAAACAATAAAATAAAATGTGCAAAATGGTCAACGATCACGCCAATAGATTTTTGTATGTTTGCTGGTGCCTAACGGATTAAGTATGATTTGATACCAAAATAAGTTTTTTGTTGAAAAATTACTTTTTCAAAACAAGCTTTCATAAAATTCATAATCGGAACCAGAAGCAGATTCAATTGAGCCCAAACACTAGTAGCCTACTATAATCCATTCAGTAGTTCCGTTGTCTAGCATCCGTCTCCATCATGAGACCACCTCAATGGTACCATATTATAGCATTGTCACCGAAGTTAACCATTACCGCTGATTTCTGTATATAAAGAAATTAATAATGTAAACCGCCACTGTTGTTTTCAAAAAGTAATGGTTTTCCCTAAGAGTACCATTATCACTTGAATCATGTTCAGGAAAAGTTTAACTATATCATAATTTGTAAGGCAGTTGAATATTTGGTTCATGGCACTTCACTTTGCATCCTCGAACCGTTAAGCTTCCTCGCACATATCAGGTGGAAAAGCTCTCAAACGTTCGCTCCTCATGCTACTTGATCCATTGTCCATTGCTCTTGTATCACTGTAAGGTTAAGTGGCATAGGTGAACAGTATGAGCTGTTGGACAGGATTTGTATGTTGTAGTCTCCAATCTGTCTACTGTTCTTCCAGACAACCTTATTTAACTTTTTTTCTGTAAATGGATGTAACATAATATAGTTATTTTTCAGAACTCACCAAGTATATCGATTGATGATTGATGGTTGGATACAACAACTGCTCCACGGTCTTCGGCCAACACTTTGCCATTTATCAAGTGCCATTTTACTTCAATCACTTTGGTCACATGCTTCACTATTTGAGTAGCAAACCTGTACAAGAATTTCAGTTCATCAAAGACAAGATAAGAAAGATTTGCATGAACTCATCGAGCCATCTTCAACGTTAACATCACTGTTGGGGACACTGGAAAAAAACTGCCATCAACATGTCCTTCTCTGCCACTTCAAGGAGTTGGAAAGGTTTGAGTAAGGAGGGTAATTCACAATACACCCCTATACAGGACATCGGTGCAGATCTAATTCCCCCTACCCTAGAATTAGAACCCTGGGTTGTGGCATGTAATGGAATAGCTCCCCAATACAATAATTCCCGACATATCTGCTTATGGATGAACGGCCAACTGATGTCTTGCCTATGGGTGAATTGTGTATGAGTATGACACTACCCGACTCTTAAACACAACCCAGATTTAAACACAGCAGTTCTTTTATTGTTAATGGTTTCCAATAGATCCAGGTAGTTTTTATTGGTAACCACAAAAAGGCACCAACCGTAAAAATTAGTTAGTTTCTCTGGTTTATTTGAACATATGTACTTATAAAAAAAAAGTGAAATATACTTATAGCATTGCTATTTATTTCACAGAGGAGCTACATAATGATTTAAAAATATGAAGAAACCATCAGGCATAGTAATTATAGTTTATATAATATATATATTTATTAATTTATAATTTAAGTCAGTTAAGGTTATTGGCAGGTAATTAAGCACAAAAGCTACTAATAAGATGTTAGTAGGCGCAGGTATATTATGATTCCTCTAAGAACTTGCAGATTAAATTTCTTTAGAGATTTTTTAGGTATGTATCTAAGACATGCAATAATCCTGCATTATTTTTATTCTTTTGGTTGGTGATAAAACAAACATAACTGTAGGCAGAAAATATAATATAGGCTCTTAGGATCAAGGGATGATTCATCTCTGGTAGGGAAGCCCTGTGAGCATAGTGAGCATTATAAAATTAGGTAGTAATGTACACTTACAGTGCGTTTTTCACATTTTTCGGATTGAAAACAAAAAACGGCAACAATATCACAGACGTAAGAGAAGTCCAGAGGTAAAATATTAAGAATTTTGATTTAAACTTTACGAAATTCGGCGTTTCTGAAATTAGTTGTTTTAGGACGTAAGTCACCAGTGTAATGATAATGACGTAAATAATTTTATCTAACATTTTAGCGATTAATGTACTCAATACATTAGACCAATGCAGAGACAAATTATTTATTTATTTGATTTCGAAAACGAATATTGAATTCGTTCGTTCGCTCGTTACTTCTACAAACAATGTACGACGGACAACTGCCGACGAGTGAGTGAGTGAGTGAGCGTGAGCGAGCGAGCGATCTGCGTGCGGCGGACGGGACGGACCGGCCGCGTCAATTCAATACTACATACACACAATAAAAACTATCCTCTATTCTGTGTAATAAATATACCAAAAACAAAGCAGTGGAAAAAAATGCCAGGATTGCCAGTCAAATTGTAAAAAAATAACTAAAATAAACGGCATTTTTTCGTAAACCTTTACAAGTGTGAAGCCAAATTATTTATTTTGCAGATCAACTTGCATTTGTAATGCGGCAAATTAATATTATTGTTCTTGAGATACTTCCACCTGGTAGTTAAAAATAGAAATAAGGATTTGTCATGGAGCTATAATTCTGTGGAGATTGTATTTCATTTTTAACCAACATCAAAAAAAGGAGAAGGTTCTCAATTGGTCGGAATCTTTTTCTTGTTTTTTATGTATTTTCCCCGATTACTTGAAGACACTTGGACCGATTCGAGAAATTCTTTTTGAAGTTATACTTCTTTTGGCGCGATGGAGAAAAATGATGAGAGTGAATTTTTACGATGCGCGCGCACACCGACACCTAAATTTAACAGCATGAAGTTAGTTCTAGGTGGTATGAAAATTGATAACTATGTTCAAGTTGTATATTCTAGTATTTTTATATGTAGAACACGTGTTTCGTAAGGGTACAATTAAACAGTGTGAATAAATAAATATAATTTTGGTGTTTTTATTAAATCAATTTCATATACGACGGTGATACTAATAATTTATTTAAATAAAATCTTTTTGATTAATTTTAATATTTATCGTTAATCACTACTGCATTTTAGTTATTTTTTTTCCATACGCCAAAGAAGTATAACTTCTAACGCGTGTACACACACTCTTTTTTTTTTTTTTAAGTTTATACTTCCCAGTCACAGTCACAGTTCACAGTCCCATTGGCACCAAGTCAGGATCTGATGATCGAATCCTACAGAAATCGGCAACTCTCAAATTTTATAGTGACGGATACCTAATTGTTTTATGTTTTTATCTCAGAACTCCGTCATTACCGATTTGGAAAATAATTTTTTTATTGGAAAGGATATACATACATACTTTCTATATTATTCTCATAGAAATTTCATCAAAATCAGTTCAGTAGATTAGTTAAGTCGGTTATATTTTTGTTAAAAATTTACTTGTACTCTTTCAAATTATTATCAATTCTGTTGTCTAACTCTAAAGTCGGTTATATTTTTGTTAAAAAATTACTTGTAGCTTATTACGAATCTAATGAGCCTCATTCTATTTTCAAATCGCCGGACCGGGTTTTTTCACACACCGGATTTCTCAATATATTTTCATACGGCCCTAGGGCCGTAAATCACATTTACGAAGCCATTATCGAGTTTACAATGACCAACTTTCAAAGCATGAGTGATGAAAAGTCTGTTATATTTGTAATTTTTTAATGAGGCATGGAAATTTAATATTTATGTTTTGCTGGCTGAGCAAGATCGATCGCTCCCAAGGTTGTCTGGAAGAGCTTGCTTTGTTAAGCAATAAGTCCGCCCATTATGCTTACATTTATTTGTTTTTTTTTTATTTTTATATCTGTTGTGTCTAGCTTACAAGGTTGTATAATAAAGAATTTTTATTCATTCATTCATTGCCTACAGCTGATTTTAACCTCCAGGTGATGGGCTCAACATTTGTGTTCATACCTATATAAGTCATAGCAGAGACAGGTAGATAGATATTGATATTTTATTTATTTTAAAAGGCAAATGGTTGACAAAAAATAAAAAAATGAGGGGGTTTTACGGCCATGTTTTTATAACTGCTAACAAATGGCGTTGCTCTGTCATGCTATAATTAATAAAGAAAAGTGGATTGTCAAGTCAATTACAGCTGTGTCAATATTATTTTCCGAGGAACTTGAAATAACAGGTTCCCAACGGGGTCCATGTTCAAATACATACTAACATAAGTATAATAAATACCAGTACTACTAACAAAATAATATTGTACTATATTTACATGAATGCATTAAATGAAATAGGTACGAAATAAAAAGTTAATATATGTGTTTGTTTATCTGACGAAGTAAGATTGTTTTAATAAAAATTGATAGATTGTGTCTTTGAGATTTTGGCCTAAAAATCATATTTTTAGGTGGTGCACCTCCAGACAGCGCCATCTATTACGCTAGTTGAAAATAGTTGGTTCTTTTTAAATCGAAAATGAAAAGCCTTCATTTTACCAAACAAACTAGGTAATTTGTTAAGATCTGGCAGCCCTAAAATAAACAGTAGATATTTTGTTTCAGTGCGTTGTTCATACCTTTAGCATTCATGTGATAGATGCTGTCAAGTGCTGTCAAGCTGCATCGGCAAAAGGTTGAAGATCAGCCAACAAGTCTAAAAAAATTCTTTAGAAGTTTTTAAATTTATGATTTTATTAAAATTTATACATCAGAAGTGGGTAAGCAGTCAAATAATATTTTATTTTTCTGTTCGGTTTATCTCTTTAAAAATTGAGTTTTGTAGCGAAAGTAGTGCCATCTCTTGGTTTTGCGAAACTGGTGATGTGTTCTGTATTAATTTGCTAGGTGTCGCTTCCAGTTCCAAATTTAGATTTTTAATGCAAATTCTGTAGTTTCAAATGTTAATATGGTATTAGCGATGGGTCGTCGACGCATTTCTCGTGAACGAAACTAGACCGTCTATTTTCGTTCATCGACGAGTCAATCAACCAGTTGAATCCGGTAGAAACCCTACCTGTTAGAAATAAATCCAAACTCCGTTTTCTTCTCTAAATTCGTCTGCTTGACCTCATTTGAGTTTTTTCTGTTCCTTCCGAAGTTCCGTCATTGATACCAGTGTTGTCAGATTTTTTTTGAAGTCGGGATTTTGAAACTTTTTGAGTGAAAAAAGCGGGATTCTTTCGTCGAAAGCGGGTCATAGAAAAAACCGTATATAATCAGAAGTTTTTAAATATATTTAAATATATCTTTTTATTTGAGTTTTAAATTACGTTTAATACTGTATTTTAATAAAAATATGATAATTTAAATCAGTTTTACCTTATCGTTAGGTAGTTGAGTCTTCTTCGTCTTCTAAATAAAAAAAATAAACAATAATAATAAAGTTTTATTTATTAGAAAAATGTGGTGTTTCAAACAATAGTCTGAGAAGTGAGCGTTACTGGTTGTAACTTACAATAAGAGATAAATTCATTATTATGAAGTACCTACTTATTCAATAAATTTCTGTGAAGATTTAACTTCTTTTAAAGTTTCCTTTTTCTTTTTGATAAAAATAAAGAACTCTGCATAGGATAGCTCTAGTTTGAACTGGATGAGTATTTCTGCTTTCATTAAATTTACGAAGCATTTATTTCTGGCAGACGATCATTTTAAATGCATCTGGGAAAAACGCGTTCAGGAAAGCAGTTTGATGTTGAGATACTTAATATTAAAGACACTAGTTTGAACATATTCCTGGTATCTTTTTTTGAAAACTGTTGAATGAGCTGGTGCCATTTTTGTGTTTCTTCCCTAATTATGCGCCGGGCGGGGGCGGCCAGGCACGCACGGTCCGAGTTATCCCCGAAAAGCGAGACTGAGCCTGTCCCGCGCGGGACATTACATTTTGATTTAAAAATCGGGACGTCTGGCAACGCTGATTGATACCTACCTCGTTCGATATCTAGATAAACAGGGATGCTTTTAAAAGGGACAATATTATTTGATCCTCAAGAATCTACTTGATCTATTGTAAATTTGTAGTAACTTCTAAAAAATATTTGGTAGGTATTCTAAAATAATATTTTATCCCCTTTTTTAATTATTTGTCTAGATGAGTGGCAGAACCGACACTGAGCACCCTGATTCTAGGCAGTCTTGTGCGTGACACCCCTAGAGTGTTATAAAAAAGCGCGGAACCAGAAGCTCGCGTGGAAAGTCCTGAGTGGAGCAAGCCCGCGAAGCCGAGTGGAGTGAAGGTAGAGTGGGTGAAGCGACACTAAGGGGCGACCACGCGAGAGTTCTGGCGAGAGCCCACCCCAAAAAACTACGGTGGCTACAGATTTGGCGGTTTTTAAGTGCCGCCAAATTTAAAAATGTATCGAACTTTATTATTAAACGCTTAATTCTCTTAGTTATGGGACCCAACATAGATCTATCAAACTTAATTTGTACATTTTAAACATTTTTTGCGTAGTTCCAAACAGATTAAAGTATCGTTTGTTTGATTTATTTTAAGTATGTCTCACTAAAAGAGGATCAATCATTAAAAAAATATGACCGTTTATATTTTTTTGTTTGCTGTTTTTGCAAAATGCAAATTCCTGTTACACAAACCATCCTCCAAACACTATGTCCGTCCCTTTTGCCAAAACCACTCCCACAAACCGAGAAGAAAGATGTTACACATAAAAAAAACGTTAGTGGCGCGGCTACAAATAAAGGCCGATTGTTTTTTTTTATTGAATCCATGGAGAGAGTTGCATAGAGTTGCTGCTGTATAGGTATGTCTAGAAAACTCCAATCAATTTTGAAAAATGTTTAGTCTGAATAAGATCTTTTATAACACCTTGGAAAACTTTGTATGTACGTGTGACAGTAATTACATTTATTTACAGAAAGAACACACAAATAAGAACCATTTTAATATACAAACTAAAATATTTAGGTACTTATGCATTTTATTTATTTAAAATCAATATCGGATTACCGTATCAAAACGAGAAAGCAAGTGAAACAATGGACTGGCTACATACGTATATTTTGTGTCGTAAATTCCAGTCTATGGCGGTCACATTGCTATTTTGTTAGATAAATACTATTCTATTAAATTTACACTTAACCATCGACGACAAATAATTTAAGTATCTTCTAAATCCATATCTATGTACTTATGTCTATACTAAACAGTATTAAATATTTATATATATTTAAAAAGAGAAAAGGCCAGAGCCGGAACCACCAACAAATGAACCTAGAAACACTTAAAGTACAGGTTAATTTGTTGTTGACAAGCAATAAAAAAGTTCTTTTCTAATTCAGTCTATAAAATTACAAAATAGCTATGACCCTATTTTATCCCGTAGTCTTATTGCGAGGCATGCCTTCCTACTTTTAAAAAAAGCGATATTAAAGTGTAGAAAAACTTAAATATCAGGAAACATTTTGTGTGGGTTAAGAAGTTTTCTCAAATTTCTTTAAAATCAATCCCGTTGCGTAACGAACTAGGTACTTTATACAGTTTTAACAAAGAGTACTTACTATTACTACAAAACAATTACTACTCATACTGAAATTACTACGTAGGACTATTACTGTAGTAGACACACAGCGTGTAGCAGTATCTCGTAGCGATAACGCTACGAGATACTACGAGATATATATTATATAGTATAAATAGTAGTAGCAAAGAATACTATTATTAATTAGTAGTATTAATAATTATTCTGTTATTTAGTACTCTTTTCCAACAACCTCTAAAATAATCTACTTACTACGATGCTACAAAACATAGGTAACCTATGCCAATATTTTTTTGAAACTTTGATTAACTATTGCCTATCTAACCTAAAATATTACAAGTAAAAGAAGTAAAAACATATTAAAAATAACTAATCTTCTCAATCGTGCGTGATTGATGGCATAGGCAAAGAATCTATGTATTTATGTGTAAGGAGAAATAGTTTTGCGTGGGTGAAGAAGTTTTCAAATTTTCTTCAAAATCAATCCCGATGCGTAACAAACTATGTACTTTATATAGTTTTAACAAAGAATACTTACTATAACTACAAAACAACTATTTATACTTAAATTACTACATATCACTCACTACACACAAACGTGTAGCACTTGTACTTATATTCAGAAGGGGCGAATGCTAAGATTAAGGTAAAAAATAGTATTACGGTCGAATTTCGACCACTGTGCACTGCCAACTAGTTACCTTTACCTACTACGTAAAAAAGTGACACTACCACTCCACTGCCAATGAGGGTTTTTCATTTTCGATTTCAAAAAATACTAGTTCCATCTAGCGTAATAGATGGCGCTGTCTGGAGATAAGCCACCATAAAATATGGGTTTTAAGCTATAATCACACAATATCAAAATTTATAATAAACAGTATCACTTCGTCAGATAAACAAACAAACGATTTAATTTTATTTTAAGTTCCCCGGAAAATAATGTTGACAGGGCGATTAACATTGACAATTCATTTTCTTTTGTTATTCAGCTTAGGACAGAGCAACGCCATGACTATGTTTTAACAACTGCTTACAGAAGCAGTTGTTAAAACATAGTCGTGAAAACCCCTCATTGATTTTTCCGTAACATAGTCAGCGACCGTAAGAAAAAAATCAGCTAAGCGATCTATCCTATATTCGAATACGGATAGTTTACGGGCAGTTCATTCAGGACTTCTTTCGATAGTTCCTTGTACACAGCAGACATTATGTTGTGCACTTTTGCAATGAGCTCGGGCACATCATCGTTCGTGAGGCCCACTGTTGGGATGGGCTCCAAGGCTTGGATGATCATGTGACCTGAAAAAGAGTTAATAAAATATAAGTATTTATTCAACTTCAAGCATCAACCACAAACTATTTTTGAAATATCACAGTTCAATCGTACACACGAGCTCAACAATCGTAAATCTAAACCTAACGTGACCGATTGAACAGCTTGGCGCGTTGAAAACAAAAATGGCGGCTGAAATGGTTTTTTAATATTCTTAAAAATAATTACTAAAGCAATAATTAATTGAATTATGACACGATATGGATTATTTAAAGTCTCATTTATAATTCAAACTTATTAAAATGGTTACATTTTCTTTTAAAAACTAAACCTAACAAAGGATAATTTCAAAACCTCACCTTTGTCAAAAATATGTTTCTGTGCGTTCACAAAGTAGTAAGGCGAGAGCACAACGGGAATAATAGGCACTTGCGCAGCCACGGCAATTGTGAACGCACCTTTCTTGAAGGGGAGTAACTTGGTGTAGTCTTTGTTCCGAGTGCCTTCGGGGAACACCCAGATCTTAGTCTGAAATAGGAAAAGAGACGGATTACTTACTGTAACGATTTATTATGATAGATAGGGACATGTTTACAAGCTGCTCGAGTTGAATTTATAGAGCTAAACTCTAGTAACTTAATATACGGGTAGGTTAGTATAATTATGGTGTGACTAACTGGATTAAAAATGTAGTAAGTACTTTGGTATGGTATGACAGAAATACAGGGAAAAGTCTATCTAAATCTAGGAAAAGTAAATCTAGGATAACTGCTATTTCTACTCATCCCATCATCAGTAAACACCATCCAATAAAACATGAACACCTGTAGTAGTAATTTGAATTAAACGATAAGTCAATTTCCATATTTAATGGATACTTTTCTGACACTTTTCTCTAAATCAATAGGACAAAGAAATCTGAGGTTAGGCAGTGTTAGGTCTTCGTAACGCGTATATATTTTAATAGTCAAAGATTACGGATATTTTTGTAAAATTTAATAGGGATGATTAAAACTCCCTAAAAATTTAATTTGGGACAGTAATGATCTGCTAATTGATTGGACTGTAACTCTTGCAAGATCTCATTTTGGGGACATCCACTAGTATTTTTAAAGCCTTAAAACTGTACTTGGAGAATTTCAGCAATTCTAGTTTTACCATAAATTCTTGTAAAATTTGGTAAGTACTTATTCGTCTGGTCAGATAATTCTGTAGCCCAATTTATGTCAGTACGTCAAAATTTGCAATAAAATCGATGACTTACATGAGATTCGATAAAATCGATTTACTGAGAATTCCTGAAACGAATTTACGATTTATTTTTATAGATTCGGATAGCTGTCGTGAAGGCGCTTTTAATGACCTGTCACACTACGAGCTTCTAACAATAAGGTATGCCAACACGTAATTTTGTACTGTTTAGGTAGACTTTTTGTACTATTTTTGTGATTTCAGTTTACACGCGATTTGGACGGTTCAAACGACTAAAAACAGTCGTGTGACTCTTATGCAGGTACTATAGGCGTATCAAACGTGAATACTGGTCAAAATGAGATCAGATAACTTGAATAACTAGATTGGATTATGGGATTTGGCCTTCTTATCTTGAAAGTGTTTAAGCGGATTTGAAACGGACCTTTTCCTTCACCATAAGATCGGAGGTTTCCTTGAGTTGTTTGTAGGCTGCTTTCGCGTTCTTCCTATCGATGAACACAACACCCGCGAGGTACGCTGATAACCCGAACGGAAATAGGTAGAGGAGCTCCTTCTTGGCAATAGCGGCTATCTTACCGACCTGGTCCCATATCGTGAACATGCCTGAAACGAGATGGAATCTGATGACTTAAATTAAAAAAAAACAAGGTTGGTTTGCTTGTAACTTTAGTAGCACAAATTTATGGAAAATTCTAAAACTCAGAATAACAGCATATTTGTACTCTAAAAAAAATATTGCTGGACATTTCACACAGCGCTATCTAGCCCCAAACTAAGCAGAGCTTGTACTATGGGAACCAGATAACTGTTAGTATACTTAAATACTTTTTTTTATAAATACATACATACATATATAAAAACACAACCAGACCCGGAACAATCTGTACAATCTGTAGATCATGCAAATATTTGTTCCACGGCGGGAATCGCACCCACTACCTCTTTCGTCTCAGCCGGCTATTCGCCCACTGCGCCACGGAGGTCGACAAAATGTATACAATTTAACATGTGCTCCGGTTAGTTGTAATTTGAATAAAAGTGTAGGTCAAATGGCTACTCATACTCGATATTTTAATAGTCAAAGGTTTATAGTTAAAGGTTAAACATATATTATTTCTGTAAACTTTTGTAATGGGTCCTTGGTAGGTCAGACAGAAGTGTTATTTACCCAGAAGATCTAACGAGAGCTGGTGATTTGATACAATAACGGCTCCTCGTTCCTCGGACAGGATATGTCCATTCCTCAATATCCATTTTATATCATGTACCTTTCCAACGATGTATTGTATAATCCGTGCTGCAAAGCTGAAATTATGTAAAAAAAATATTATAAGACTTTACACATAATCGATATCGTTGTTTTAACCGACGAAAAACAAAAAAAAAGTACAGTCAACGCCATAAGTCGCTGACCATTTACAAACTTCCAAAAGTCCTATACACCTAAAAGATTGAAAGTCGGTGATCTGCTATGGCCACATTATTGAAGTTACAAATATTGGTGAACGACATCGCAAAAAATATTACCGAACGCATAAAAAGTACCACCCATATCTCGGAAACTAAATGTTCTAAGCTAGCGGTGTGTTGGGACAAATGGTAGATATCAATAAGTTCTGCATTTCTGATGACAGCTGTCAAACTTCAAACAGCCGTAAGGTATCAACCTACCATTTGTCCCAAGAAACCGCTAGCCTAGAACGTCTAGTTTCCGAGATATGGGTGGTACTTTTTATGCGTTCGGTAATTTTTGTTGCGATGATGTTCACCGATATTTGTAACTTCAATAATGTGGCCATAGCAGATCACCGACTTTCAATCTTTTAGGTGTATAGGACTTTTGGAAGTTTGTAAATGGTCAGCGATTTTTGGCGTTGACTGTACAACCATTTTTAAGAATAATTCTTCTAAAGTATAACTAATAAGGCAAGTAATAAGTATAACGAGTAAGGTCGTAAGGTACTACAACCATATGTCCTACGGAATGATAATTTCGTGAGTTATAATATACTAGTTTCCACCCGCGGTTTCGCACGCGTGTTTTGTCAATAAAGAGTAGCCTATGTGTTAATCCAGGTTAGTATCTACGTACACACTAAATTTTATTAAAATCCATTCAGTAGTTTTTGCGTGAAAGAGTAACAAACATCCACACATACACCTTCACAAACTTTCGCGTTTATAATATTAGTGGGATGGGATTTATGGATAAAAAAATGTAACCTCACAAAATTTCTTTGACGCATAAATTATTAGCTTTAATTTTAACGGGACTCTTACTTTACTTAACCCGGCTTGCACAACGATCCCTAAACGTATTAAGCGACTAATCATGTTTAAATTTGACGTATTTGTATGATTTGACATCTCTCTTAAACATATTTAGGCACAAAATACAATAAGGTTAAGTTTAATCGTTTTAGCATCTGTCGCCCATTGAAATATGATAAGAACATAGACAACCTATTATTTTCTCAAAAAAAAAAAAGAACCCTACTGCTGCTACTGCTTTTAGCATTAAAATGCAAAACAAACGGTTCTTGCGAATAAAGGATAATTTAATGATAAAAAATGGAGGCAGAAATCCATTTTTTCCCCATGGAAAACTTAACGTTCAGAAACATTAAGGATAAAGAAAGTGGCTTATCAGTTAATGTACTAAGTAAACTTAAATTTTAAAATTTCAAAAGGAAAAATCTAAGTCTCTTCCTGCTTTAGTTCCCCTGGCAGGAAAACTTACCAGTATTGCACGGGTCTCAGGTTACCCTGATAAGTTTTCCTACCAGACGGTTTTAAGGCGTACTAAAACGATTTCGAACATTTAAGTTTACTGTCATATTTACAAATATCCCGATTACAGATTATTAAAAAACATTGATATACTTGAAAAGCTTGATTGAAGCACTTCATATCGCAGGTGAGGTAGTTTACGTGAATTTGCAATGCTCGTGCGGAATTCACGAGCCTACCGGTTCCATTCGACCACTCATAAAATATTATATTATGACTAGTCCGTCCAGTCAGGATGGAAACAGCAAGGAGAAGGCCGTGACCGACAGTGCAACTGTAGACAGATAATTGCAGTCAAAATGCGTGGCCTGCAGCTGTATAGTATTTGCCGAGCCTGTATGCAATTCGCTAAACCGTTCTGTGGACAAGTATATTTACAAATTCTGAAGTATATTTGTAGAAAATTTATCTATTTGGGTTTAAATATTTTATGAATCAATAGCTGACCCGCATCGGCTTCGCACGCGCAAAGACCAAAATCATTTTTCTATATAAACTTTGACACCTCATTTTTATCTCATTGGACCGGATTTAAGGGATAAAAGGTAGCCTATGTGTTAATCCAGGTTATAATCTACGTACATACTAAATTTCATCGAAATCGGTTTAGCCGTTACGACGTGATTGAGTAATCAACAAATAAATAAACAAACATCCAAACTTTCGCGTTTATATTATTAGTGTGATGGTGTGATAATTCGATTGGTAGCTATCTGGATTAGGTGAGCTAAGTACCTACTTATAGATCGTATGCAACGGTCTTTATTTATAGATTATGTTATATTTTTATTATTACATAATATAGATTTTTGTATTATATTATAATACATTTATAATCTTTATGTAAGTAGGTATGTTTGTTCTGTTCTGAATGGTCTGTCCTATGTGTGTGTCAAATAAATATATTTTCTTTCTTAACGTTTTTTCTAAAGTTTTGACACAGTAATTAAAATAATAATTAATTTATGCAGCGCCATAATGCGTCATAAGATAAATTAGATTTTCACACCACATGCTCGACAATGTATAATTAGGTATATATCTAGTAAACCTCACCGAAAGCAGGTGATTAAATCCCTACGGCCGAGCCGGAAGTAAAGTTGTCCTAAATTTCATTATGCCTTCGCGGGCATAATGTGATTTGAATTTGGAACCTCATCTCTATTAAAATTTGAACCAAAGAGACCCACACAATAAGAACTTATTCATAAATCGAACTCTGCACAGAATGCACCAACCTAGATTAGTTTTTAAATTGTCTCGCAGAAAGTGTGAAGAGTAGAGTATTCTCCTCGTGGATAAAACTGACTGCATCTTGGGCGTGCTTGTATCCCTCTCTGCACTTTGGATTCTAGTAACTCCCTTGCTCCGCTCGTGAGTTAACTCTAGAATCCTTCATTACGTTCGGGCTTCAATATAGCGCCCGTGACGTAAGACACTGCTTTACCCTCTCGTTTAATAATCTACTATAAAGCACAAACAAGGCAGACAATGGGTTGGTATAATAACTAAGTATGTTAATTAGTTATTATACCAACCCATTGTACTTCTCAAATATTAAATCAAATTGTTTCGTTTCATACTTTGTTTTAAAGTGTTATCTCAAATGCTTGAATAACTTATATTCATGGCCAAGTTGAATAAATAAATATATACTGCTAAATTAGAATTATTACTACAAATATATTTAGAAGATAATACATATATGCAGACGATTTAAGAACCTTCTCCTTTTTGACGACCTCCGTGGCGAAGATGGCGAATAGCCGACTGAGACGCGGCGCAGGTGATATCGAGTTCGATTCCCGCCGCGGAACAAATGTTTGCGCGATCTACAGATATTTGTCCCGGGTCTAGAGGTTTTTTATATGTTAAGTATGTATTTACAAAAAAAGTAAGCATATAAGTATTCTATCAGTTATCTGGTTTCCATAGTACAAGCGTTGCTTAGTTTGGGGCTATTGTGTGAAATGTCCAGCAATATATTATTACCTAGCTGACTGCCAGAGATAAATATTGTTGGCTTGGAAGAACGCATAACACTGAGTATTGATTTTTAGTGCTAGTGATTGAAACCATTTTATTCATTGTAAATGAGGTATGATACAGATCTTATTTCTATAGAAAAAAAATACCAGTGTCCAGTCACAAATTACTCTTCCGAGTGTACAATGTTACTACCTATCCCGTTTTAATAAATAAAGTACCAATAACAATAATTTAATTACAGGTGCATAACCACCACAATAGTATAAAATTGCAATAAAATTAATAATACCAGTATGGCATAAATCAATAATTTTAATAAAATAATAAATTCATTTATCAATAAAAGTTTCTAATTAAATTCGGATAACATAAAATGTCAAGTTAATATTACAGTAAAATTGATAATAAACTCTAAAAAAGAGAAAAATAATAATAATAATTGAAAGTTAAGATTTTCATGAATAGAAAATAAAAATATATTAATTGAATTGTAAAAAAAAATATAACAAAATAATAAATGTAAAAGTGAATCATTCTAATAGTTCTTTAACGTCATAGAAGCACTTGTCCAAAAGCCACGAAAAGAGCCTTCTTTTCAGTTTTTGAAAAGGTAGAGAGGTAATATCGCTAGGAATCTTATTATAGATCTTAACTGACATGGCAAATATACTTTTCATGCTTGTTGTTAATCTAAACTTTGGGAGGGCTAGTTTATTCTTAAATCGTTCCCTGGTCCTCTCACTATAAGGAGTAGGCTTTTTACAAAAATAGGACTGGTGCTTTTTTATGAACAGGCATACCTCGCCTAATGATGGCAGATTACATAACAAGTTACATAGGTATATATTATTTAAAGAATCAATACTGTCCTGATGCTGGGCAAAAGTCTCCCCCATTTGATTCCATTCCTTGCTTTCTCCAGAAATCTCCTGCCAGTGGAACCCATTCAGATCGTCGCGCCAATGTTTTCGTGGTCTGCCTCGCTGTCGTATTTTAAGATAAATAAATAATTTATCCATCTGAAGCATTAAATAAGTATCTAAATATATAAAATAACTACGTATAATCTGTTTCACTCTGTATAAACGACATGAAATGGTTTCAGTGTTTTGTCAGTGAGTACCTACCGGTACATGTTTTTAAAAGATAGATAAAAGAGAGAGAGAGATAAGAGAGAGATAGAGAAGATAGAAGAAGAAAGATTCATGAAGATTTTATCTCTTCCTATCAAGGATTTGTTGACTTATCAATTATCATTATTACGGAAAGTATTGATAAATATATTGTTTTTTTTGTCTTTTTATAACTATCGGCTGGTGAAAATATTTCTTATTTCCTGATTTGACTGTAAAATTCTGATCCATGAGAATAAGGTTCTTCCTGATAATCGGATTTTAATACCAAGTATACATAGGCCTGTCCTGAAAAAGTATATATGCAATTTATGTTAGTAGTTGTCTCTAGGACAAGACTTGTCAATTTCAATTAACCTAGAGTGGGCAACAAAATAAGTCAAAGGACTACAAGTGAGTAACAGTCTACGCAAGAGTCTAGTATCTTTTTAAGTTCGTTTAACTTATGGCAAACTCGTAGTTCAACGGTACAAGGAATTCTAGTTCCACTACACTAGTCTAGTGGGGGCTTGACAGCATGGGTGCAAACATGAAGTTCAACGGGTAATCTCAGGGTTATTCCCGCTGGTCCTCTGGCCCTGTCCCCACTGGGGACCAGCGGAAAGAAAAAATCCTAGAAGTCTAGTTTCCGAGATACGGCTGTTTGAAGTTTGACAGCTGTCATCAGAAATGCAGATCTTATTGATACCTACCATTTGTTCCAAGACTCCGCTAGCCTAGAACGTCTAGTTTTCGGGATACGTCTGTTTGAAGTTTGACAGCTGTCATCAGAAATGCAGATCTCATTGATACCTACCATTTGTCTCAAGACACCGCTAGCCTAGTTAAAGAACGTCTAGTTCCCGAGATACGGCTGTTTGAAGTTTGACAGCTGTCATCAGAAATGCAGATCTCATTGATACCTACCATTTGTCTCAAGACACCGCTAGCCTAGTTAAAGAACATCTAGTTCCCGAGATACGGCTGTTTGAAGTTTGACTACTGTCATCAGAAATGCAGATCTCATTGATACCTACCATTTGTCTCAAGACACCGCTAGCCTAGTTAAAGAACGTCTAGTTCCCGAGATACGGCTGTTTGAAGTTTGACAGCTGTCATCAGAAATGCAGATCTCATTGATACCTACCATTTGTCTCAAGACACCGCTAGCCTAGAACGTCTAGTTCCCGAGATACGGCTGTTTGAAGTTTGACTGCTGTCATCAGAAATGCAGATATCATTGATACCTACCGTTTGTCTCAAGACACCGCTAGCCTAGTTATAGAACGTCTAGCTCTCGAGATAAAGTTTGACATATGAGGATTATTTAAATTTGTAAATAATCCTCATATTGTTTACCAGGTACCTGCTGTGATTATATTAAAATATAAATCATTATAAATAAGAATGTTTAAAGGGGACAAATGCAACTAAGAAACTTTTTTTCTTAGTAGCATAGGGAATTTTTCTTCCTACCTGGTCCCTAGTGGTCCCAAATCTAATGCCACTCACTAGGCTAGTGGGGTTCACAGCGTATAATTATTTAGTCTGGTTTGGAGGCCATAAGGTGTTGTATGTCAACCTTGTACCAACCTCAAGAAATATTTTTTAGAAATTGTAATATTGCGGCGTAGTAAGAAAAAACTTACTTAGAATTACTGACATCTCTAGAGCGCATTAGGAAAATAGGCCAAACAAACGCTGCGGTCACAGATACATATAACGAAGTAAATTTCCACGAACTTTAAATGATATCGGACAGGATTAGGTTTTCTTCTAGTTATATTTTTGAATATGTATGAAAACACCAGAAAAACAAATAACAAAACAGCAACGGGCTCCACATTTTGTTAACTAATAAAATTTCATGAGCACACGCAAAGTTTGTACCAGCACTGATTGATATGAATTAGGATTATCTTAATTTATTATCCATTTATTATATTATAATTCCATCTATAGCTATATTAATATTATAAAGAGGAAAGATTTTATTGTTTGTTTGTTTGCATTGAATAGGCTCCGAAACCACTATACCGATTTAAAAAATTCTTTCACCGTTAGAAAGCTACACTATCCCCGGGTGACATAGACTACTTTTTACCCAACTGCGCAGAAGGAAGGTAATTTATTTATTGAAAAACTACGCGTGCGAAGCTGCGGATTGGTCAGCTAGTTTTATTATAAATTTGAAGGTAACTGTCTCCTTGTATGTCTGTTTGTTACGTTTCAACGAGTAAACGGCCGGACCGATTTCGATGCAATTTGGTACATGGATAAATTATGATCGGTATTGAGACATAAGTTACTCTGTACACGACTGCGTAGAAGGAAGGTAATGGCTTTATTGACAAACTACGCATGCGAAGCCGCGGGTGGGTCAGCTAGTATCATTAAATAAATATTAAATAAATATTGCTGGACATTTCACACAGCGCTATCTATCCCCAAACTAAGCAGAGCTTGTACTATGGGAACCAGATAACTGATAAAATACTTATATAGATTTTTTTTTGTAAATACTTACATATATAATATATAGAAAAACACCCAGACACGGAACAAATATCTGTAGGTCATGCAAAAATTTGTTCCGCAGCGGGAATCGAACCCGCTACCGCCTGCGTCTCAGCCGGCTATACGCCCACTGCGCCATGGAGGCAGTCATTATAATATAACTTATATAAACTCACTGAAATAATTGTTGATTGGATTGTTGATTATGGAAGAAAAAGACATGTTGCGCCGAGTTGCCGACCCCACGTAATGTGGAAAAAGGGCAGGAAGATGATGATGATAAAAAGACTCACGCACTTAAGTATGTTTTTAAATTAAATTAAAAATCAAGCTCGTGTGGCTGTTAAAACGTGAGACCAATATAAATAATGGAAATGGTAGTTTTTTACATTCTAGAGGGGTGGACTGTAAACAAAACTACCATTTGCACTGTTTATACTCCTACCGAGAACTTTTCGAATTATTTTAAATATTTTGTGATAATAAATAAAAACTAAAATCATTACGTCTTACGTTTGTGCTTAATACCATAAACTCAGATAATTTCTACTTCGGATCCGGAAGTAGAGGCTGTATGCAAAAGCATACATTTCCTATATTTTAGTGACAAAAGACCTCCAAATAAAGCAGTCGAACTTGAATGTAAACTTATTCATTAAAATTTACGGCATTTAGTTTTGTAATAAATTATTACAGACGTGTTTATCAATTATTATTACATCATATTTGTTGACAACGAAGGTTGGTTCTAGAAGAGAAACGGCATATAATGAAATCGATGTTTTTATTAATAAATAGTGAAACAGCATTACAATAAAACGATCGCATGATTACTAGTAGTTTTTTGGCAGGCAGGCTTTACAACTGTATGCCTCAAGTTGATGGACGCAAGGCAGTGTATCGTAGGGAACATATCTAAGGTGCGTGACCTACAGGGCAATACTTTGTTATAGGCGATGGTCACAAACATCAGGTGAGCCATAAGCTTGTTCCATGTCGTATAAAAAAAATCATGGTTTTCTTTTATACTTCGACAATTTTTTTTAACTTAACCTTATGAAAGTTGGAATACGTATTTTTTAAATTAAATTTAAATTACTTTGATCTATAACATAATCATCATCATCATCTTGATATTATATATAATATTATAACTGCGAAAGAGAGTTTGTTTGTTACCCTATCACGTCGTATTCATTGAAATTTGGCATATAGATGGAGTACGGACTAAGTATATATGTATGTATATATGGAGACATAGGAATAGAATAGAATAGAACAATTTTTTATTGTACACCAGAAATACTTAAAAATCACTAATTTAAGCTAAATAAAGTATAATGGGCGGCCTTATCGCTGAAAGCGATTTCTTCCAGGCAACCTTTGGATGGAAAGTAAATAACGAAGCAGTAATGGGCAGCGGTGCACAGAGTATATTTATAAATAAAATAAAACATATACAAATTATATCAAATAAAAACTGTACTTATAATCCTAATACATAGATAGACTGATATATACCCAAATAATAACCTAAATCTTACAGATATTCTAAAATTAAGACAATAAAATAAAATAAAATAATAAATAAATAAATAGGTTACTCAAATTACAAGAAAGCTAGGCCTTAAGGCAATGCTGCTTTAATCTCAGCTTAAAAGAGTGCTGTGAAGGAGCCCGAGGCTACTTTTTATTGATAAAACCAGCGCGCGAAGCCACGGCCGGAAACTAGTTAGTAATAATTCATACAATAAAACGATATGTAATTAAAATTGTAATTAAAATGATATACCTAGGATACACACAATTAATTAATGTTAAAAATGACCAGCATTGGGATTAATTAAAGGTTAAATAGGTCGTTATTCAGGTAGGTATGTAAATAGGTCGTCACTTATTACGTCATGTCATATTAGGTACGTACGGGCGTATATAGGGTGTTTGATAATATACGCACAAAAATGAAAGGGGTTATTTTAATGAGCATAATAAATAAATTTGTGAAATGTTTACCATAGAAATGTGAAATTTATTTTGGCATGTAAAAACAAACACTTTATTAAACTTATGTTGTGCTATTGCATAATGCTTGCCATCTAACCACAGATACTGTATTAGTGACTTCTCGAGATATCTCTTGTTGCCCCTTTCTAACCCAAAACCCGTAGCCATTTCCGAAAGAGATATCAAATCGGCCTTTATTTTTGGATGTCGATTGCAAGAGTAGGCAGTAAGTTTTAAATCAAATTAATCACCTAAACTAACCTAACCGATTTTCTTTAAAATTTGATAATATAACTAGTAGTTTTTTTTTCGAGAATTCTTTTTTTATGTTTTGAGAAACCGTCACTTGAATATCGTCAGTATATTACCAAACATTATGTACAGTTACAATTACTCGAACGCTCCTGAAGCGTATATTCTGTGACTCCTCTTTTATAACAGGTACAATATCATTGTATTTTTTTTACTTTTGCGAATACTATGTTAGCTAGTTATGTTATTAAATCAGTGTTTATCGTGTTACCTTTTTCTATACTACAAGTTAAGATAACAAATAAGTATACGGCCCACCTGATGGTAAGCGTGTACCATAGCCTATGGACGTTCGCAACAACAAAAGGGCGTTGCCGACCCTTTAAAATTTAACCTTTTTGAAGAACCCCCTACTGTAGTCCATGGAGAAAACCTCGGCAGGGAGACCATTCACAAGCGAAGTATTCGCGGGAGGACATTCCTCTGGAACCTCACGGTATGTGTATGTGATTCTCTTTTTTTATAATCACGACATATTATAAATAAACAGGTAAATACTCAATAAATAACCGTTTTAACAATAATCTATACTAATATTATAGATTCTAAAGTAGCTCTGTCTGTTACCTTTTCACGACTAAACGGCTGGACCGATTTTGATGAAATTTGATAGATTATGATCAGGATTGGGACATAGGCTACTTTTTACCCGACTGCGCAGAAGGAGGGTCAGGTAGTTATATATATAAGTTTATTAGTTTAGTGGTAATTGTGGACTATAGGCACAAAATCAATTTTATTTTTTCGATTGCTAGGAAAAAAAACGAACGAAAAAAAAAACCCACCCCACCCTTACAAAAAACACGTACGCAAACAAAATACCCACATACACACGCACATGACCCACGCATATACTCACTTATACACTGGTGCATTCGCATACATGTAAACATGTGCGCTCCGGCATCACATATCTTTGATTGTTTTGTTATTTCGTTTTTCATGTACTAGACTGTAATATTTATAGCATGTCATTCAGGAGTGAACTGTTTCCTAGGCCACAGCTTACGCTTTTCTGGGAAACAGGGGCACAACTCATCTATGTAACTTTTATGGTCACAATAAATATATTTCTATTTCTATTTCTATTTCTATTTTCAAATACCCAGTTCAGCTTCGTTTTAAATTGTGTTATAATTTCAATAGGCTCATATTTCAATGAAAATGACCTGATAACGGTAAAACGGATATGTACATACAAAAGTTACGCAAACTCACATATTTCAGGTAAATCTATTTTCTATTCGTTTTAGAACTTTTTTTTAATTTGTTGCATTTTTACTTGGTTTCTGGGTTTAGTTGTCAATAAAATCAGCTAGACAGAGGGACAAAGTCGTACCAGGTTTTCGTTTTCACCATTTTAGTCCGATCCCCTAAAAACGATGTTTTTATACTACCTGAAAATGGAACAAGCATATGGCCCACCTGATGTCAGGTAGCCATCGCCAATAGCATTGCCTCTTAGACTACGTACCCTAGAAGCGTGTCCCACGATGCACTGCCCTGCGATCAACTTGAGGCTCACAGGTGTCAACCTCATGTGCCCGTAATTTCATCGGAAACCTTTCATACCGAAACGCAGCAATACTGCTTGGTGACAGAAATAGGTATGGTGGGTGTACTTCCCCGGGCGAGCCCTTCCACAAGGAACTTACTACTCTTATAAAAATAATGTTGAGAAATAAAGCAAAAAAAAAACTTACCCTGCATTCCTTACGTCCTTTGGTCGCAGCAGGAATAAAGGACAACATAAACCGGAAACTATCCCCGTCATAATGTAGAAAAATAAAAAAATAAAGTGAAATCTAAAAGTGCTTGACTCAGAACTCTTGATTTTTTTGAAAAAATACGTTGATAGCGAGAAGATTACGAATAAATACACAGCAGCCCACATTTCGAATTAGTCTTAGGAATCAGGTAGGTAAATTCATTCACAGTTCTGTTATAACTGAAGAAATACTTTATCGTTTTATGTATTTATACAATTTGTATAAAATTGTAAAGCTACACGACCGCTATAGTTCGACGATGTTTGTAAATAAGTTGTTAATGCATTATAAACCAAAACTTAAGCTTCTATCGACGTCATTACTATTTATTACTAGGCGTTGAAGTTGAAGGCTCGTTTGACAGCTTAAAGGAAGGTTATATCCGAATATCCGATGGATATTTGTGTATCATAATAAACGGAAATAGAATAATTATTGGGTTTCATACAGAAGTGAATAAAAGGATAATGCAAAGAGAAAGTTTAAGTCTTATTTTAAAAAGTGTTGAAGATGACCTGAAGATGGAGATGAAGACCTATGAAGATTACTTGGTATTAAAATGTAGTGAGATGAAATAAAGAGTTTAGTCTAAAATAAAACGAGTGACTTGGCCGTTAAACATTTTGTAACACATTTTTTTGATATTTTAATTTTTTTTCAAGATTAATTTTTTTAAAAAAGGGTAACATTACAGACAAATCCAAATCGTTACCCTAATACACAAGAACTAATAAAATAAACTGAAACTAACATAGATTTTTAGAGTTCCGTACCCAAGGGCAAAAAGGGACTATTACTAAGACTCCGCTGTCTGTCTGTCCGTCTCGTAATACTTAGACAGTTAAAATTTTCACAGATGATGTATTTCTGTTGCTGCTATAGCAACAAATACTAAAAACAGAATAAAATAAACATTTAAGTGGGACACCCATACAACAGATATGATTTTATGCCGTTTTTATAGATAATGGATACGGAACCCTTCGTGCGCGAGTCCAACTGGCTCTTGGCCGGTTTTTTTTGAAATTCGGCTAGTCGGAAATTTTAGGTAAGTATCTACTTCTGTTGTAAATTAAAATTAGATAAATTTGGAAAAGTCGTAGAACCATCATTGTTCACGTATCCTTACTAATGTTATAAATTCGAAAGTAGCTCTGTCTCTCTGTCTCTTCGCTGTCTGTCTGTTTATTACATTTTCAAGACTTTACAGCTGGACCAATTTTGATGAAATTTGGTACTTAGATAGATAAAGGCCTGAAGTAAGACATAAGACTTACACGGCTGCGCAGGAGAGTAAAGTTTTATTGATAAACGAAGCGTGCAAAGCCGCTGGCGAAAGCTTATCTTTACATAGTATACATTTTTTTTTTATAAATTAAAGGCTAGCGTTTGACGACTATCTCGCCTGATGGTAAGCGATGATGCAGTCTACGATGGTACACGCTTGCCTAGAAGAAACCTATTCACTCGTGACTTGAAGATCCCTAGGTTGTAGTTATCAGGAAACACAGACTCAGGCAAGGCGTTCCACTCCTTGGCGGTTCGCATAATAAAGGTCATGAAAGGTAATGAAGTCGCTTCCGCTGTCTGTTCGCTTAGATCTTTTAAACTATTCAACGGATTTTAATGCAGTTTCAGCTATAGATAGAGTGATCCAAGAGGAATGTTTATATGTATAATATGTATATAACTCTGTTTGTTTGTAAGTTTGTTTGTTACCTTTACACGACTAAACGCCTGAACGTAATTAAATTTTGTAAGGTGATTATATCCTGAGAAAGGATATAGGCTACTTTTTAGCTCACTGCGCAAAATGAGGGTAATGTTTTATTTGTTTTTGGGTTGGCTAGTATTTCATAAAAGTATTTAGTCGTGGCGATTCTGTTGTTTACGCTAACTAAAATTGTGTAAAATACGAACGCTCTTATTTTGTTTACACTAAAGATCAAATTAGAATGACATTTAAAAGGACATTTCAAATTTAAGTATTTTTAAACAAGAAGGCCTGTTTGCGGGCTAGTTTTAGTCAACACCAATCTGATTGCTCACTAAAACTAGCCCGCAAACATGACATCATAACAAAAATTAAATACTAAATCTATAGTCTCAGTTGATTATGAGTTAATCTACTATAAGTATAAAATAATAACTAAAATATATTATTAAAAGGAGTCCCTTTAGGCAAGGTTCCGAAGATACAGGCAGCGTTCCCCCTTTGAATAGCTAGACTAATTCTTTGTCCGTAGTAGCTGCCAGCTCTTCGGTCTCCTGTGATGTCGACTAACCTTTTTCCTATTTCCTTAAAAAGCCTTATAGCGCTAGGACCCCACGGACCAAGGGTCTCGACACCGAATGGGACAAAATCATATTCGGAGCCTAGACCCCTGTATTTGCAAGCTTTAGCTTTTTCAGCTTCACAAGCCGCACCAGCTCTGTTGTTGGGTCCATGTAGATGGGAAGAGGCAAGCGTGTCTGAACAGTTTGCATCCCATACCAGCACCCGGCCCATCTTCCATGGAATCAAACTCATACCGTCCGGTCTCTTGCCATCGTCTCTTGCTACCAGTCGGCTCAAGTAGACTTGGCACGTTGACGGTGGCAAGGGACCGGCGCATGATATCGTTAAGTTTTACTTTAGCTCCTTCCACAGCATTATGTCATACGGTATACTGCTGTGGGGGAGTGCTGCAGATATAAACACCGTTTTTGTGCTGCAGAAGAGGGCTGTTCGTGCAATTTATAATATGGGCCCCAGAGAATCATTACGCAATAAGTTTAAAGAAATAAATATTATGACAGTCCCTTGTCAATACATCTATGAAAATCTAATGTATGTTCACAAAAATATTAATTTGTGTAAGAAAAATAGCGATCATCATAATTTTAATACTAGAAATAAAGATAAACTCGCTGTTGCCACTTGTAGACTCCATAAAGTTAGTAAACCGTTTAAAGGGCAAGGTGTACGCTTTTATTACAAACTCCCAAGGGATGTACAAAAATTGACAATTAACAAATTTAAAAACGTAATTAAACAAAATCTTTATAAAAGAGCCTACTATAAAATATCGGATTATTTAGATGATAGAGAAGTTTGGGATTGAAATTGCTCCAACTCGTTCAAAATGTTACAATTTAGACGTAATTTATTTTCTGTATTATGTATTGTAAAAGGATCATTAAAAAAACAACCAGCCTTATTTCTTGCTTTTCTTTCTTGGCTTCGTCGCGAAGGAACAGGCAGTAAAATTGACGTTTCAAAGTGATCCTTGTGATTTTAATAAATAAAAATATTTGACTTTGACTTTGACTTTGAGTGCGGCATGTCTCGAGAAGCGGCCTGCATTTTTTTGGCATGACAGTCCGTGATGCCCTAGCTTGTCGACATCACTGTCGCAGGGACATTTATGAGGAGCGCAGACCGAAACCCCAAGCCGTAGACAGGTTGCGATTCGAAGCGTGTCAGGCACAAGAAATGTTCCTGTATTTGAAGAAGGGTACGCGTGAAGCCAGTAGCCGGCCTCATGCGTAGCCACGGCCAAAAGCCTAGCACGCGCCGAACCTGTACTACAGCTCAAAAGATTGTTATAAGTCAATTTGCAGATTATGTCGTCCCAGCTCCTCTCGTCCTAGTTCTCCTTTTTTTATTAACTACATCATTTTAAAAATGTCACTTTAAA
Source organism: Philereme transversata (assembly GCA_963924445.1). Lineage (NCBI taxonomy): Eukaryota > Metazoa > Arthropoda > Insecta > Lepidoptera > Geometridae > Philereme > Philereme transversata. Next base: position 15,841,558 of record OZ004350.1, on the reverse strand, counting down.
TTTCATTCTAATTTGATCTTTAGTGTGAATAGAATAAGACCGTTTGTATTTTACATAATTTTAGTTAGCGTAAACAACAGAATTGCCACCAATATTGGGTTATCAAGCAGCTCATTATAATGAAGGTACAAAACCTAAGCCACTGATATTGTTCGATGTAAAACCATAGTTCTAGTTCGATGTCACAAAGCATGGTCATAAAAGTTTCATGAGTTGTGTAGCGTACGTAAGTAGTCGTAAAATGCGAGTAACCCACTTTCCCAGTGCGAAAACTACTTACGTGTTTTGGGCTTAGTGAGTACCTGTTACCTCCTGTTTTCATAATGGAACGACATGTGGCGCTCGAGACGTCATGCTGACCATCCACACTAATATTATAAATGCGAAAGTAACTCTGTTTGTATGTTCTCATTTTACGGCTGGACCGATTTTGATAAAATTTGGTACACAGATAGATTATGACTTTTTACCCAACTGAGCAAAAGGCGAGTAATGTTTTTATTGAAAAACCACGCGTACGAAGCCGCGGGCGGGTCAGTTATAATTAACGCTTCGATAGCACGTTCGAAGACCGGAACGATTTCACTAACGAGGTCTAGTTCAGTTTTTACCTGAAACAGAATAAAACTTAGTGATTCACAACATTCTTACGTTTCTTACGTTTATAGGCTAACAGTAATAAATAATATAATTTGAAAATATACTAGTGGTTCGCCCCGAACTGAGATCTCGCGAGTCTACAATAAAAACAAAAAAAATATTATTCGTAATCTTTGACTATCAAAATAGTGCTACAAAATAAATAACCAACTAACTTGACCTACAGTTTCATTCAAATTACAAGTAACGGGAGTTCATGTTAATTGGAAACCTTTTCATGGGGTACAAATTGCAGTTATTCTAGATTTCAGACTTTTGCCTATATTTGTGATACTTAAGCTACACGCATACCAAATTACAGCACTGTGGGGTCACTGGTGTACCCTGTGAATTTCGTCAAAGTTTAGTTTTTATTATAGCTAATAACTCAAAAACTACAAAAACTTTACTAAAAATAAAAACGGGGTCGAAATGTACTAATGAACACCTTTCATTTGACGTCTCACTTGACCTAATAGTCTCATTTTCATTTTTTTACCCCTCTTGAACCCCAATATCTAAACAACCCCACAAAATTTTTAGGAGTTGATTTGGAGATCTCGCTTCGCTCGATCAATAAGTTTAGCCAATAATATTCTTTCAGTTAAGCAAATTTAATTACATATTAAATTTGTTTAACTGAAACAATATTGGCCGAAATTATATTTATTCAACGTAAATCAACATAATAAGATGCCGTATAACGTTTTACGGTGTACACAGGCTTGTTTATTTAACCTAAAATGTAAAATTCTATCCCAGGCACTACAACATTCTTTATATATCGGGTATTATAAACCTGGGTCTATCAATATATCATTAGGTCCTATTAGGCTATGATATATATAATTAGCTACCTTACTATCCTAGGCTCAAAATCGTAAATAATGTTTACATAATTATTGATTAAAACGGGTATTTATCGCGTACGTACTGAGTCGTCACGAGTCAAACCGTGACCACGACTGTTGCAACACAGCCGAAACGTCTGAATAACAAATAAAAAAGGTACATACGCGGTAAATACCTGTTATAATCAATAATTATGTACAGTGATCGCGAAAGTTTGAAAAATGTTTACATGTAAAAAAAAAAGAAAACTGACAATAAAAAATACTCAGGATTGATATTACAAATTGCGGCTGTAAAGAAGCCTTGTCATTATTCCATGTCCGCGCAGCAATAATAATAGGTATAATTACATCGAAGTGATGTAGATTTAAAGATAAAATTTGTAATACAATATTTTATGGCCTCTAAAATATTTATAATGCGTCTTTTGATAGTTAAACACAAGGTTTTGTACCTTCTTATGTTTCAGTTAGGTAAATAGGTAAGGTATAATAATTTGATCATATAATTTATTTTATTTTTCGCTGGCGTGACGATCTCGATGTCTTCGAGACAGCCTTCTGGTGGGATTTGGTAGGCGAGCGAAAGTCCTGGAAGACAGTGTGGGAGACCTTTGCCCAGCTGTGGGATGACATAGGTTGAATAAAAAATTCAGGAATAAATAAATATACTCCATCCTCTAATAACCTTTAAGGTGTAAAAATGTAACGAAAGAATTCGGTGGAAAAAAACGCGCGTTACTAGTAACGTTGCTATAACTAGTGGTTCACCCCGAACTGAAATCTCGCGAGTCTACCATAAAAACAAAAAAAATGTTATTCGTAATCTTTGGACTATCAAAATAGTGCCACGAAACACAACCAATTTACTTGACCTACAGATTCATTCAAATTACAGGCAACGGGAGTTCATGTTAATTGGTTACCATTTTTTGGGGTCCAAATTGCAGTTATTCTAGATTTCAGACTTTTGCCTACATTTCTGATACTTAAGCTACATGCATACTAAATTACAGCACTGTGGGGTCACTGGTGTACCCTGTGAATTTTGTCAAAATTGAGTTTTTACAATGGCTAATAACCCAAAAACTACAAAAACTTTACTAAAATATAAAAACGGGGTCGAAATGTACTAATGAAGACCTTTCATTTGACGTCTCATTTGATCTAATAGTCTCAGTTTCATTTTATTTACCCCTCTTGACTCCTCTCCCAATATCTCAACAACCCCCCAAAATTTTTAGCTCATTGAGTCACACCAAAATTGTGCCATCATTCCCTACCTATATACCAAATTTCAGGATGATCGGATAAACGCTTCGTAAGTTATCCTCGGACAAACAAACATTCATACATACATACATAAAACGCCGATTTGCCCAAGTTGATTTGGAGATCTCGCTTCACTCGATCAATAAAACGAATGAATTAATGAATATTTTATGTAAATTATATTATTATCTTACAAGCAAAGATGTATTAAATAAGGTAACTAATGTTACAAGTATCTTATGTGGGAAAGCAGATATAATTAGCACGTACTAAAACTTAGTACATAACACACTAATATTATAAATGCGAAAGTTTGGATGTTTATTTATTTACTTGTTTGTTTGTTACTTAATCACATCGTAACTGCTGAACTGATTTCGATGAATTTTAGTATTTAGGTAGACCTGTATTAACACATAGGCTACTTATTATCACATAAATCAGGTCCCATGGGATAAAAATGCGGTATCAAGTTGCAGCAAGTTTTATTTCTAGGTTACCTACACATTCAGTAGTGTAACGTGTACGAAGTCTCGAGTAACAGTTAGATAAAGCAATTATTTCAAACTAGACACAACAAATTAGAAACAAATAAATGTACGATGAGTAGTTTTGAATGAATGAATGAATGAAAATTCTTTATTATACTTTACAAGCTAAACACAACAGATATAAAAATAAAAAATAAATCAAATAAATGTAAGCATAATGGGCGGTCTTATCGCTTAACAAAGCGATCTCTTCCAGACAACCTTTGGATGGAGAGGATCATTGCTTAATGGAAGATTGGCTGAGGTGTAAAAAGAATAAACTTAATAATAGCAAAAGAAAAATTACTTAACCTTAAATACATAAATAATAGATACATAATTGATTTTAAATAAGTAAATATCATATATAAAATAAATTTTTATTCGTTTTGAAAACCGAAACCGTCTATGACTGTACATAATTAAGCACTCTAAAACTACTTCAGTTAAATAGTACTAAACTTAATGACACAAATAATAATTAGCTTTACTAATTGTTGAGCTAATCAAATACGCTGTAAGTGTAACTTTCAAAGAAGTTCTAAGATGATGAAGAAATCAATACTGTATGTATTTATAATTATTTGCTTCCTGTTTTCGAGCGAAGCTAAAAATAAGATTCAGATACGCAGGCGTCTCCCTACCGTTACCCTGAACTCTTCAGGGACCATGTCTTTGATACTCTGACTGAGAATGGAAAGGCTATATTCTACGCGGTTGAAATACGTTAGTAATAATAACCTATATTATTCAGGTTGAATTTATAAACAGACCACTAAAATCCAAAACTATAATCTCTATTTACAATGTAATAATGAAGTTGAAGTTCACTTTCTCATTAATAGTTTGGCGTAGTAGCAGAGCGGTTTATGTGGAACGGTGAAGTTCCAGCTTCGTTATTAGATTGAATTAAACAGGGCAATTCCATGTAAAAGTCTACCAAACATGAAAAAATAACGAATTGTTATTGATAATAAAACTATTTTAATATGGTTGCAGCACTATAGTACTTTATGTTTTCACACTGGCAACAAAGTTTTAAATAATTATTTTCTGGTAATACTGTCATATTCGGGATGGTGTCGTGGTCAGGTCATAGTGTATTTTGAAGTGGGGTTTAAATTATATTTTCTCAGTAATTATTTTGAATTATCGTAATTATATGCTAGACATTGATAAGTTATGAAACGACTTCCCACTAAATACTCCTTAATTTATGAAAATACTATGTTTTTAAGAGATATTAAATTTGTAAGACTGCAATGTCGAGTTGTAGTGTCGGTCACAGAATAAACATAATTTTTCTCTCTAATTTTCGTAAAACTTCGTCTACATACGAGGAAAAATTAATTTTCCTTCTTGACAGAATTACTTTTAAAATATATTATCTATATTATTAATTCCTAACCTACTTTAAATAATTGTGTAGTATCAGTCACGCAATAAGTAGAGTCACGCACAGTGAAATGTAGCGTTTTCTTTGGTATTTTTGGTTGTAGATGACCAAAACAGCAGGAAAAAGCAGAGAGATGGATAAATTAAAAATTAAAAAAAATAAGAAACTCAGAACAGAAATAAACGGCGACAGTCAATAAAAAAACAGCAACAGGATAAAGGAAATGTTTTGGAAATAATTTTATTATTCAATGTTCTTAAGAATGTTTTGATTCGAATTATTTTAGTACCTTTCCAACATTTTATTATTGACACAAAAAACAACATTACAGATAGTGAGTCGTAATATTGTAGGATTCAAGTACCCAAGAAATAAAAAAATAAAAAAACTATTTAATCAAGCGAAGCGAGATCTCCAAATCAACTTGGGCAAATCGGCGTTGTATGTATGTATGTATGTTTGTTTGTCCGAGGATAACTTTCGAAGCGTTTATCCGATCATCGTGAAATTTGGTATATAGGTAATAATGGCACAATTTTGGTGTGACTCAATGAGCTAAAAATTTTGGGGGGTTATTGAGATATTAGGGTTCAATAGGGGTAAAAAAAATGAAAATGAGATTATTAGGTCAAGTGAGACGTCAAATGAAAGGTCTTTATTAGTACATTTCGACCCCGTTTTACTTTTAGTAAAGTTTTTGTAGTTTTTGAGTTATTAGCCATAATAAAAACGAAACTTTGACAAAATTCACAGGGTACATCAGTGACCCCACAGTGCTGAAATTTGGTATTCGTGTAGCTTTAATGACACAAATATAGGGAAAAGTCTGAAATCCAGAATAACTGCATTTGTTACCTGTAAGAATGAAACTATAGGTCAAGTAAGGTGGTAGTTTATTTCGTGGCACTATTTTTATAGTCAAAGATTACGAATAATATATTTTTGTTTTTATAGGAGAGTCACGAGATCTCAGTTCGGGGCGAACCACTAGTGTTGCTGTACATTTCACACAGCGCTATCTAGCCCTAAACTAAGCAGAGCTTGTACTATGGGAACCAGATAACTGATAGAATACTTATATACTATTTATTTGTAAATACATACTTATAATATATAGAAAATAGAACTGGAACTGAACTGCGGCGGGAATCGAACCCGCTACCTCCAGCGTCTCTGACGGCTATTTGCTCACTGTGCCACGGAGGTCGTCGAAATATTCATATTTGATGTGTAATTTTGGTACACAAGTAGACAAAAAGCTTAAAAAGTCATGTTAAAGGGAAACTTATCCTAGTAAGTGATTAAATCCAGCAAATCTTTTAAGATGGAGATACAGCGTTATGTATAGTGTTGCTATGGTTTTGTAAAGTTATAACATTCAAGGCGTATATACAGAGTGTTTTTTTTAACTGGGACAGTACGGCAGCACCCATAACCAGAGGAGATACAGGTGCAGTTTCTTTTAAAACATCAGCTCTTTTTCGAAGAAAAACATTTTGGCATTAAAATTTTTTTGGTCAACCGTGAGTAGCGTCTTAAAATGAATCAAGTTGGTAAATTTTTTTTGATGCCCATAGACTCAGTCCTTTGTAAGGATCATTTTATTGTATCGTATGAAAAAAATCTGTATATATGTAAAACAACATAAGCATAATTGCTGTAACCCACACCAAATTATTTTTTTTTTATTGCAGATTCGTAATCTATTTTTTTTTCTGCGTCGAATGGTGCGATTCTAGTGGCTCTACGATCAATAGAAAATTTTGTACAGCGTTATGATTTACCCTAATAATTTAAAATATTGCTCGAACATTTGCTGTAAATCATATAAATTGAATCTTATAAGTAGTTACATCAATTTCGCTTTACAGGAAAACATTTGATTTGGATTCGTCCATATATTTTTATGTTTCATTTATAGCGTTTTATCGTTCCAAAAAAATAGGTGACATTGCTGTAACCCACAAAATTATAGATCAAAAGTAACTTTTAGTAAAATTTAGGTATCTGTCTTGATAGATAATCCAAAAATATATGTAGGTTCTAAAAAATACGTCTGGGGATTTAACAATTAAAATGTTATTGATTTTTTTCTGAATTCTCAAAAGTTATTTGGCTCTCCTGAACATTTTCCTATTTGTGGGTTACAGCAATTATGCTTTTTTGCGTCGATATAAAAAAGAAACTGCACTTGTACCAGAGGAGAGGTTATGGGTGCCCCCGTACTGTCCCAGTTAAAAAAAAACACAGTAAATGCTTCATTTTTCTACAGTAAGTACTGCGGGGTTGTAGTAAGTTGTTAGTATACGTAATAGGATACTTCTTGTTGATTTTCTTCTGAGATATGGAACTCTTTCAGTATTCAGTATTAATGGGGAAGACAACTGTCAATTAGTACCGAGTACCGACTAATACCAAATATTTGTTCCAAAAGAACTGTCAATGTGTATAGAAATTTTATGTTTTTAAATTATTTTCTCATATTACGTAAAATATGGGTCGTTGTGTAGCTTCTAGATGTGAAGAAATGGGTGTACACAAATTCCCAAGTGATATTATAAAGAAAGTGGGAAAAAGCACTGAGAAGACTAAATTTAAAATTAAGTTATTTTTCGGGGTTATGTGGTAAACACTTCAAAGGAACCGACTATGAGACAACTTCCAAGACAAAAGGTACCTTCTATAAACCATGTCTATTACTAGGTATACCATTGTTATCTGTTATAAGCTTCCAATCTGTAAAGAAAAAATATTTTGACTTCAAATATTTTGTATCTAACCTTACATTTTGTTTATCAATATGATCACTTGCTCCAGGTAAACTTTGGCTAATATTACCCGTTTTAAGATATTTAAATATGAATAATAATAATATATATTGCTGGACATTTCACACAGCGCTATTTAGACCCAAACTAAGCAGAGCTTGTACTATGGGAACCAGATAAATGATAGAATACTTATATACTTTTTTTTGTATATACATACTTAGAATATATAGAGAAACAACCAGATCTGGAACAAATATCTGTAGATCATGCAAACATTTGTTCCGCGGCGGGAATCGAATCCACTACCTCCTGCGTCTCAGCCGGCTATTCGCCCACTGCACCACGGAGGTCGTGAATGACACTCACACAATAGTTTTCAAACTCAAGCTAATCTTATTGCTGTCGTGAAAACAGCTAAAAACTCTACATATTGTACCTATTGAAAGTCACAAAAACTTTTAAAAACTCGACAAAACCTGAACAATGCTTTTAAAAACAAAAATGCAATAAAGGGCATTTTGACAGGTAACAAACATACAGCGCCCTCTGCCGGACAAGTTTTTGGTAATCCTCATTTATTCACCATTTCATTACATTTCATATTGTAATGTCAAAAATATATTGCAAATGTCAGTTTACTATAGAATCAATAAAAATAAATTAATTACAACTAAGCAGAGAGGCTACGAGCTAAGCTATCTAAACTAAGAGGTTACAGCATGCAGATGATGATAAATAGAAACTACTCATGCAGATGAGAAAATGAACAGCTCACGATTATTTATAAAATGTATATGATAAAATGGGTGGTTTTCTAAGAACTTTTTTAATTTGAGTATCGCTATGTAATAAGCTTCCGTTAGAAACACGACTTCCTTTGACAGGATTTAAACTCAAACGGTAACGGGTAACGGTGTTTCTTGGTATGTATAAATTTCTCTGTTTCGAGTATTATAATTATGTATGTATGTGCTTTTTCATAGGTACTTCGTCTTCGCTTCACCGAAGCCGAGTTTTTGTTATTTGACGTAGGTAAATAAAGCCAGAAGAAAAATAAATTAAAAATATTCCCACAATATCTAAACATACTTTATCGTGGGAAAATCAAAAATGTTAGCAAAATCAAATAGACTAGTGGTACGCCCTGAACCACGAATCACTCGTTTTTTGCGCTCGCTAGTTTGTTGGGAGAGCTCGCGAATCTCAAAAAAAAAAAACAAAATAAATTATATTGTTCTTAGGGCGACTTGCACAACGATGCCTAAACGTATTTAGTGGCTAAATATGATTTAAGGAGTTGTCAAACCATACAAATACGTCAAGTTTTAACAGGTTTAGAAGCTAAATACGTTTACTGATATTTGTGTAAGCCGGCCTTAATCTTTGACTAATAAATTAGTGTCACGAAATGAATAACCAATTACTTGACCTACAGTTTCATTTAAATTAGAGGTAACGGGGGTTCATGTTAGTTGGTTACGCTTTTTAGGGGTACAAATTGCAGTTATTCTAGATTTTAGACTTTTCCATATATTTGTGTTACTAAAGCTACACGAATAACAAATTTCAGCATGGTGGGGGTCACTGGTGTACCCTGTGAATTTTGTCAAAGTTTTGTTTTATTATGGCTAATAACTCAAAAACCATAAAAAATAAACTAAAAATAAAAACGGGGTTTAAATGTACTAATGAAGACCTTTTATTTGACGTCCCACTTGACCTAATAGTTTCATTTTAATTTTTTTTATCCCTCTTGAACCCGAATATCTCAACAACCCCCCAACATTTTTAGCTCATTTAGTCACAATAAAATTGTGCCATTACTACCTACCTATGTACCGATTTCAAGATGATCGGATCAACGCTTCGAAAGTTATCTTCGGACAAACAAACATACATGCATACGATGTTGTATGTATGTATGTAACATACAACACCGATTTTCCCAAGTTGATTTGGAGATCTCGCTTCGCTCGATCATAATATAGAAACATAATAAGCTAATTACCCGACTGGGTTATGATTAAAGTTTGAGTTTGATTAACATAAAAATGATAGTTTCGCTGTCGCAAAAAGTACGTTTTTATATAAAAATAAGTTTTCAGATGTTATAACTCTTTATTGTACACCAAAGTAAAATACAGAACATAATTTTTACAAATAGATTTAGTACAATGGGCGGTCTTATCGCGTTTATAATGCGCGTAGCATACGTTGCGTACGTGGGCCCAGTCTAGCTTTACCTGAAAATATTCTATGGAATGAGGGCCCAGTAAAGCGTGAGCTGCGGTCAAAGAATAATTTATCTCCCGAATGACATTGTATTACAGAGTAAGTTCAAGTCATTCAAAGCATGACTGCGTACAATAAATAAGGAGGTTAGTTCGAGTCATTAAAAAAAAAACTCAGTGGTTGGTAAGATAAAAAAAAACCTTTAATCGAGCGCCATTTGATCTATAAACAAAGTTCTGCGTCCGTACGTATGATATTTATGGAGCTGTTTTGACGGGTTCGATTACGTGCAAGGGTGTTTACCTCGTCCGAATTTTGGTCACGTACCCCGCATTTTTTTCCTTTACCTGTGGGAATAGAATATTAGAGAAAACTTATATTTGCACCGATGATCATCATGACCTTATTTAAATGCTTTGTTTCTTAGTTCTACAAGTACCTAGTGTTAGCTGAGTACCTCCATGGAGACCTACAGCCGTATACAAAGTAAAATAAGAGTACCAATGCAAGGTATTGAAATCGAACAGTGTAGAAGCGACAAGTGTATTTAGCCCACATCCTATCTAAATCCGTTTAAATAACTGAAATAAATGAAATTGCTACAATTAATGAAATTGTCGCATTAAATCATTTATTACGTAGATATATAAGTTATCACCTTTGTCGAAAAGCCATCATATTGGCCTCCCACATAGATTTGAAGAGAGACCGATCTCGAGCGGCCTCTTACGGTATAAATTGAAGGTGAATAGGTGATAAATGGAATACAAATTAATAAACAAATAAATAACCAAATGCCATCGGATTTTGTTACTTATAAATTGCATAATGTATGAAGTCAATCAACTGCTATGTTGTTTACCTTCATCTTAGTTTAAGGTCAAAAAACTGTTAAATGTCTGGTTTATTAGATGGCTCTAGAATTATTATAAACAAATTGTATTTATAAAGGTTTGAGTAATTTTGACCGGTAGAGTAAAGCCTTAACCGAGAGGTAATCGAGGACACGCTGAAAGAATGACCTAACAAAGTGACGACATAGAAGAAAATACGGGTAGTCTTGATGAGAGGCTCACAGGACGGAAAGACGGAGACCTTTAAGGGGGTTCCAGACTAAACCGTACTGTTTTATTAACAGCTATTTGATTAAAATATTAGGAAAGAGTTAAGAACAAACAAATCAACCTTCACTTTAATACAAGTATTATAAACCGCAGTAAATACTAATATTACCTATCTGTTATAATTTAACAAGCAGTTGTCTCAGCAAGTTTGGTTAAAAGGAAACTAAGCTGGAACTATTCTATCTCTAGAAAACAAACTTCACCACCGCCTAGTCAAGTTTACTGCATTTGCATCTAAGAAATGTTAACAGAATAGCCTCAGGTAATGCAGGGAAATGTAAAGTTAACAGGGATGCGCCAGCCAGCGAACAATTACCTTCATAACGATGTACGATGTAATATTACTTCTGAGATACTTATACAAACTGAAATCATTGACATAGAGGATTAGCAGGCTGAAGTGGCAGTGACCGGGGCATGTAGGCTCGAAGAACTGAAGATCGTTCGAGCAGAAAGGGGCTTGAGAGGAGGGCACGCACTGGAAAGCGCTGCGTAAGACGGCCCCCACTAGATGGAAAGATGACTTAATAAAGTTTGCTAAGAGCCGTTGGATGCAGGCCGATGACTAATGATGACCGGAGGTCAGTTACGAGATGCCACTACTGAAGTCACTATTCATTTAGCCTTAGGCATTAGGCCTTAGGCCCTGGCGAAATAATGATATTATTAATGATAATAAGTCTTAATGATATTGGTTGTCCAAAGGGCTTAACCAAGTTACATTCGGTTCGAATCGATTCGTTTTCTACATAGGTTTATTGTCGATATATCACGTGATATTTTCATACAGAACAGGTAGAGGTAAAACAATCAAATCCCTAGAGTTATCCAGGGTGGTTTCAAGTAAATAGGTAGGTACATATTATATGTTATCTCGAATTGCCTTCATTTTTACTAGAGACTTTTCGAAATTGACGTATTTTATAGGAAAAGCAAGAATGCAACTGCTTGGTTCTATATTGTACTAAGGTAGTAAGTCCTAAGGTAGGCAGATGAACTGAATTAGAAGGTGAACCGCAAAGTGATAATTTCTTTTGGCAAAAAAAGTGTCGATGGTTTTTTGGGTAAAAAAACATGTTACGATGAACCCTGTGAACTTCAAATTACACTTTAATTTACTCCTACCCCAGCTAAAATAAAACCTTCTCTTTCAATTCATTTATCATATTACCAACTATAATGCAACTCATGCATTATTATGGTTCATAAGGTACGTTGGGCGATTTAACCTTGCTTATGTTATGCTCAATTGAGCAATAGTTTGGGCTTGTGTGTTCAGCTGTCTGTAAAATAAATATTGGTTTTAATTCGCTTTGTATCGAATGTATTCATGTTTTATTTGATGAGTAAATAATATCGTGCTGATCAAAATAAAATAATAACTTATTAAGTTCCATTTGAAACAACTAAATTCTCGATTTATACAAGCGTTAAAACCTAAGATTGTATTAGTTTCACGAATGAGCCTATATAAATTGACGCAGGTAGTTTTACGGTCTAATATTTATGTCTGTTAGTCCAATTACAAAGTTCTTCCGATTCGTTACAACCATCCATTAATTTAGAAGTTGGTAGGACAAAATAAATCCTCTAGTTTGTGAGTGGTTTGTGCTGCGTGACATCATTGGAACCCTACAGACAATACGATTGATCTTAAGAATTATTAGACTAAATAGACGACTGAGTGGGTATACGAATAGATCCCGGTCGAGATGGATCTAATATCACTAAAATCAAGCAAGCACGTTGTAGAGTCGTGCTAGCGTAAAAATAGGAATCTACTCTTCCTGATTGGATTGAATGTAGCTCGTGCTCCACACATGTATGACTAAGAAGTTCTTTTAATTGATTGAGCGAAGCGAGATCTCTAAATCAACTTGGGCAAATCGGCGTTGTATGTATGTATGTATGTTTGTTTGTTTGTCTCAGGATAACTTTCGAAGCGTTGATCCGATCATCGTGAAATTTGATACAATGGTAGGTAGTGATGGCACAATTTTGGTGCGACTAAATGAGCTAAAAATGTGGGGGGGTTGTTGAGATATTGGGGTTCCAGCGGGGTAAAAAAATGAAAATGAGACCATTAGGTCAACTGGGACGTCAAATGGAAGGTCTTCATTACTCCGTTTTTATTTTTTGTGAAATATTTATAATTTTTGACTTATTAGCCATAATAAAATATCTTAAAGAACGCTTCCATTTCCTCTATCAATCCAATCCTCGATCCTTGCGTTCATCTGACACACTCCAACTCAGGACACCTGTACACTCCTCCTCCTACTTTGATAAGTCTTTTACAGTGCAAGCTGTCCGGTTATGGAACGCGCTGCCGGTGGCTATCAGATGTGCCAAGTCACTTGCCATTTTTAAACGAATGCTTAGAGAACACTATCTGAGTATTTGTCGCTAAATATATAAGTATTTATTATTTGTTTCTTAAATAAGTCTAAGTATGTATATATAAATTATTATGAGTAGTTATTATTTAGATTCATGTAATTTTCATTTATGTAAGTTTTATATTTTTTATTTTTATATAATTAGTATTAGTATGTATGTACATGTTGAAATGGTACATTACCCCGTACTTAATAAATAACCGTTAAGTTTCGAGAGACGAATAGATAATGTTCCGTGATGCATTTCAGATAAAAATAATATTTTTGACTTCGAATTTTGTCGAGAGTTTAAAAAAAAATAAAACACTTGAGTCGAGTTTTAAAATCAATGCTGAAAAGATAAAACTAAAATATATGACCCTTCAAATTTGCTGATATTACGAAATTGGATATTTTGAAACAAGTGTTAGAGCTTACATGTGAAACCCATAAAAATAAGGATTTATGATCGTTTGTCCATGGAGTTGACAGTTTGAAGCATTCACTTTTACTCTTAAATCCATTTGTCTCAAGTATGTAGATTTTGTTAGATAAACATGGGACCTTTAATTTTTTATACAGTTGGGGAACGCTACTATCAAAGAGGGCGTGGTTTCAGAAAATTAACCAATAGTAGGAGATTACGCATTGAGGTGGGTGTCAAATTCACTCCGTGAAAAAAATATGATGGGTTTGGCAGATTCTATTAAGGGACGTGGGAGAATTTCAGTTCTCTAAAACAGCGCGCGCGCTGCAGTCCACAGATACTTGGGCCTTGAATTAAATCAAGTTATGATATATATGTAGAATCAGTGTTTGTCTTTGTCTGTTCATAAAGAAAAAAAAAAGAAAAGTGTTAAATATAAAATTAAATTCAGTGCTTCGTCCGAGCGGGTCAGCGTTTCTGAAAGCTAAGTAATTTAGAGCGAGAATTCCGAATATCTAGTATATTAGGGCATAGTTTTGATACTAAGTAATTTAGAGCGAGAATTCCGAATATCTAGTATATTAGGGCATAGTTTTGATACTAAGTAATTTAGAGCGAGAATTCCGAATATCTAAGTACCTTAGAGCGAGAATTCCGAATATCTAGTATATTAGGGCATAGTTTTGATACTAAGTAATTTAGAGTGAGAATTTCGAATATCTAAGTAATTTAGAGTGAGAATTTCGAATATCTAAGTACCTTAGAGCGAGAATTCCGAATATCTAGTATATTAGGGCATAGTTTTGATACTAAGTATTTTAGTGCATAGTTGTGAGCCTAATTATTATTTAGGGCAGGAATTCCAAATAACTTAGTACTTTGGAGCAATGAGTCCTTTACTTAAGTAATTCTTAGGTAAAAGATTACGGATAATTATGTTCCACAACTTTACATCGCAGATTAGTGTTTCTGGTTTGAATCCAGACATATTTGACTTCTACAAGTTACAGGCTAAGCCTTTAATTCATCTCAATTATTAATTTATTCCACCTTGTTATTTTGTGGACTTAATATAGATGATTCGATTCAATACATTTACAGTGCTCTTTGAAAATAATAATTATGAATACGTATTAAGAGATTAATTGATCTATTGATTAATAATCATACTTTCAACTTTCACCGTTGGGATTAAAATATAATAATGAATATATCTGTATTTATTGCATTAGTAAATACTAAAATACCACCATAATTTAAGCTTCAACTCTAAGAACATTTTAGTTTGATTTCTTTATTTGGTTACAATTATTAAACAATTTACTACGAGAATCTACCGACCCTGATGGTTATTTTAAATGACTGCAAATACAAAATGACGTAATTAAAATGACTGGACTTGACCATTATGTACTTGAATTACAAATATCCACTATTCAATGGAATAGAAATAATTAAATTCCAATTGGCAATAATGACAAAGTTTCATTTTGAAAATGGGAAATGAGGATTTTATTTGCCTATATTGAACTGCAATCTGCGTAACTTATGTTAAAACCATTTATTATCATATTTGAAAGGCAAGAAGATTCACAAACCATACACACCCATCATTAACTTGATGAAACATTAAAACACAACTACAGAGATGAATAAATGAATCCTGAGGGATTACATAATACACTGTAAATTATATATGTTATCTATGTATTCTCGTTAAGTGCGTAGAGCGGGTTTGCGACTTGGTCTTAGGGGTCCCGTTAATTGTCTGAAATTTTCGGTTGAAATGCAGGTCCAAGCAGCGCGTATTCACCTGACGAATCATATCTATATATGTACAAATGAAATACCAAGCCAGATCCCATAATAACAATGGTTGGCTCTGACGAACTGAATAAACATCTCTGCACATCTATTGGTAAAACCAACTATAAAAAAATGTATCATAAATTACACACACTTGCCGAATTATATTGTCAGGGATACACATGTCAACGGCGTGATATTCCTATCATACACGACACCCCATTTATCTTCAAAATGCTAAATGCATTCGCAAAAATTGCGCAACGTGGGAGAAGTCCAAAGCGACTGATTTATCTTGGGTCATGTTGTTGTTAATGGATGAAAAAGGTCACTAGCCTGCGATAACTGAGAATTTGCAAACATCTATTCACACATTACACACCTTACAATTGCACGCATGCATGCATGTTGAGTTATGTTAGCTATAAGACGTGAAACTTCTTGACTGCCAAGCGTAATACTTTATCATATGCAAATGCGTAATTTTAGGGATAGAAAACGAACAATTGATCTAGCATAATTTACAATGTTAAGGAACTGCGTAATTACCACAGGACTACATAAGCTTATGAACTCCGTATACATTGGGCCTTTGAAATCAACATTTCCTGAAGCATAAATATACACTCAATACATACTAAAAGTACTTGACTTTGACAGTTGTCTTAATGTTAAGAAAATCTACCAGACAGATTAACTAATAACTTGAGATTTTTATTTAAAGGTGAAATGAAAATAGCATCCTTATTAATTAGAGTTACTACATGTTTAAGCTTAGTTAGACGGAATTTTTGCATTGTTTTTTTTAACCCAACAGGATTTGCAACAGTATCGTGGAATTCGAGAAATGCATCCAATAATCTGCGTGTATGGGGTAAGTTGTAGATATATAGATCAGTACCTTTATGACGTCAGCACAATGTCCATTGTTGTTTTTTTGGGGTATTTACAGGAATTTTCTTCGAGGAAATTACGTTAACTTTTCCAAATTATATCTAGACGGTCACAAGCCATTATTCAATCACGCGCCAAAATACCGTACTATCTACTATCAATTTTAAATAGGTACTTTATTTTTTTTATTCATCACTATAGTATTACCAAACTCGGCTATTAATTACACAATTACCATTATACATTACTACTATCAATCAACACAACAAGACAAAGCATACAAACACTAAGAAGGGGGGGGGGGGTCGTTTCAATGTAGTATGTTAGGTACACCATTACACCCCAGGTAATGTCTACACAGTCCATTCCATCCATAGGTTATCTGGTAGAGATCGCTAATTAGCGATAAGACCGCCAATTGTATCCATAGATTTACGTAGTTGTTTTTTATATGTATTTGTTTCGTGGTGTGCAATAAAGTATTATCTAATCTAATAAAAACTGAACTGTGACAAAATTCACAGGGTACACCATTGACCCCACAGTGCTGTAATGTGGTATGCGTATAGTTTAAGTGACACAAATATAGGCAAAAGTCTGAAATCTAGAATAACTGCAATTTGTACTCCATAAAAGTATAACCACATAATATGAACAATGGTCAAGTTGTTTGGTTTATATTTCATGGCACTATTTTGATAGCCATAGATTACAAATAATTTTTTTTTAAACGGAGACTCGCGAGATCTCAGTTCGGGGCGAACCACTAGTCATAAGGTGAAAGCCAAAAACATAAATGTAAAAATGGTGTAAGATTATTTTTTCTATAAACTTAAACAATGAACATAAAGTTCAAGTGAAAGCGCTTCCATTTCTACTATTAGTGTACGTGTTTATTTGACTCGGTATCTTTATCTAATCTATGCATAGACTGGATCATGGGTGGGATTATAAATTGTGCCTGCAAATTGCGAGTAAAATCAGCCCGTTGGCACAGCCTCTATATCCGGGGAGGCTCTATCGGAAACTGGCACTCGGAGCCAGCTCAATACTCATCTGTCTACATCCGGATCTGCTTGTCTTTAGCGTTTGCTACGTAGAAACATACTCAGATCGCTGAATGTAGTGGTGTTTTTTTCGTTCGTTTCGTTCGTCATTTGTTCGGCTGATTTACGTGCGAGGCAAGTAGAATAAATGGTAATAAATGCTTACAGAGTTTTGGGCAGCAGACAAGAGGCTTTTCCTTCTATATAGATTGTTTTTTTAATCCAGTATTGGTAGATTTTAAACACAGAGATATGCCAGATATGGAATAATATTTTGGGGCAACTCTACTGACGTTGACAAGGTATTTAAGTGTCAAAAACGATATATACGCGCCATGTTTAAACTAAATGTCACAGATTCGTGTCAGCCATATTTTACTGAGCACAATATTTTAACAATTCCCTCACTGTATATCTTTGAATTAGCTATGTTTGTTAAAATGAACCCTCAGCTATTTTGTCGGCTGTCTGATGTCGTTGTCCGGAATCGACGCGATAAAAATAAAGTAAGTATCCGTAACTCTAAGACCGCCTTAATGCGCAAAAGCATCTTCTGTATGGCTCCGTTCATTTACAACAAGCTCCCGGAGTCACTGAGAGAGCTACCATGTTCAATGTTTCGGAAAAAGTTAATAACTGTACTGTTAAATAAATCTTATTATACTATAAATGAATATATAAATGAAAAATAATTGCTAAATTCATACCAAATTTAATTTTATATTCTTATTAGTTCTATTTTATTTTATATAATTATGATAATTAATTTTTATTTAGGTGTTATTATTAATATGACTTTGTAGACTATAATATTGCATGCCTTGAAAGGCAGAAATGTATTGATTCTGTATTTACTACTGACATCTTTGTAACATGACATATATTTCAAGTAATAAATACATTTGATTTCATTAGAGAAAAACGTTGAAAGGTCCAATGTGTCCAAATCTTGAAAAATGCATATTTTCAGAGTTACGTTATTATTTTACTTTTTTTTTTACATCACGTTATAAATTAAATCATTTATGACAATCATATACCTAAAGTTGCCAGAAGAAATATAAATTGACCTTTATATAGGGTGTTTGATACACAAAAAGTTGATGGGTTGAATTGGGTTATTTTGATGAGCATAATGAATAAATTTGTGAATTGTTTGCCATAGAAATGTTAAATTTATTTTGGCATGTAAACAAACACTTTATTAAACTTATGTTGTGCTATTGCATAATGCTTGCCATTTAACCACAGATACTGTAGGTATTGGCGACTGTATTGGTCCCTTTCTAATCCAAAACCCGCAGCCATTTCCGAAAGAGATATCTAATCGGCCTTTATTTTTGGATGTCGATTGCAAGAGTAGGCAGTAAGTTTTATATCGAATTAATCACCTAAACTTAGTCGATTTTCTTTAAAATTTGATACTATAACTAGTAGTTTTTTTTCGAGAAGTCTTTTTTTATGTTTTGAGAAACCGTCACTTGAATATTGTCAGTATATTACCAATCATCCTGTATGCTCGTCAGGTATTAAATAAATAAATAATAAATATTACTGGACATTTCACACAACGCTATCTAGCCCCAAACTAAGCAGAACTTGTACTATGGGAACCAGATAACTGATAGAATACCTATATACTTATTTTTTGTAAATACATACTTATAATATATAGAAAAACACCCACACACGGAACAAATATCTGTAGATCGTGCAAACATTTGTTCCGCGGCGGGAATCGAACCCGCTACCTCCTGTGTCTCAGCCGGCTATACGCCCACTGCGCCACGGAGGTATTAATCTTTAAGTAC
This sequence comes from Philereme transversata, assembly GCA_963924445.1. NCBI lineage: Eukaryota > Metazoa > Arthropoda > Insecta > Lepidoptera > Geometridae > Philereme > Philereme transversata. The sequence goes on along the minus strand of OZ004350.1, from coordinate 15,822,381 downwards.
CTACCTAGTAGAATGCTAGAGGTAGCATTCTCCTGTATCGTTACTAACTTTCACTAGCTAAATCCTGTCTCATTTCTTTAACTTCGAGACGAGAAATCGAATGACAAAATCTACGTTTCATTTGTGACGAGCTCTATCTTGACAATTCAATCTTGAGTTGATTGATGGTTAGCTCCGATAGCATTTTGTCTCACATTAGTAGGCAGCTATCGGAATACTCCGATCCAGCCTAATTTGTTCTATTCACACGAGTTGTAAAGGTCCTGATTATTTTGAAGCCATGCGAAAAACGAACAGACAATACCCAATAGCATATGAATGGAAAATAAATACAGCTGGTCGATGAAAATTTTCAAATAGTGCCTACGAGTATGAGTTTTAGTATGAGTTCTTACTTTGTCCCATTGAGCTTTTGTTAACACTTATTTGATCGAGCGAAGCGAGATCTGCAAATCAACTGGGGCAAATCGGCGTTGTATGTATGTATGTTTGTTTGTCCGAGGATAACTTTCCAAGCGTTCATCCGATTATTAGGAAATTTGGTATATATGTAGGTAATGATGACACAATTTTGGTGTGACTGAATGAGCTAAAAATTTGGGGGGGTTCAAGACGGGTAAAAAATAAATTAAAATGAGACTTTTAGGTCAAATAAGACGTCAAATGAAAGGTCTTTATTAGTACACTCGACCCTGTTTTTATTTTTAGTTTAATTTATGTAGTTTTTGAGTTATTAGCCATAATAAAAACTAAACTTTGACAAAATTCACAGGGTACACCAGTGACCCCACAGTGCTGTAATTTAGTATGCGTATAGCTTAAGTATCACAAATATAGGCAAAAGTCTGAAATCCAAAATATCTGCAATTTGTACCCCAAAACTGAGTAACCAATAACATGAACTCCCGTTACCTGTAATTTGAATGAAACTGCAGGTCTAGTTAGCTGGTTATTTATTTCGTGGCAGTATTTTGATAGTCAAAGATTACGAATAATATTTTATTTGTTTATATGGTAGACTCGCGAGATCTCAGTTCGGGGCGAACCACTAGTTATAAATAAGGACTTACCGATTTATACGAGTGTCGATATTATGAAAGTAAATACCTATCATATGTAATATTTCCTCGAATGTTTCCAACATATACTAGAGAATAAATGATTAGGAATTGGTCAAGCGCGCGCGGGATCACGAACCATGAGCGGTTCCGCAGTCAGTTTGGCTGACTATTAGTTATTGATTAAAACGGGTATTTATCGCGTATGTACCTTTTTAATTTGTTGTCCCGACGTTAAGTTAGCGCTAGTCAGCGATAGCAGAGCATCTGGTAGACTCGGGACTGAATCATTGGATTGAACTTCATGATCCCAAGGTTCTCTCCAGTGAACGCCATTATTACAAAAGAATAGTTCGTGAAGCGATTGAAATCAAGAAATTTCAAAATTTCAATCGGGAAGATAGCTATAGACTCTTAGAGTTCTGGAACCCGGTGATTGCTAGGTGTGCGCGTCGTGATCGGTCGCCTCAGTGCGTAGATACGGTTAGTGTAGTGTGTCGTAATATTAACGAGCACATTTCTAATTCTGAAGGCCAAGTGAGGGTAGCTGCATCTGCCATCACTTCTCGACGGTAGCTCCAAGTACTCCAGTCAACCCGTGACCACGCATGTTGCAACACAGCCGAAACGTCGGGATAACAAATTAAAAAGGTACATACGCGATAAATACCCGTTTTGATACTATAACTATGTACAGTGATCGCGAAAGTTTGAAAAATACTATGAATATACTATGTTATATACTTATGTTAAACTTATAAAAATAATAAAAAAAAAAATTAAAAAAATACACAATTTTTTTTCAATAGTTTTGTATGAACATTTTTGAACTGTTTACAAACTACGATTACTGTTCGTGAACAAGTAGAGTCTAATGATTGAATAATAATGATTGAAATAAATCACGAAAGTTTTCTAAGTAAAAAAAGTAGTCTACTCAGCCTTTAATAATTCTCCTTACAATTACAGTAAGTATATAAATATAAATAAATAAATATTGCTGGACATTTCACACAGCGCTATCTAGCCCCAAACTAAGCAGAGCTTGTATTATGGGAACACGATAACTGATAGAATACTTATGTATATACTTTTTATGTAAATATACCTAGTCAGGTCATAAGTATTGTCCCACAGTAAAAACTTTTCTTTTAGAATGCTACCCCAAATATCTCAACAACCCCCCATCATTTAGTCTAGCTCATTTAGTCACACAAAAATTTTGCCATCACTACCTACCTATGTATCAAATTTCACGATGATCCGATCAACGCTACGAAAGTTATCCTCGGACAAACAATCATATAGGTATATATATAGAGAAAAACATCCAGACCCGGAACAAATATCTGTAGATCATCCAAACATTTGTTCCGCGGCGGGAATCGAACCCGCTACCTCCTGCGTCTCAGCTGGCTAAACGCCCACTGCGCCACGGAGTCGTCAAACGTATATGTGCTTACGTATTGTGGATATTTTATAGGTATAAAAATTGCGGTTTGGCTGGTAGGGACTCACACACACGACTATTACGAAAACGAAGCGGCCACGACTTACTAGGCGTCACTGAAACGTATTACTACATTAAATCTACATACATAGTAGGTTTTAACAACGACATGTCTACTCTTGCTTATCGATGACATCCTCGGGTGTAACAGTATCATCATGCTTTTCAGCTTAACACCACTCATAGTCTATGAATAAAATGGTCGGCTAGACAGACATACAGTCATGGCGAAACTATAAGGGTTCCTAGTTTACGGGATCCTAAAAATAAGCCTACGAGAATTATTTTTCATGGTAGGAAGCCATATAAAGTGTGAGAAAACTAATCGTCAGGCGAAAATGTTTGTGTGACAATGGAAGGATTTATCCTTGTTTACCATTTATTCCCATTTTCATTTATTAGAAAACATGGTGCCTTTGAGAATAATAAAACAACAGTCATACATTTTTATTTCCAAATAACCTTTCTCGAAAATAAGAACAAATATTAATCGAACCTCTAGGCAAAACTGAGAAGGAAAGTAATTGATTTTTCTATTTACTGGATATCTCAGTTTCAATTAAACACAAGCCAGAGTAAACACTCGGTCTACTTCATTCGCCGCCTTCCCTCAGGACGAATTGTTGGTATAACATTATTAACTGCCAGTTGATTGTCGTACATACAGCACACAATGACTTACGATATTTTTGGATAACATAACAGTACTGCAGGATCCCGTCAACATGCAGAGAATCACAGAATGAACTTTGCCCTTAGCTAAGTATCCCTCAAAAGCGCAGAAATGAGGAGATCCGTTGACAAACCATGGTCACGAATATTAGCAAGCTGAAATGGCAGTCGGCGGAGAATATAGCTCGAAGAACTATCGACACTTGGTGCAGATGGGTTCTAGAGTGGAGACCACGCACTGGAAAGCGCAGCGTAGAACGGCCCACACTAGAAGGAAAGACTTGATAAAGGCTGCTGGGAGCCGTTGGGCGCACAAGATCGGTCGCTCTTGAAATCTATGGTGGAGGCCTATCAGTGGACGTCTTTTGCCTGATATGATGATGAAAGCCAAAATTTAAAGATCTAGAGATTGATAAAAAATAGCCTATCAATGACTAAAAGTGCTAATAAAAAAAATCACAACCTAATGTTTTGAGCACTGATCAAAAAAATCTGGAATAACATTTTTTTTTAATTTTACTTAGAAAACCTTCGTGATTTATTTCAAACATTATTATAAATACGTGATTTATCACGTACCGTCTTATCGGTGTTTCGAACGACAATGTTTCGGTTCAATTCGTGAACCTTAATCAGGGTAGAATAGAATAGAATAGAATAGAATAAATGGTGTGGGTGTGTGCGATCCGCTCCGAATAACGTCTCGCCTCGCACTCACTCAACCCGTATTAATCCCGTATTTATAATAATGATTTTTTTAAAATATTTATGGCAGATATTATTAATTAGTTAATTTCCCCCATAACTAGTAGGTACAGTTTCGATTTTAGCCTCAGTAAAGCGCACCCTGTAGGACCGTGTAGGTACAGATAAATAACACACTATGTGGTGCAATTTGGTAAAAAAAAAGTTAAAAACTCACAAATCATGTTAAATATTCCGTTTTCAGTACAAATCGTGTTCATAGCCATGATAATTTCAAAAGTTATATGCTAAAACAGCTAGACCTACAGATTTTTTTCCCAAAACTAGAAATTAAATATCAAGAATACAGGCCTTTTAATCTGAGTTGTTTTAGTAAAAAATGTTCAAGAAGCACTAACTTGTTCAATAGCTAACTTTTAATTGGCTTTTTAACTTTTAATTCTTTGATGCTAAAGTGGAAAAATCTTTTCTTTTAGCGAATTAACGCAGCGATTTGACTTCGATTTTCTTTTATAGTTTTTTTCGAAGGAAAAGGAAAAGTTTTCAATTAAAATTTTATTAATATATTTTTTACTAAGTCAGTGAATAAACATTAATGGCATGGTATGGTAGCAAATTGCAGCAGTAATGACAATACAGTTAATCTTCATTAGATATTATGAACTTTGTTGGTTTCTTGTTATGCCTTCTTTTCCTTCCCATGAACAAAAATATATCAAGGAGTAGTTTTGATTTGTGAGATTTTCGCTAAGGGTATTAAACAATGTTTACCTAACTACAACAAAAATTGTGATGCAATATTTGTAAAGGTTTAACGGTAACAAACAACACAAGTAAGCAACAATATTTAACGATTTTAAAGTACCATTCGTACTCATTTATGATAAAAACTCTATTCATTTTACATTTTTCAGATAAGTAGGTGGTAATTTTTTTTTATTCTACTGGAGATGGAACAAGCCTATGGCCCACCTGATGTTAAGTGGTAACCATCGCCTATAACAAGTTTGCCTCGTAGGTCACGCTCATTAGAAATGTGCCCTACGATGTACTTCATTGCGTCCATCAACTTGAGGCATACAGGTGTAAAGCCTCATGTGCCTGTAATTTAACCTGCAACCATACCCTTCAAACCGAAACACAGCAATGCTGCTTGGCGGTAGAAATAGGTATGGTGGTAGTACTTCCCCGGGCGAGCCCTTTCATAAGAAACTCTACTACTCATAAATTGGTATTCTTACAATCTTAATACACAGTAAGGGTTAGTTACACCATTTATAACTCAAAAACGGCTTGGCCGATTTTGATGATCTTTGATTTGTTGTATTTGTCTCCGCCCCAAATAGCAGAATAACTATTAAAATATCGGAAAAATTCACGCAAAAAGGAATTATGAAGAAAATTGATTTTCTCATACATAGATGCAGCTAAAGGTGGCCGATTGATAATTCTACCGGGGCGACGTACATTGGCAGCTAGTTATTATCTTTTTGTTTTCCCGTTTTCAAAATTATTTCTGGGCGTCTGGTGGAAGCGACGTGTGATCCGAGAGCTGGCGCTTATCTGGGTCAACGTATAAGCATTGCAATTCAGCGGGGCAATGCAGCCAGTGTCTTGGGGATACTTCCGCCTCGCAGTGATCTGGAGCAGTTGAGCTATCCTTTACAACGGTTCTTAGATGATTCAACTGTTTCTTCTGTATTTTATTGTAATAATTATACATAGTTTCTATTATTAAAGGCATTTTGCCATTTTGCCCGTGATTAAATAAAAAGCCATGACAAAATACCCCAAAACAAACAAATGTTTGTCCTAGGTGTGTTGCAGTATTATGGTTTTTGTTTACCAGCGTAACATTAAGATGAGTTTGAAAATCTAAAAAAAAAACTCTTGACCAACTTTATTGGTAAATTCATGTGAAAACCACGGCCATTTATTATGAAGTGGGGTTCCATAAAAACAGTCAGCGGTGGCATTCGAAGGTTGTACGTGCTTTTAGCGCACTTTAGTTTAAATATTTTACGTTTCCCACTGAGCAAAGGTAGGATGGTACTAAATAATCCGGTTCACAAGCCGAGTTTAACCTGACGAAAAAACTTTTTTAAATTTCTATAGTACCTACCTATTACAACAGACAGAGTTTTACAAGAGATTACCCCTATTCTTATAACACCTTTTTACCGACTTCAAAAAAGGAGGGGGTTCTCAATTCGATGGAATCTTTTTTTTTTATATATATTTTTGAGGCAGACCGCGAAAACGTTGGCGCGACGATCTGAATGGGTTCCACTCTGACTGGCAGGAGATTTCTGGAGAACGCAAGGAATGGAAGGAAATGGGGGAGACCTTTGCCCAGCAGTGGGACAGTATAGGTTATTGAAAATTGAAAAAAAATATTTTTATAATATAACATATCGCGCCCTTGCGACAAGAACGTGTTATCTCCGAAAAACACTTTTTTCAGAAATCGACTTTGAAGGAATTTCTTCAAAGTCGATTTCTGAAAAAAGTGTTTTTAGCACGATATGTTACCCGAATACTCGAAGGCGCCTGGACCGATTCGTGAAATTATTTTTTTGTTTGAAAGGGTTATACTTCGGGACCACCATTGGCACCAAGTCATGATCTGATGACAAATCCTAAAAAAATCGAGGACAATCCTCAAATTTTAGAGGAACGCATAATTGTTTTATGTTTATATCAGAACTCCAACATTTATCAACCGATTTGGAAAATTGTATATTATTTTTATAATGTTACTAATTTTTTTTACAAAGGATATAATTATCGTAATCCGTTTACCAATACTGTTCTTAAGAGCTCTAACCTTTTAGAGCTGAAACTTTTTCTTTAAGCCCTTTTAGAGTTGAAATCAATATGCAGATATCTAAATTCCCTTTTTCCTTTTATTTAACCTACCCACAGCTAATAAAATGTAAAAAAAAAACTATAATTTTGGAGTTATAATTTTGTTTAGAGAATACAATAGTACTTTATTCAATGGTTACATGGTCTTTGTTCCATCTACATAGTTACTTATCTCTTATTTTGCTTCTGTGGCGCAGTGGGCGTATAGCCGGCTGAGACGCAGGAGGTAGCGGGTTCGATTCCCGCCGCGGAACAAATGTTTGCATGATCTACAGATATTTGTTCCGTGTCTGGGTGTTTTTCTATATATTATAAGTATGTATTTACAATAAAAGTATATAAGTATTCTATCAGTTATCTGGTTCCCATAGTACAAGCTCTGTTTTGTTTGGGGCTAGATAACGCTGTATGAAATGTCTAGCGATATTTATTATTATTTTATGCTAAAAAGTCATGATATCGGAGGAGCTACCACCAAAAGTGAGGCGTCAGCATTTTGGGCCTACGTACCGAACCTCACCTGATCCTTGAACTTTTGGTATAATGGTAGTTACGAGAATCCTAAATAGTTGGTATGCCACTTAGAAGCCACTTATCCATCTCACAAACGCAGCTTTCGCTCACTTGTTTACAATACAGCCAATTTAAACATAGCACCATAACTTTAATTTCCCAGAGCAAATTCAATTGTGGACAAATTTGTTTAGGGTGGCTGGCTGAGTCAGATAAAGGAGCAAGTAATCCTATTTTCGCTCTCGCTTACCCATTTGCAGGTTTGTTTATTGGCTCAGTTCAGTAATCTGGCAGAATATCGAACTTTTTGCAGCAATAATTCTGATTTCCATGTTCGACTTCTCGCTTTCAGTGTGATTGGTGATGCCTAAGTAGGAAGATAAGGTACCTACTCGTAATAACCATATAAAGTTCTCTATGATAATAGTGATTTATATTCTCGTACCCAAACTGAATTACTAGAGGTTCGCCCCGAACTGAAACCTCGCGAATCGCGAAAGTTAAACAAATTTGGAACCTTTGACTATCAAAATAGTGCTATAAAATGCCTAACCAACTAACTTTCCTACAGTTTCATTCAAATTACAGGTAACAGGAGTTCATGTTAATTGGTTAACCTTTTTTGGAGTAGAAATTTGAGGTTATTCTGGATTTCAGAATTTCCCTATATTTATGTCACTAAAGCTACAAGTATACCAAATTTCAGCACTGTGGGGTCACTGGTGTACCCTGTGAATTTCGTCAAAGTTTAGTTTTTATTATGGCTAATAACTTAAAAATTACAAGGCATAAACTAGAAATAAAAACGAGATCGAAATGTGATGATAAAGGTCTGTAATTAGACGTGCCATTTGACCGGATATTCCATTTTGTTTTTTTTTATACCTCTTGAACACCAACATCTCAAGAACCCCCCACATTTTTGCTCATTTAGTCACACCAGGATTGTGCCATCACTACCTACCTATATACCAAATTTCACGATGATCGAATCAACGCTTCGAAAGTTGTCTCGGACGAACAGACTACATACATACATACATACATACATGCAACGCCGATTTATCCAAGTTGATTTGGAGATCTCGCTTCGCTGGATCAAATATTGATTGACACTGTACCGCTATTATGATTTTCGAATTAAGCATTTGTAAGTTATTTATTTATTACGGTTTGGTTACATTGTAACAATGCTGGTTCCTCGTGAATAACAAAGATTCATGAATTTTCTTCAAGGAAAATATAGAGTTATTTATGGAGGTAAAGGGATCGTCCTGAATTCGTATTCAAATATTCTTGCATGTCATGTGAAAGTCAAATATTGGTAGTTTTATTTTTGGATGAAATAACACAGATAGGTTAAGACCGACGTGGATCTTCGTTTCGTTTATGTAATAGGTATTTTGGGGATATCAAAGTATGCAGATATAAACTGAGCAAACATGAGCTAAGCTAAAGTTTATGAACGTACCACTCCCACGTCTAAAACTAAAACTGTTTTTCTCTAGTTCTAATCATTTAGTGTTCGGTATACATATTATTTGTCACAGACACAGAAGGATAGTATGAACTTTTTATCTGTCATCGTTAGACTTGACCCAAATAAACAGGGCCGAAAAACTCGTGTAGGTACCTACATATGTCATATGGGGCTTATACTTTGGAAATTGAATTTCGTGCTCAGCGTCTATTTGTTGTCTAGAGCTGACCTCTAGAGGGCATGTGCCAAATATATTCACTATTGGATATTATATACGCATGCCAATATCCCGAGTGTAATCGCTTCTGTATTCACTATAACCACAAATATGTTACCCAAATAACTTCAAAACAAATAGGCCATAATATTATTATGTCTTGGAGTTATTATTGTATTGAAACAAAACGAAATAACATAGATCTGGCAATAGTGGTTCTCCCCGAACTGAGATCTCGCGAATCTCATAAGTATTATCCTTAGGGCGATTTACACAACGATGCCTAAACGTATTTAGTAGCTAAATATGATTTAAGGCGTTGTCAAATCATACAAATACGTCAAATTTAAAATGTATAGTCGCTAAATACGTTTAGTGATCAATGTGCATGCCGGCCTTAATCTTTAACTAATAAATTAATGCCACAAAATGCTTAACCAATCTACTTGGCCTACAGTTTCATTTAAATTAGAGATAACAGGGGTTCTTGTAAATTGGTTATTTTTTTGGGGTACAAATTGCAGTTATTCTAGATTTCAGACTTTTGCCTATATTTGTGTTACTAAAGCTACATGCATACCAAATTTCAGCATTGTGGGGTCACTGATGTACCCTGTGAATTTTGTCAAAGTTTTGTTTTGTTTATGGGTAATAACTCAAAAAATACAAAGACTAAACTAAAAATAAAAACGAAGTTCAAATGTCCTAATAAAGACCTTTCATTTGACGTTCTATTTGACCTAATAGTCTCATTTTCATTTTTTTACCCCCCCCTTGAAGCCAAAAACTCAAAAACCCCCGAACATTTTTAGTCTATTTAGTCACACCAAAACTGTGCCATCACTACCTACCTATGTATCCAATTTCAAAATGATCGGATCAACGCTTCGTAGGTTATCCTCGGACAAACAAACATACATACATACATACAACGCCGATTTGCCCAAGTTGATTTGGAGATCTCGCTTCACTCGATCAAATATGATCATAACCTTAGAAGAATTGAATTAATTATTATTTTTAATCCTGAATGTCGCCGCGGCTTCGCACGCGTAGTCTGCCAATAAAAACATTACTCTCCTACTGCGCAAGTGGGTTGAAAGTAGCTTAATCCCAGTCATAATCTATCGTAGATAGATTATTACGATTACGATTACGATGTTATTATTATTAGATAGATTAGTATAGACTATACATCAAATTTCTTCAAAATCGGTGCAGCTGAAGTCGTGAAAACGTAACAAAGGTACAGAGAGAAAAGTGTAGTTATCATTCTTTGCTTAAAGTAAACAAAACTTTTAGTAGCATGAGGGAGTTAAAGCTACACCTGCTTCTCTTTACACAGATAGCCTGTATATATTTGAGAGATAAAAATCAGTTGAAATTTCACTCTCATGTTTTTTTTCTGACCCACATTATTCTCTACATACCACAGAGATCTCTGTGACACATTTAATGAAGTCATGTTAACACTGATTACGACGAAAAATTATTTAATTCATGAGAAATCAAATTAATCATTTAGATAGTTCATTAGAAAGTAAAGAAAAGCTGGTCATCCGAAAAAAACTTATGAAATATAAATAACTAGTGGTTCGCCCCATAAAAATACCATAAAAACAAATATAGGCCTCGGCTGCTCTGACGAGCGCCTTTCGCTTTATTCCTACTCCGCGGCCGACCGTCACGCGACATGCAACACACCGACGAAAAAGTTTGAGACGACGTGATAAAAGTTTCACTTTAAAAAAAATTTCTAATAAAAATTTATCTTATATTCGCTTATCGGTCAAAAGACCGATAAACGCGTCGCAATAATGATGTTACAGTGTACGTGATTAACGCTGGACGGTTACAGACGATGTGGTTTGTGACGTTCATTAGCGATTTCACGAATGTGGAACGATGCGTCGTTTGTGTTCAAATCAGCTTAAGTGCTGGATTGGTATCTATCTATCTGGGCATTTTAACTGTCAAATAGGTGCTGATAGCTCTATTAGGTTGTGATACACAGATACTCTTAATTCTTCGTAGTTCCTCTTAGTAAATACAAAGGACCATAACCACCTATAGTATACGTAAAATGACACGTAAAATCACGTTTTGCGACCGATTGCTGTCGTGTTGCTATTGCTGATATAAGGACTCTCCAGGACTATATATGTGATTGTTTGATGTTATTTGATCGAGCAAAGCAAGATCTCCAAATCAACTTGGGAAAATCGGCGTTGTATGTATGTATGTATGTTTGTATGTTTGTTTGTCCGAGGATAACTTTCGAAGCGTTTATTCGATCGTCGTGAAATTTGGTATACAAGTAGATAATGATGGCACAATTTAGGTGTGACTCAATGAGCTAAAAATGTGGGGGGGTTGTTGAGATATTGGGGTTCAACAGGGATAAAAAAATGAGACTATTAGGTCAAGAGAGTCGTCAAATGAAAGCTCTTTTATTAGTACATTTTGACCTCCGTTTTTATTTTTAGTAAAGTTTTTGTAGTTTTTAAGTTATTAGCCATAATAAAAACTAAACTTTGACAAAATTCACCTGGTTCACCAGTGACCCCACAGTGCTGTAATTTGGTATGCGTATAGCTTAAGTATCACAAATATAGGCAAAAGTCTGAAATCTAGAATAACTGCAATTTGTACCCAAAAAAAAAGGCTAACCAATTAATTTTAACTCTTGTTACCTGTAATTTGAATGAAACTGTAGGTCAAGTAGTTGGTTAATTATTTCAAGGCACTATTTTGATAGTCAAAGATTAGTACGAATAATATTTTTTGTTATTTATGGTAGACTCGCGAGATCTCAGTTCGGGGCGAACCACTAGTTATATAGATGACAACGTTGATCGTAGTCATATTCAAATCAAACGCCGTCAAAGTTATTCCAATAGGTATGTGCACAGAATATCCGCGACACCCGCTCATTATACGATAACGCTTGGATGGACGCTTGTCTAAAGCGCCTGTTTATGGATCGTACTCCGTTTGGCTCTGGTCCACGCCGCAGTTGTGTGCCACTAAAAAACTACTTACGTACACAGTTGCAATAACCTCGTCAATATGAAACATTCAAGCGTCCGAATCTGGATTAAAGTTCTCTTATATTTTCGTTCGTTATTACATTTTGCGTTCCAAGCACGTTCATGTTTAGGTAGAAACTCTGCCAGATATTTTTAGGGGTCTGTAGTTGAAATAGGAACCCTTATAGTTTTGCCATGTTTACGTGTCTGTTTGTCCGACCAGTTACAGCGGTTTTTTTCGTAGTGCTGCAAAGCTGAAATTTGGCATGATAATACGTTAGTAAGAAATGAAATAAAAACTTAAAACTAGTTTTTTAAGGGTACCTCTTAATATAATAGGGTAATAGGTTAAACTATTTTTGTTATGCACCTGTAATTAATTAATAACACATTGTAAAAATTTAACCTAAATCAACTTGGGCAAATTGGCGTTGTATGTAGGTATGTACGTTTGTTTGTCCGAGGATAACTTTCGAAGCGTTTATCCGATAATCGTGAAATTTAGTATATAGGTATATAGGTAGGTATTGAGTGATGACACAATTTTAACACCCTTTTAATTTTTAGTAATGTTTTTGTAGTTTTTGTTATTAGCCATAATAAAAACGAAACATTGACAAAACTCACAGGGTACGCCAGTGATCCCACAGTGCTGTAATTTGGTATGCGTGTAGCTTAAGTATCACAAATATAGGGCAAAGTCTGAAATCCATTTAAAAGAATCTAATATAAAAACACCTTCAGGTTTTTAAAGTCTTTGTTTAATCGTTATGACCAGGAAATACAATTACGATTATGACCGTGTTGCTTCGCAGCTCCGGAACGAATGCCAGGTGCTGTCGAATCGACGAACAAGAAAAAAGACGTTGGAATAAAACGTGTTCCCAAGTTTTTAAACCGTCAACTTTCGATAGTAACCGGATTTTCGAAGAGGTATTCAATAAAGCAATTTACAGTTAATTAAAGGGCAAAAATTGATTCTAAAATCGTATTATTTATTTAATAACATTTAAATAAATAATCGAGTATTTTAAACAATGTATTTTAAATGACAAATATAATTATAGATTACTTCCGTCAATATTTCATTAATAATGAATTACTAAATCAATAAGTTGTAAACAAATATTAAATTATACCAGTAAATAATATATTTATATAAATCAAAACCATAATTTTTACGCAAAGCTAACATTTTTAAATTCGTGGAGTTTCAATTTCGTAATAAACTCAAATGGCTCCCCATTCGACTTCGCCGGAATACTCACATCTTATCCCTCCTATTCAACATCCTTCGTAATCCATCCACGCCTTGCTATCTGGAGGAACGCTTCGAGTTCCTTCATTACACAAATTCCCGAACACTCCGATCCTCTGAACACCTCTTTCTCAAAACACCGATGCATAGAACCAGTTTCTATGCAAACTCCTTTTCCGTCCAAGCTGTCCGATTATGGAATGCCTTGCTGGTCTCCATTTGGAAATCCCCCTCACCTTAAGTATTTAAAGCTAGACTCAAAAACTTTTATCTCCATGAAGAGTCGTGATTCATTCACCTGATCTATAATATTAAGAATATATGTATGTATGTAAGTACATATTTATTTATTTACAATTATTTATGTACCTAATATTTATGTAAATTACTAAACCTTAAAGGTTAAGTAATTTTTCTTTTTCTATTATTAAGTTTATTCTTTTTACACCTCGGCCAATCTTCCATTATGCAATGATCCTCTCCATCCAAAGGTTGTCTGAAAGAGATCGCTTTGTTCAGCGATGTGACCACCCATTATACTTACATTTATTTGTTTTATTTTTTATTTTTATATGGGTTGTGTTTAGCTTGTAAGGTATAATAAAGAATTTTCTTTCATTCATTCATTCATTCCAGAATAACTGGAATTTGTACCTCCAAAAAGAGTAACGAATTTACATGAACTCCCGTTACCTGTAATTTGAATTAAACTGTAGATCAAGATAATTGGTTATTATTTCGTGGCACTATTTGGATAGTCAAAGATTCATCATCATCTCATCCCGTCTGCACCCACTGTTGGGTAGAGGCCTCCTCTAATCAAAGATTAGGTACAAATAATATTTTTTTGGTTTATGGGAGGCTCGCGAGATCTCAGTTCGGAGCGAACCACAGGTTAATGGATAGGAAAAAAAAAATGGATAGGAAGTATAGTAACATTGTACATTCGAAAGAGTAATTTGTGTCTGGACACGTTGGTATTTATTTTTATAGAATTAAGATCCGTATCATAAGTATTTTATTGAACACCAAAGTAAAATGAAGAACACAATTTAAAAAAATGGATTTAGTACTTAGGTGGTCTTATCACTAAAAGTGATTTTAACTACCGTTATTGTGTTTTTAATTTGAAGGCTTATATTTATTTGTGATTATTATTATTTATCTTTTGTATGGACACTGTCTAAAATAAATGATTATTCTATTCTATTCTAAGGTTTTCATTGATCAGTGCTTTTAAAATAATTACGAGGTACCCCTCAACGTTTTTTGATGTAGGAGCCCGTTTATGAAATTATAAAGCTTAAAATTTACCATTTTCGTGTCCTTTCCACCAAGCAGCCAAATCGCTATTCTTGATTATCTAAAAAATTATCCACAAATTATCCAATTTGAGGAAACTAGTAGTTTACGAGCAGTAATTGACCAACTTATTATAAATAAAGTTGGGTTTGTAAGCAGCTTAGATAATTATGGGTCAATCCGTGACTACGACTGTTGCAACACAGCTGAAACGTCGGGATGACAAATAAAAAAGGTACATACGCGATTTAATCAATAATTATGTAATAGATCGCGAAAGTTTGAAAAATACAATTTGATTTTATTCGGAAAACAAAAAGTACTTATATCTAACAAGAAACATTTTTAAACACTTAATATAATTTACATTTATTCTAGTTTAGTTAATGTTCATAAAAAGTAAGTGACAAAATCAACTGCAAAATTAACTTTGTATGTTAAAATAACTAAGATACAGCCGTACTGACTACGGAAGCCGTAACTGTGCGTGGTACGACACGCGCTTGACCAATTATTAACGTAAATGTGATTAATACCCAATTACAAGATAAATTATGTGATATTATTCAGTGATTCTTGTAAAAATTTAAAACTAAGCTAACCTATAAACGTATCCTAAAGGCGTCTAGACGCCCAGGGGCCCAATTCTGCTAATTTATAAGAAAAACTATTATGGAGCCATACCATTATTAAACAATTATGATTGTTATTCCTGTCATATACTACCAAATGTTCAATGGGGTTGTCATAGCAACGGCGGTCATTGAAAAAATATTGTGTTAGTAGAATACCAAAAAGTATCTATAGTGGCGATTTTTCGACGATACCAGTCATAGTGAAGCGATTGGTTTAGTAGAATTGGGGCCCAGGGCGGTCGTCCGTCCTCACCGCAATGTGAAAGAACCTAACGCGCCTCACTTTACGCCTCGGCCACCTTCGGAATGTGAGGACAACCTCAAATCGACCGGGCTTGTTTACCCTCGCACGACTTGACAACGGTTCAGTAAGCTCCATAGAGACTACACTGATATTATCAAAAGGTAAAGTTGTATCTAATATTTTAGACTACTAATCATAAGTAACAGTGTGCTTCAACATTTGCCTTGTTACCACAATAATGTTAAACAACAGTTTAACGCTTGTTTCAAAAATTTACTACACAAATTTTAAACACCGTTTAGTTTAATATTTGGGGGGGGGGGGAGAAACTCATCAATAAATAAAAAACGGTTCCTAAAATCAACAATATTGTTACGAGCTGAGGGTTCGGGATAAAATAATGAAAATCAATCTAACCCAAATAAAACTTTTATTCAACACTAAAATGATAAATACACCAACTTAATCACAAGTAAGCACAACACACTAATTTACACCACTGTTGCACAATAAAGCACTAAAATCACCGAAATGTTCGCACGTATAGCCAAAACCAGACTGACTCTCCTTTTTTTTTTTTTTTTTTCTGAAGGACTAATCTCGCTGTTGGCCTCTGAGGCCGTGACAGCTTAACCGAACTTTTGGCGAGCGCAGATGGCGCTCAGCCCAGTAAGTTATTTAGGCAACTAGCGCAAGGGCACCACTTAGGTACGAGCCTCGGCTTGGACAGTTGCCGGGGTGGGGATAGGAGAGAAACGCCCGGGTACATGTTTGTACCTCGTATAGGCGGCGGCCGGCGACTGAAGGGATTCGTCGACCTTGCCGGCGAGATCGGTGTTTCTGTGAAGTGTTTGCTCTGTCCGATATAGATGACTCATCTTCCGCATTAGCGGAGGTGATTTCGTCATCCGGGTCTCCGAGAACGTGTCTCGGACGACGGAGGATTTAACAGACTGACTCTCCTGGCGTCTCTCCGGCCTATTTATATCGCGCTCAGTACCTAGCTCTCGAACGCTCTAGAAAGTTCCGCCAGCAACTAGAATTGTGCAGGTATTTCGAACGAACTACTATTTCTTATTCTGTGCAACTGTAGGTAAAAACGTAGCATGTAGGTATGTTCCATACCAAGTATTACCTATTCTGGGGCACAGTAGGTATAAAACTTCGAGATATGCCGACTACTGCTTATTCTGTAACAGCCTCGGCGTAACAATATAAAATGGTCAAATGCGTGTCCGACCACGCATAGTGAAGGGATCAGTACCTAGTACCCATTTTAAAATACGCAGTTTATTTTGCAGTTGTTTTAGGTAATTTTGTATAATCTACAGGCATAAGTTGGTCCACTACTGCTCATAAACTAGTAGTAATAGGTACAGTAAATAGGCTTTTGTGAATATTTTGTAGGTATACAAGAATAGCGGTTTGGTTGGTAGCCCCGTCTATTTCGGAAATTACACTTTGAAGTTTTATATTTCGTAAACACATTGTTGATAAAAAGTGTTTTTATGGGTTTCTATCAATAATGTTTTGAGGAAACTTTATAGTGTCTGAAGAAGACCTATTTATTTGTAAGACTAATAGGTAGATACGAGTATTTCAATAAGACTTATGGAAAACTAAACAAGAAAAGAAAATGAAAATGTACATAAAAAAGAACACAAAAAAATGTATCTAAAAAAAGCTATAAGTTGATATTCAAGAGCCAGGCGATAGCGTCACGGGGAAGAGTCATTATGTAGGTCGTCCTGGATACGAGTGGATGGGGCAGCACTCAACGATGTGTTCCATGGTCTGATCCTCTTCGCCGCATTAGCTATTCAACGATAACCTACACGACGGGTTGCGAGAATTAAAAAAACACCTCCAACTTCCACATAGGGAAGTCCACCTAGTTCTACTACGGAACCCTAAAAGCTACTGTGCTGTAGTACCACAATAGTTTTGATAAACTGTTGTTAAATATCAACAGTTAGAATCATGAGTTGTACGGTAAAAAAAACCGGTCAAGTGCGAGTCGAACTCGTACGCCGAGGATTCCGTACCTACCTATTATAATAGCACAATTTTATTTATTTACTTTATTTGAGGTTGGTGCCGATTAAGCTAGTCCTCTAAATTGTATGAGCGCCCATACAACTCAGAGTACTATCTTAATATTGGCGTCAACTACATATGTATGTATGTATGAGGACACCCTTTAATTTTCAACGTTTTTTTGGAATTTTTCCTTTATTTGTGCTGTAAGACCTTACTTTTTGACAAATTTCGTAGTTCTAAGGCAACGGGAACTACCATATAAATAGGTTACCCAAAACCTATAGGATACTTCCAGTTGACCTAGAATTGTCAATTTTGGTTAAAAGCAAGGTAAAAGCAGCATATGGTAAAATTCCGAAAAATAAAACAAGTTGAATATTAAGGTAAATTTTGGTACTTACAAGTTTTCGCGAAAATCTAAATTTGCCTATATCTTTTTATCGTGTTGACTCAGGACTTTAATTTTTATACACCTAATAGGTATCTGGTATAAATTTCAACTTGCTAGATCCACCCGTTCTTGAGAAAATCGGTGGTGACAAACGGATAGACGGACAAGAGAGTGATCTTATAAGGGTTCCTTTTTTACCTTTTGAGGTACGGCAAACTAAAATAAGTTGTGAAATCCATATCATATTTTACATATTAAAAAATTTCGTATTTTCTAAGCAGCTTAGTGTGGCAGGCGGTCGGGTATTCTACCTTCATACCATCTTTTTATTCATGTAATAAGCTGCGCTATTATCAGAATTTATTTTTATCAGAATCCGTTGTATTGTTAACCCGTGGGAAGCAACGATATTTTCGTTACGAAGGTTTTCTTTTGTTGATAACGGATTCAATTATTTTCTTGGTAAAGCTGAAGGCATGTTGGGGTCGGTTGCTATAATATTATAAATGAGATGACGCAACATTGAAAAAGATTTTCGTTTGTAAAGCGATTATGAAATGACAAATGGACGATGGCATAAAATCTATTCAAAATTGTGAAAAACATAATTGGGTTATCATTTGAGTCATGTCCATTTAGGTGGATGGTTCGGGGGGGGGGGGGGCTGAATGTTTTTTACGTCTTCATAAACTTAACTTTGGAAGATACCTACCTACTTATCAACAAATATGATGCTTTAGTTATTGTGAAACTGGATATAACTTAAGTTTAGTTGTTAGAGGTACTTACGAATTATTGATATGATATCAGATCTAACCCTACGACACTTTGCTGGCGCTTTGGTAGATTGTACATAAGTGTCGTCCAACTAGAAGCTGACCAAACAATTTGTCCCAATTATGGATCGCTAACAGATCGATATTTACTTACTACTTACTTACCCTCCATTCTCTAACATAACTGCAACGTAGACCATTTACTAGTTAAAACTGGTAACAGCTGGGAAAAATAAAAGAAAATGCACTTTCATTAGGTAGAGCAGGAAATGTAATTTCACAGTTAATCTATTAACATAGTTAGGAACTTGTAACGACGTACTCCTTTTAGTCTTGGAACCTGTAGTCGAAACACGTACCAGACTCTTGAAAATTTAGAGTATAAGATCAAATACGTCTCAATGCCAAATATCTCGTCTATTATAGAAAAGAAGGGGTTTCTGTACCACTAAGGTACCAAAACTAGCAAAAAAGCATACGGCCCACCTGATGGTAAGCGGTTACTGTAGCCTATGGAGATTTTTAATACCAAAGGTAACGGACGCGCGTTGCCGATCCCTTTAAAAATTAGAAAACATTCTTTTTTAACAACTCCGTATTGTAGTCACTGGGGAAAACCTCGGCAGGGAGACCATTCCACAAGCGAAGTGTTCTTCCTCCTTTAGAACCTCACTGTGCACCACCCATCGTCTCCTAGGTGTGAGGATGGATTTCCTGCCAAAGGCGAGCGGTGCGATGATAGAAGGAATCTGCAGGCACCATGTCAAACAATTCCTCAGAACACAGCCCGTTATGGAAGCGGTAAAACTCACACAGGGAGGAAAAAAATCCTGCTAAAACTTAAAAGTTCAATACCGCTTTTGAGAATGAGGTCATCAACAATTCTCACAGCTCGTCTTTGAACAGAATCAAACGGCCCTAGTTCGTGTTCAGATGTTTCTGCCCATAAATGACAGCAGTACTCCATGTGGGGCCGGACTTGCGTCTTATAGAGAAGCAAAAGTCTTTGCCCCGCACTGAAGTACAGCTTTGCCCTATTGAGCACACCGAACTTTTTGGATGCTTAGAGATGGTAAATAAGAATCGAAATATATTTAATACTTAAAATAAAAACAAAATATACCATCACATGTAGATATGTTTTGTGGTCAATTTGTACTAAAATTTTACAAATTGAACCGAAACACCGATAAAACGGTGATAAATCCCGCATTTATAATAATGATTGAAACAAAGTTTTCTAAGTAATATTTGTACTAATTTAAAAAAAACTTCCCTTAAATCCTATGTGCACTAAAAGTTAGATTTTTGATGTAAAACAGGCATGCCGTCACGCGCATATACATATATTGATAAAACAAGAATGTCAAATCCCAAGTTCTAAAGCCTTGGAACTTGGGACTTGGGCCGTTGGGCCGTTGCGCCGTCATGAGTATTTATATTGCGTAGATAAGATGATTATAAACGAGTTTCTCAATAACCATCAAATTAGATGGTTCACATCTGCCGGGCGTCTCGTGACGGCCATAAGAACCTGTGTCACTCAGTCACACAAACATTAATCGTATTATTATTTATATTGGAAAAGATACAAAGAATTTGACCCATTAAAATGCAAAAAGCATCTCGTAACTTTCTTCACCTAAAAATTTTACATAATCTGATACATCCTTTCAAAAAGTTCTAACCAAGAACCAAACAGATGTCGTCGGCTTTGATGCCCGGAAAGTCCAGCAATGCAATTAACAAAGTTTGGGGACGCTTCAATAAGGTACGCGTTATGACCGCCGGCTCCCCTTCCATCCCTTCAATCATAGCCTAATCCTGCTTTTACAACAAATTGCTTTTCGCTCGTAACATAAAGATCTCCGTTGATGAGGCCCTGAAACTAATCTGTTGATGTTTTCACTGCGCTGCTGACACGTTTTACATTGGATAGAAAATGGTACACTGACGGTGGTTAGCTGAGGGCAATAAATTTCATATACAAAAAATTTGCATATCCTAATAACTGCGTAGTAACAGTAAATCAACTTGTATTGTCCAAGTATATAATCAGATCAGATCATAATGAGATCTGGAAAACTATAGCTGTAACCAGATTTCTCACAACACCCAAATATACCAAAACTTTAGAAACTCCTGACTCCCTCTTTTTGCGTCGGGGGTAAACTGGGAAAACTGGCATAGCTAAGAACCAGACCAGTTAAACTACCACTGGTAAGAATAAATACTTTAAAAATTAAACTTTGTAGTAACTTTTCTTCTAACTTTTGCCACTGCTTGGGCGGAAAAATCGTATAGCCACCTAATTAAATAATGTCGCTGACATAAATCGAGCCCAAAAAAAGGGATTACCTATTGGCTAATTTTCTAAGCAGAGGTTTCTTCACCGGTTTCAACAGCTTTTTGTAGACGAGATCCGCGCATTATATTCATCGGAAGACCGTTTGCAGACTGTGGGGTCTTTGTTCCACGACGCTAGCACGCGACTATGCCATTATCACAGTAAAATCATGACGCTGTATTGAGGTGCAACTGAGCCTTTCTTATCGACAGTTTCTTAACTATATTTGAACAAAGGTAAAGTAATATCTGGTAGATGGTACTGATGATTGTCTGAATAAATCAGAGCTAAACCATCGATAACTTTATGAACTCAGGATTGTCCTGAAAGTTTAATACCCACATTATTACCTCTGTCAATCTCAAGTCAATCTTACCTTGACTAACAATTTGAAATTTGTTGTACATAGTTATTAGAAGAATCAATGTATTTAAAAGAAGGAAAGGCAGTAAATAAAATATTCTAGATACATTCAGATTATTCGATGCCTGTTTATTTACAGAGTGACGGGATGAGACGGGTGAATGGTCGATACAACCAAGATACAGATCACAGGAAAGTAATTTACTAATTAGTTGAAGCCTACAATACTAACTAACAATCTAATTAATGAGTTCTTCGCCTCTTCAATGAACATGTTGCTTTCAGCATTTTCATTAAGAAGGTCGATTTCATCCAATTAAAATTTAAAATACCAACGACTTGTTTCTACACACATTAAAACAATATTTAATATTATTGAACAAACAATTAAATTCAATGCAGTCAAATCTTCAAGATCAAATAGTATAAAGTGTCTGATGTGTTAAAAGAGTAACGGACTAAATAAAAAATGCTGGACATTTCACACAGCGCTATCTAGTAAATGTAGAGAATAGTGAATTCTCTTTTCAACTTATATATGTTAAATGCATAGTTTATAATTTGCAAAACATAATCAATTAAATTGATATTTACTTTTCTCCATTCCATATTAAATATTCATTATCTCGCATTTTTTTTTCAGTTCTACTTCAAATATCAAGTACTAGATAAAATAAGGTTACAAACTAAATTAGGTTCTGAGACAGCTACGTGACTGGATGTATCTCTTCGATTTAAAGTAATATAAAATTAATAACATAAAATTAGTAACATAAAATTAGTAACATAAAATTAGGACAAATAAACCTATATATAGCAGAATAACTATTATAATATCGGAAAAATTCACGCAAAATGAAATTATGAAGAAAATTTATTTTCTCATACATAGATGTAGCTAATGATGGCCGATTGACAATACCGGGGCGACATTGGCAGCCCGCGTCATATGCATGTCAAGGCGGTACGAAGTTCGGCGGGTCAGCTAGTACATATATTATATAATCCAGTTTTGCATTGTTTTGGAAAACCATGCAGGGTGCTTTTTAGTTTGCCTCTCTTATTAGAAGTACGTTTTACATCTAAACACGAATGAAAATAAACAAGTTTGCATCAAGGGCGGATCCAGGGGGGGGGTCATGGGGGTCATGACCCCCCCTGGGCTGGGTCCAGGACCTAGGTGGACCACTAATTAAAATTGTTAAACATAACACATGACATTGACCACGACTATGTGCCTCCCCCGGCACCAAAGCTGGATCCGCTCTTGGTTTGCATTCATATCGAAACTAAGAGCTACTAACACTTGTAGGTATAAACTATGATTACATTAAGGTACGTTTTTTTCTACTTACAATTATAGACTTGGCAGTGCTGTAACATCTGTTTATAAATCTGATATTTCATAACAAAATGACGGATTAAAACTTTCATACATAATTTGACTAGATTTTGTTAACTCAACATTAATTTTCTTAGATAAATTTTATCTAGCTTATAATTATATAATTCCTTGAGTAAATTTTAGCTTAAGTTATGACCTAATTAGTCTAAAACAACCTCGATATAATAATTATAAAAATAATGAAACGCCTAAACGAAAGGTGTGTAAATGAATAATGTTTAAACTAACTGTTATGTTTTGTTAATGCTATTTTGGGACGATATTTGTTTTTGTTATAAATTAATGTACCACGTGAGGTAAGTACCTAGATGTTTTGGCAATTCGAAATCACAGCGTTTGTGCCAGGACTAGGTACAGAGTTAAAATACATTACAATTTAACACGTTATACATTCAATATATGTATATTTCAGTGGATTATTGTTATAATTAAACTTTATTCTGATATGTCATTATAGTAGTAATTTTATTCTAAAATAGTAATTTGAGAATGACTTGAGGGTTCATGGAACGCATATACGAAATTCCATTATCAGCCTAATATTTTTTTTTTATTGTGGCACATAATCGAACATTAGGTATTTATTTCGGCTTACATAGACTAGGCGTAAATCTCAATCAGCGTACTAATGAATACAAAAAAAAGTTTATTTAGATTTCGACACGATAAATTTTAATGTTAAAAAAATGATACTTACCTACGGTAAATCATAATAGTAATGCTTGATACTGCTTTAAGGTATATCGTACCTACATAAAATTATGTGTCATCAAATAATCAATTTAATATGATATTGAGCAACACAATATACTAAAAAATACGTTACGGAAACCATAGTAAGTTAGAATAAATATTTAACATCTCATTAATTTCACATAACTACATAAAAATTCTTTAAACTAACCGTAAATACATAATAAGAACACTTTTATCTCTTACACATAATATAAAGAAACATTTTCTTAGTGTTTTTTTTACAAATCAACATTTGAATAAGTTAAACCTATTTATAACTGGGATCGAAGATTGCTTTGCGGCGATCAGATGTGTTCATCTTGTACATCTGCCGAGAGAAAAAGAACATTTATCATTAGTAAATTGTATTTTAACATATTTTATTTAAACCCAAGTTTAAGTACATTTAAACTAATGCTATAAGCGAAGGCAGTAGGTAAGCTACAGTATAAGCACAGAAACATCGATGCAGAAGAGATAATTTCAAGTATATCTTATTCAACCAGTGAGTACTTTGTTTACGCTAACGTATATACAAACATAGTTATATGTTAGCATTCGGTTTTGTCATGAACATTGCCTTTGCATCCGTTTTGTCGCTCAACGCGGTCGATAGTAACTAAAACTAAAGGTTTAGGTTTGTCGGATGCGAATGTGCAAATCTTTGTGTTCCTACTTCATGTAGGTATGTCAGGTAGCAATCGTTTGTACATAAGCATAGATTGTCTATCCAGGGTGACTTTTGAATCGACTGTATGACCAAAATCTAAACTGCAAAAGTAATTACAATGTCAGGCGGCTGAATTTGCAAACATACGCTGCTTTTTTTTTGACGACCTCTGTGGTGTAGTGGGTGAATAGCCGGCTGACGCAGGAGGTAGCGGGTTCGATTCCCGCCGCGGAACTGTTTGAATGATCTACAGATATTTGTTCCAGGTTCCAGGTCTGGTTGTTTCTCTATATATTATAAGTATGTATTTACAAAAAAAATTTATATAAGTGTTCTATCAGTTATCTGGTTTCCATAGTACAAGCTCTGCTTAGTTTAGGGCTAGATAGCACTGTGTGAAATGTCCAGCAATATTTATTTATTTTGAAAAATATTCTAGAAAATGCAAAAACAATAGTTAAGACGTGACCAAAAATTTAAAGATGACCATACTTTAGGTTAAATCTTATTGGAACTGCTTGCAACAACAGGACATGTAAAAATTTATAGAGAAAATTGTTTATCATTGATTCCTTCGCGTTTCTCAGAACTATTATAATTTAGATTATGACGTCACAGTCCATTTAAAAATAATTACCCTGCATAGCACATACCACAAATTTATACTAATTTTTACTTTACTGCCCTTATCCACCAAACTTCATGTCAAACTGAACTAAAGCAAGCCGTACAAAAAATAAACATTAAACATACATGCAAGGAAATCTCGTTACTCAGCAGATTACATATTTATATACAATTTACGTATAAAATTAAATTTATGAGCTATAAGAAGATACTTAATCACTGATTCTGAGATGTAATTAGTGTAAATAGTACCTACCGTATACTCGAAAAATAATGGGATAAGTCTTCTAAAAACAAGATGATATGAGTTATGTTAGATATTAATATATATTGAGTGAATAAGTGTAACATTTATAGGTATGGTATCATATGACACAAACATGGGTATTAAATCCTATACTTTAATATATTTTTATAATTGATGTAAACTCCAGAAAATAAAAACTGTGGAAAGGATCTAGAAACAACATTCGTTACCGAACAGGCATTGCACAGATAATTTTGATTTAGATGTTCAAAGATAAAATAATATTTTATGAATTTAAACTATATGTTAAAATGATTTAAAGTTGCAACATGTCCGAGTCAGGATGCCCCTGAAAACGTTGCTGCAGAAAACGTAGATTTACTCAGATTCCGTTAGAGATTTACTTTCTGTAGTACCAAAAAAATATGTATCTAAATTCTTTGTTTTATTTAAATCAACGTAATAGCTAACACTAACACATTTAGTTATGAATACAAGTTCTAAACTAACCGCTAATGGTGGATCGATGTCGGCTACTGTCGTATTTCAAAAATAAACCTAAACGTTAATGAATCGCGTTCTAAGTGTATCGTGCAGTGAAACATCTCTGTCCTGTAAACCAGTAAATCGTAGGTACATTGTGGCGTGCGGCGTGGATACATGCTGTGGGTGACACGGACATGGGTTCTGGGTAACTACGGGGGACGGGGGGACGGGACGGACGACAACATCTCGAAACTACTTACATAACAAGGCGTGGAGATCGAGGGACGCGGACGCCGTACGAGGAAAAGCAAGAAAACGTTTCAGCCCTTTGCTATTCATGTATCGAAAGGTTTGGAAATGACATTTTGATTTATCGTATCAATGTTTACCTGTTTGTTTGTATAAATACATATATTGAGTATTGCTTATCATCTCCGGGTGTATAAAAAGTTCTATTATTCAGTGCATAATAAAGAAGCGTTAAAGTGAAACGTATTAGCCAGCTTTAAAAAGGTATTTTTATGTTTTTTATAAACACCTTTTTTTTTAAATTGGGCATATTTTTACATTTAAGACACGAACAGCAACATTTCTGAAACTTTTCCAGGTGTTTCCTTGAAGTGAGGTCAAATACTCGTTTAACGGAAAACCACGTTGTCTACCGATTGGCGTCGCAACTGACACAAAATAAATGTAGCAGATACCCACGTATTTGTTCATCCATGAACCGAAGCGATCTGCAAGCTCATACTTGTACAAATGGTCTTTTTCTCCCAAAAACACGTTTACTCGTAAGCTTATCATTTAAACATATTACATCCTGTGCATCATAACGAGATTTGACTGCATGAATTTTTAAACTACTTACAGCATCTATAACGAAATATGAAGTAAAAAATTGATCATGGACAATGTCATTAATCCTACTTAAATCTAAAACAATCAACGATTACAGAAAGAAAATTTATATCAACTTTAACTTGAGCCTAAAACTATTTAATATAAATTAACTTTTATTCGTGCCAATAAATTTATAAGTGAAATTTCAAAGTTTCTCTTGTTAGAAGTTAATTTATAATAGTAGTAATATTAAAAATGCGTAAAAGATAAATCGTTGTAGCGTTGCTTATTAACTCTGGCACTCGTCCGTGGAGTTAACGTTATCTAGAGCTAATAATTTAATAATAGGATTCTACATAATAGCTTACAATTAAATGTAGAGACAATGTAGATAAGTAGATGTAATATACTAAAATACCACTAAATCAGTCTAGTAGGAGTAGTAGGTCGGCCAATTTAAACGTAGATATATAATATATAATAGGTACATACGTGCAATAAATACAATATTGTGTGAGGTAGAGTTAGATAAGAGTTTGGTCTCTATGGCAGCAGATCAGTTTATTAATAAATAGCAATAGAATACAATTGCTTTTTTATCGAAACGACAATGACTGTGTATTACTCACGAGGGCGCACGGACTGAGCCAATCCGTAAAGCAGCCACAGTAAGTCTGGAACTAGCTCATACGTAACAGTCTACCGCAAAAGTAAGGCTTGGGCCTTTGTACGGCTTTGTGTTAAACATATTTTATTTTATTGATGTCTATTGCCATGGATAACTCTTTTAGGCAAGGGTTGGACAAAATAACGTCACAAATACCTTTGCAAAAGGGAAAAATTTATAACAATTTGAAGTTTATCTATTATTTTTATATTTTTTATCGTGAGTTTCCTAATTATTTTATACTTCGGTTAAATTTAGAATACATAAAGTACTTACAAACTTGTTTGTAAATAAGAGTTATATCATAAAATTATCAAGAGTAGTTAGAACTTTCATTTCACGAAAAATTTATTTAACCATGACAAATTGAAGATCATTTCATTATAATAATTATGATTGCTTACAGGTGTTTGCGATGCCTAAACCAACGACGTTTACCAATAACTAACTTTGAAAATTGAGTACGATTTATCAGTATATTATGAACCTACAGAATGAGACTTGGGCAAATGAAAACGATACAATATTTGCTAATTTTAGCCGTTACCATTTTCTATGAATATTTAAAATATGGTCAATTAAATCATACCACACGAGTGCTGTGCTCAATTCATAGTTTTTTAAGACGCTTGAGCCAAAGTCGAATCGAATGACTAAAATTGAATAGGAATGATGTCTGCTATGATAGGGGAATAGTCCTTTAATTAGGATAGGCAATCAGCCGAGTAATTAGGGTAAAGTGTGGTCTGTAGGGTCGAGTAAGCTCGCCGCTATTATGCCATTTCAGGGGGTTCTCGGTGACTGTCTATATCTAATTTTCCGATTGATTGAAATGCCACGCCGGTAGAAAAGGTTCGTTGGAGGTAAAAGTTGAAATGAATTTTGGAGTAATGACTTTGATTAATAACTGGTAGTTTTGAATGGAATGTTGTTAAACCACGGATTTTATGTTCATAAGGAGGCTTATCATTTAATAGCTTTCCAGCCAGCGACTTATTATTGATTTAACATTAATAATGATTCATTACCTTCTACTAGTTGATGATAAATCAATAAGTGCACCAGTAAGTATTTACTAGTTCTTCTATTCTTCTGTGGCCAAACACCTGTCCAACATATTATGAATGCAAACGTAGAACTCTTGACACGCTAAGAAGAAGAAGTTCTTCTAATATCACTTCAAAAAATGGGTGAAATAAATCATTTGCAAAGTATTTGAGTGAGGTATGAATTTATTTTTTACAAAAAAACTTTAGATTACCCCAAAATTTATGTGTTTAATGAAAAAGATGGGTAAAACTAATAACGAAGAACAATTGTTTGAATATTCATATTAGATATTGATAGAAATGGTTGTAATAATAGAAAGGGTTTAAGGAGTTGGAAGCATGTTTTGCAAACCGAGCGAATCTTATGAATATTTTATGAATCTATGAATAGAATTTGCTTGAAACACTAGCAATAATTCGAGTTAGACTACCTCATAAATACGAAACAAAGGTAACATAGTAGACAGGTATTTCAATCAAGGCTACCAGAGAGGCACGAGAGAAGTCCCTTTTAATTAGGAGGACGGCTAGGCCGAAGTAAAAGCTCCCGGACAAGGTCAATTACGAGCATACTTCAACGGTAAAACTCATGGAACATGAACAAAGTCAGATTTGACCGCGGGATTTTGATATTATTTCAAAGTGAATCACACATTCTAACTTGCACTTTATTTAATGAATACACTTAATTCAGAAAATACTAAATATCCAGCTCGTGATAGAGATATTTTTACAAATTCATAAAGAGTTTGCTAAAATTTACGCCATATCAGAAATAAGAATACTGAGTCGAGAATTAAAATTTTTGTTGCAGGATTATTTAACAAAAATAAATTTACATTCTTAAGAAGGTAAGGTTTAAATATTATTAAAAACGAGTCGTTATAAAACGTGCCAATCTTATCCTTTTTATCTCTTATCCTTTAATTAAAAGTACACATTTATTCACTGATGGATTACGTTAGCACATACCTGTGGTGGTACAAAATACATGCTATCAGATAAATCCAGACAATTATCAATTCCAAGGTACATACGACAAAGTGTGGCAAAAGTATTCATTGAAAGTTTAGGGTAACAGATTAGTATATTTCAGAGAAGTTAATGTTAGATACTGAAAGTGAGACGAGATTTGACGCAAGACATGCTATTGTCTGACAAATTTGTCGGACTGTGTCCAATTTCAGGCAACATATTTTGGCGAGAGATCAGGTAAGTCAAGGTAAAATACTGGTGCGAGAGAATCTTGTGTTGTCAGATGTATCAGTCAGACTTTGTCCAATTGTAACGTAAGGGTAGACACGACAAAAAGTTACAACAGTTATCATTAACAGTTGAGAGGTAGCTTATAAGAAATCAAGATCAGATACTGAGGTGCAAAAGGATCGGCGGAAAAGACGTGCTATTGTCTGATTAATCAGTTAGACCTTGTCCAATTCCAAGGTACACAAGGTACTCGTGACAAAAGTTTTATTGACAGTTCAGGTAAATTTAGAGGTTGCTTTTAGAAAAGTCAAGATTAGGCGCGAGAGAATCTTGTGTGGTCAAGTCAGACTTTGTCCAATTTTTATGTAAGGATACACACGACAAAGGGTTACAAAAGTTTTCATTAACAGTTTAGAGGTAGCTTTCAGAGAAGTCAAGGTCAGATACAGAGGCGCGAGAGGATCTGGTGTAGTTGGTGGAAGTGCCATAGTCCGAAGTGGCGGTAGCTAGGTCCGCGAGCACCACCCCTCGCTCCCTCTCGATGGCAGCCGTACCTTGCGTCACGCCGTCCGCTGCAGCCGCTTCGCGCTCCGCTAGCTTCTGCTTCAACACCCGAATACGCTCCTCTTTCTGTTAACAATTTACAAGACGTTAAAATAATTAGGGTTAACAAAACCTGAGGATATTGAAATAATTCCTTGCATCGAAGAACTAACTATAATGTTACGCCGAGGCTGTTAAACAATGAGTAATAATCGAAGTTTCTCAAGCGCTTTTGTCTTGCTGTGTTATTGTTGTTATTGTCTGCGATTGCGCACAATGGGGATGGGTCGTTCTGTCGAAACACCGACCCTTTCCTGGAAGGATCGACATCGTTCTCGAACAATCGAAATGTGTGCGATATAAATAGGCCGGAGAGATGGCTGGACAGTCAGTGAGTGAGGAGTCTCAGCGCGGCCCTGGCGGACTGACGTGGAGAAGGGTCTCGCGTGAACAGTAGTTGCTCGCGAGTCAATCTGGATTAAGCTATACGTGCGATCATTTCGGTGACTTTAAGTGGTGCAACAGTGGTGTGAATTAGTGTGTTGTGATTACGTGTGACCAAGTTCGTGTATTCATCGTTTAGTGCTGAATAAAAGTGTTCTTTTGGTTAGATCGATTATCATTTTTTTATCCCGAACCCTCAGCTCGTAACAATAACAACCACACCTGGAACCAAATATCTTTTGCAATACACAAACCTCATAAAGTCCAACAAAATGGCTTATTCGTGGTTAAAATTACATACTCGCAAATATTACCCTAAACACAATCAAAAATACGTCTTATTAGGCACCGGCCTAATAAGACGTATTTTTAACAAAGACCCTACACTATTTAATCGGGGATCACAAAAATTATTGCTCGATGATAAGACACAGGAGATATGTAGGTGTACTTAGGTGTAATTTATAAGCATTAGATTAGATAATACTTTATGTACACCATAAACAATAAAACAATTACAAGTAACAGTGTTTAAATGAAAGACATTCCAAGTACGCAAAATATCTTATTTCACGGAAAATGGGAACCGAGTAAATACAGTTTTTATGATGCCATCTTTTTCTCTGTGTCAGATTTCCTAGAATACGGTACGCTATGGGCTTATAATAATTGCACAAAAGCTTTGTTTCGTTATTAAAATAATTTGCTTAGGATAAAAAAATGTTAACCGGAAATCTCATTATTAAGTGTAAGTGTCTATTGCAAATACAAACGAAAGTTATTTTGAAGTCACACAGACGAAATACAGAGCCCAGCATAATACTGTTCATTGGCAGCACAAACTCCCCTCGTAGGTGCTCGTTATCTTATCAGCAATAACTTGAGCACAAACCTCAAAGAACATTACAATTTATAACACTTTATTACTGAAATTAGTTCACTGCGGATTTATTTTAAGTTAATGAAGGTTGTTTTAATTCAGCAGTCGCACTAACGAAATCACAAAGTTTAACTAACTTACACGAAGTAGTTTGCTGAGAGTACGCAGATGCGCGCAGCAGCGGTCACATTGTAATTTACTTAAATTGTCCTAGACATAGCCTCTTAATTAAACGTACACTAGTATTTTATCTCCCTCTGTTCACACACTCAGACTTATTATAAAAACTAGCTGACCCACACGGGCTTCGCACAGATTGTTATAAAAATAAAATATATCACTCAGGGATAGTGTAGTAAATAAATAAAATAAATAAATATTGCTGGACATTTCACACAGCGCTATCTAGCCTCAAATTAAGCAGAGCTTGTACTATGAGAACCAGATAACTGATAGAATACTTATATACTCCTTTTTTTTGTAAATACACACTTATATTATATAGAAAAACATCCAGACCCGAAACAAATATTTGTAGATCATGCAAACATTTGTTCCGCGGCGGGAATCGAACCCGGAACCTCCTGCG
This sequence comes from Philereme transversata, assembly GCA_963924445.1. Classification (NCBI taxonomy): domain Eukaryota; kingdom Metazoa; phylum Arthropoda; class Insecta; order Lepidoptera; family Geometridae; genus Philereme; species Philereme transversata. The sequence continues at coordinate 15,790,585 of OZ004350.1, read as the reverse complement.
TCACAGCCGGCTATTCGCACACTGCACCACAGAGGTCGTCATAAAACCGATTTAGTAGTTCCGGAGATTACCAATTACTTACTTACAGTATAAACTTACCCCCTAACACCCTCATCAACAAATATTTTAAAAAAATCGCTATTCTGTATGAAATAATTGTTTAAAGTGATCTACATTTTTAAAATGAATATTTATAAATCACACTAATATTATAAATATGAAAGTTTAGATGTTTGTTTATTTATTTATTTGTTTGTTTGTTTATTACTTCAATCACGCCGTAACGGCTGAACCGATTTCGATGAAATTTGGTACATACGTAGATTATAACCTGGATTACCATATACGCTACCATTTATACCATAAATCAGTTCCCTTGGGATAAAAATGGGATATCAAAGTATACGAAAATATATTTTGTTCTTTGTTATCCCTTCACGCCAAAACCACTGAAGGGATTGGGCACAAAATTTGCAAAAGTTTAGTTCTGGACCTAAAATAACATATACTTTTTATCTACTTTTTATCCCATAAATCAGTTCCCATAAAATAAGAATGAGTTGTCAAAGTTTCTATAGAAAAATGTTTTTGTACTTTGTTACCCTTTCACGCCAAAACGACGTAGCGACCGCAGCCCACTTTCTTCATGTTACATATAAGCGCATATAATATAAGCATATGTAATTGGTAATCTCCGGAAGTACTGAACCGACTGATAATTATTTTACTGATAGCTCAACTATTCCTGAGTGCTTTAGGCTATATTTAATTTTGATAAACATCCGTGCGAAGCCGGGGCGGGTCAGCTAGTATTTATATAACTTAAGATCGGTTACGATTAAGGTCAATTAAAATTTTCAAAACATATTTAACTTACAAATTTGGCCCAGTTTCAATTATTATTACAGATAACGCGGCGCGTTCGATGTCGTATGACAAGCGATGCTATTTTACTTGGTACTTGTCTCTTTTAATCTAGAATGAACTCATTTTAGCTTTTACTTGTGATCTGTATAAAAGGAGCTTTACATAAGCTAAAGAATGAGGAAAAAGTCACGCCCAGTCTCTTATTTAATAAGGCCAGGTTCGCATTTCCAAATTTTTTGTCGCCAATTTAGGTGTAATGATGATCTCTTGTTTTGAAATTCGTAATAGAGGGATAACGGGCCTTATTCATGGACTGCACGTTTCATTCCGTATACTCTATGGGCTTAACCCTTAGTATCGTCGTTTTCTTACTACGCTTATGGCTTCTTGCCTTTTTTCACGGAAAAGTATCTACCTAATGCATATCTATTAAGTAAAATCTAGGTTATCTAGGTTCATTCAAATTAGAAGCGAGCGAGTCGATCCCGGTATAAATATGGCCAGTGAGCCGCATGATTTGCGGCATTCCGCAGCCGCGATTACTAATTAAACAAGTACCCGAATGCTGCAACGTTCCCAATGGATTCGACGACTTCATAAATGAAAGTTCGGATTTCAACCAAATTCATTTTCAAGCAGTGGACTTTGGCTTTCATTTTTAAATAATTATTTTGTTAAAAAAAACCCAGTGGTTTACTTTAGAGTGTGTGTATGATTACGGATTAAGCTTTCCATAAAAAATAATAATTTCTAAGATTATTTTTGAAGAAAATTGTTAGACCCTAATAAAGTAAACATATTTAAAGGTTTTCTCCATTTCCAAGGGCTAAATATTCATTGGTTGAAAAACTTTCCATGTTATCCGGTGTCTTAGCCGAAAAGGGAACATATTATTTCTCAAGCCCCACCTTTTATACTCAGCAGTTTTTGTGCGTTCGGAAATAAAGACAATTCAATTCTTTAGGTAGAAGTACTGCGATAAAAGAAAGAATTCGATGAAATTGGAATGATGTAACGATGCTAATTTAACAGGCACTTTGTTTAGGCGTCTAAAAATTGTTTTCGGTATGGCCAAAGTTTTCAGTAATGATAGCATTAATGGTTCTCTAAAACAATTTACTTGGAAGTGTTGTTTTTAGTTAAGTAAACCGATGTGGGAGTTTATCGGATGAGGTGCTCCAGTAAATTGCTGTTTGATCGGTGTAATCATTCAATGTGGCCGATTCATTCGATTAGATAGAAAAAGAAGTGTAGGTAATTGTTTGCAGTCACGCGCGGACTACATACACGAGCATAATTCTGTTTCCCAGGCTACGTATCCACAGCTAATTTCATATCATGGATAATAATATTAGTAGGTATGGTTACACACTAATCATATTATATGCTCTCACCCGTCCATCCGTCTTATTATTTGCCAATTAGCAGGAGACTCGGGGATCAAACCGAATCTACGGAAGATAATCCTACACAGTTGCAATAAACAGTATAACAATGTTCATCACACTAATATTATAAATGTGAAAATTTGGATTTTAAATTATTTGTTTGTTTGTTACTCAATCACGTCGTAACGTCTTAACCGATTTCGATGAAATTTGATATATACGTAGATTATAACCTGGATTACCACATAGGCTACCTTTTATCCCATAAATCAGTTCTCATTGGCCAAAAATGGGAGGTCGAGTCAAGTTGCAAGAGCGAGTTTAGCTTTATTTCTAGGTTACCTACAGATTTAGGAGTGTAACGCGTACGAAGTCGCGGGCAACAGCTAGTGTAAAATAGTTGTAAGCTACAATCACACTCATATTATAAATGCAAAAGTTTGGATGTTTGTTTGTTTATTTATTTATTTGTTTGTTTGTTACTCAATCGCGTCGTAACGGCTTAATCGATTTCGATGAAATTTGGTATATACGTAGATTATAACCTGGATTACCACATAGGCTACCTTTTATTCCATAAATCAGTTCCCATGGGATAAAAATGGTGTGTCAAGTCAAGTTGCAACAGCGAGTTTAGATTCTAGGTTACCTACACATTTAGTAGTGTAACGCGTACGAAGTCGCGGGCAATAGCTAGTAACTTTTATATTTCAACTATTCGTAAGTGTTACTTACCTGTGATATAAGTCTCTGTAATTCTTCGTTTTCTTTGACCAATTCCCGATACTTTTCTTCGTCGCCGTTCGCGTTCCCTGAGCCGGAACCACGGCCGCTTTCCGCTCTCTCAGTCGGGTGGCGAATCACTTCGATTACCTTTGTAATGAAAATTTATGATTATTCTTTATTGTACACAAATATATTGCACACACAAAAGTTTACAAAATGGACATGTACTAAGTCGAGCTTAACCTTAAGCGAGTTTAATTATATTGATCTAATGTGTACTAGCTTATCGTTTGTAGAATCAGTTCAATTGCAACAAAAGATTTAACATTGACACATTATGTGATTTATGGACTCCGTTTGGTATTTATGTCAATTGATTTATACTTAGACCCTATGGAACATAAAATTATATGATCATCTCATCACATCACATAATAGTTTGTTCAGAGTCTAACTTAAAATGTTGTTAAAGTATAAAAGTGAATTAAAATGCATGGAAACCGTAAAAGTTGAGTGGACGGAAATGGTTCTACTGTAGTTTGTAGCGCCGCACAGTGTGTTATAGAAACATTTATTCGGACATCGACTTTTTATTTTAAAAACTGTTAGTATTAATCATTTAAAACGATTAAAACTCCCGAGTGTGAAATGTCTTAATTATGAAACATTTTCTTCATTTTATAATTTTGTTTTGAAGGTAAAGTTGAAAAAAAATTCTACACTAAAAATAAGAACAAACAAATTTCATAAGTAGTTCGAAAATACCCTTTATGTTTCACCTTCCAAAACTTTTGTGAACTTCGTAAGTGCCTTAGATTCAGCGTAATATTTTATTTTTAGTATTTCGTTTTTATTTTTTTCCCCGAGTATCCCGGGGGTTTTTTGAAGAGATATTTACATCAGAAGGCATTGAAGGCTCATTTTATTAATACTCATTATATAAAACCACATCTAAATCTCGTAGAGTTTAACTGTACCGGGCAAAAAAAATAATGCAAATATCAAAATTATATTCTTTCTTAATTAAGAACATTTGACATTCGGGAGTTCGACTCAAGCGTTCTTAAGATTAAATGTGTCAGTTTTTATAACAAAAAGCCGATGTCTTAATAAAGGTCTCTATAATACATTGTACGGCGTAGCTCAACGTAACTCTTGCAAAAACGTTATGCAAATAGATACTTTATTTCAAAACAACTTAAAAACAGTATTTAGTTAAAATTCACTGAAAAAGTATTCGGGTGTTTATACGAACGAATTAAAACCTAAAAGTTTTCAGACGGGTCTTCAGAGAGCTATTTACACTAACTTGTCCTGAAAGCAAAGTCGCTTATTGTTCGCTGGAACATGATTATTATTCCAGCAACCCAACGGCACGAGTTTATAAAGATTATAATAATAAACCATCACCCTAAATAGGACAACCAAGTTGAAGATTAAATCTTGATTTTTATATCAAGTCGATTTGGTATTATTTTCAATATACTATAAAGCTTTACAAAGTTAATTTTCTAACCATAGGTCACTGGATTACAACGAGTCTGCCCGCGACCGTGGCTGGCCAACACAGTCGAAACGTCGTCGTAGAATAATAAATAAAAAGTACATACGCGATAGTATTTGGTAAACTTTCGCGATCACTGTACATAATTATTGATTAAAACGGGTATTTATCGCGTATGTACCTTTTTTATTTGTTATCTCGACGTTTCCGCTGTGTTGCAACAGGCATGGTCACGGGTTGACTGGAGTACTTGGAGCTACCGTCGAGATGTGTGGGTAGCTGCAGCAACTACCCTCACTTGGTCTTCAGAATTAGAAATGTCCTCGTTCATATTACGACACACTACACTAACTGTAGTGTCTCGTAATATGAACGAGAACATTACTACACTGACCGTAGTGTCTCGTAATATGAACGAGGACTTTTCTAATTCTGAAGACCAAGTGAGGGTAGTTGCTGCAGCTACCCACACTTCTCGACGGTAGCTCCAAGTACACCAGTCAACCCGTAACCACGCCTGTTGCAACACAGCCGAAACGTCGGGATAACAAATAAAAAAGGTACATACGCGATAAATACCCGTTTTAATAATATGTACAGTGATCGCGAAAGTTTGAAAAATACTATGGGGTACACTAATGTTACAAAAGGCAGAAAATGGAGTAATAACCTAAAATCTTATGTAGTTTTAAGAAATAGCAGGAAGAAATGTATCTCGTAGCATCATAATAATTTCTCAACTGGATATTAAAGAAAAGAAGCATACACAGAAATCATGAAACAGCTTTAACTACCTCCGTGGCGCAGTGGGCGAATAGCCGGCTGAGACGCAGGAGGTAGCGGGTTCGATTCCCACCGCGGAACAGATATTTGCATGATCTACAGATATTTGTTTTTGGTTTGGATGTTTTTCTATATATTTTTTTTTTTTTTTTTTTTTTTTTTTTTTTTTATAATAAATTATTTTATTCAACAACAAACTTCAAAATTTCACAAACAAAAATTACAATGGTTTACTAGGTATAATACAATTCAGGATGGAAAACATAGGTACCCAAACTAGGATTGACCTGTATGATGGCATACCTATACCTCCCTCCGGACTATGGTTCATAATGGAATGATCAGTGAATGTATGTGTGAGTGTGGGAATATGTTGGTTGTGAGATTCGAATGTGTGTGTGTGTGTGTTTGAGTGCGCGAGTGTGTGTAAATATGCATGCGAGGATATATATATGGTGAGTGTATGTGTGTGAAAGGATGTGGGTGAGAGTGTTTGAGAGAAGGTGTGTGGTGTGAGTGTATATAACGGTGTCAGATTGTGTGTACGTATAAATGGGTGAGTATGTTGTGTGTTAACTTATCATACATAACTTATGATAGTATGATTAACAGACTCTCAGTTTCAAGGTAGTTCAAACCTAGTAACCAACTTTTGACCATAAATTTGCATTTGTAGCTAGGCATTGGGTAGTACTGTAAACTAGTATTTATTTTATTGTAAAGATAGGCTCCTAGGAAGTATGTATGTCGTCTAGCAAAAGTGGTATTACAACGTGGAACATGACATACTCTCTTATTACTGCGAACTTCGTTAATTGGATCAGTGATAAAAGTATTCTTCTTGTGATGGGCTAAAACTGCTTGTAAAATAAATAACTGGCGTGTTGAAAGTAACTGGCATTCAGTAAATAATGATTCTGTTGGGTATCTAAAAGGTTTGGAGTACATAACTTTTAGCACCGAGCGCTGAGCCCTCTCTACTTTAATAATCATGGTTTTGCATGCTCCTCCCCAAACAGGTATGCAGTAACTAAGGACTGACTGGCAGAGTGAGTAATATACCGTTTTAAGTAGATCTTTTGTGGCAACGTTGCGGAGATTCCTGAATATCCAGACTAGTTTTCGAAGACGAGCTGCGACTGAGTTTATTTGGGGCATCCAGGATAGCTGATTATCTACAATAACTCCTAAATATTTTATTGACGACACATGATCAAGGAAAGCACAGTTACATAAATAATTTTGAAAGTAGTTACATGTATGAGCCTGAATTTTGAAGGAATTGTTACTTGGAATATTATTTTTTAATATACTAAAGCATAGATATTTTGTTTTAATGTAGTTAAGTGTAAGCAAGTTTTTCTGTAGCCAAAGAATAACATTGTGTAGTCCTCGTTCAGCATTGACACGAGCTTGTTCCCAGCTCTCACCTTCGAAGACCAGAGCTGTGTCATCGGCAAATGTAAAAACTTTGCCATGTTGGGGATCGAATTCACAAAGTTCATTAATAAAAATCAGAAAAAGGCTTGGGCCTAGGATGCTGCCTTGTGGCACCCCGAAAGTGACTAGCTCATCTGAACTGGTCACATTGTCGATTGCAACGGTTTGGATTCTGTTGGTCAAGTAACTTTCAAACAACTTTAGTGGCGTACTTCGAATTCCAAGTCGTTCAAGCTTTGACAAGAGGAGTGGGATGGAGACGGTGTCAAAAGCCTTCGCCATATCTAAAAATATACCAACACATTTCTTTTTGTTATCTAATGTACCAACAACGTATTCAGTAAAAGCTGATACAGCCATTTCGGTAGATTTCCCTGCTCTAAAACCGAATTGGACGTCAGAGAGGATATTTTCATGTTCTAAGTATTTTATTAATCTTTTATTTATAAGTTTTTCTATTATTTTAGAGAGACTAGTTAGAATAGAAATAGGGCGATAGTTGGAGACAACGTCCCGTGGCCCTCCTTTGTGGATTGGTAGAATGACCGATCGTTTGAATACATCGGGAAAAATACCAGATGCGAAGCTAAGGTTTATAATATGAGTGAGTGGCGGAATTATGAGATCTTTGCCTAACTTCAATAACGTGGTAGAGATGCCATCCCATCCGGTTGCACAGTCGGATCTCAAACCAAGAATGGCCGTCTCAACTTCATTTTCATCGGTGTCAAGTAACACAAATGACCGTGGATGAAATTGAGTTTTTATGTCACATGATATACTAGAGATGTTCACGTTGTCAGCAATCTCAGTGGCCAAGCTTTTACCTACGTTTGAAAAATACGCATTTATTTCATTTACTGCAGTCTGTGGATTTTGACCGGATTTTAGGAGTTCAGAGGGCAATGATTTGTTTTGGGAAATATGGGTGATCTTCTTTATTACCTTCCAGGTATGCTTAGGGCTTTTACTAGCTTTTTCAAGTTCCGAACGTTCATGGGCTATCTTGAGTTTTTTGAGCAAATTGTTGCAAAAGTTTCTGTATCTCCGGTAGGATGTGGCAAGAACCGTATCTTTAGGGTGCTTTTTGGATTTAAGGTGCATGCTATCCCTGTGGCGAATACATCGTAGCAGACCCGGGGTAATCCAAGGTTTTGATATGCGCTGTCTATATGGAATAGGTCTTAAGATGGTACATTGTTGTATAGCGCTTCTAAGAATATTAACAAGAGTGCTGGAAGCAATATTAACATCACTAAGGTTCAGAATGTCATGTAGGTTAGAGGATTTCAATAAATTTAATACCTTGCTAAAGTCTGTTTTCTTTACTACAGGGGATTGCGGCGGTCGATTATTAATTTTAACTGAAAGGCAAAAAAGGACTGGCATATGATCAGTAAGAGCATTTTGTAGTACAAATGAAAAACCTGACGATTTAGTTTTCAATAGGATATGATCTAGACAATTTCCAAAGCGGGTAGGATAATTGTGAGCAGGTAGGAAACCAAGTTCGGCAGTTAGATTTAGATAGTCAGAGCTCTTTACATCTGTATTGTTAGTTTTGATATCAATATTGATATCGCCCATAATTATAACATGATTTATGCCAGCTAGTGGTTTGAGTATGGTCTCTAGATAACTTAAGAAGATCTCGATACTGCGAAAACACGGCGGTCTATAGATTGCGACAATTGCAGTGTGACAAGAAATTTTCATTACTAGACAATTAGCTTCCGGGAAGCTTGGTTCTTCAATTTGGCATTGAATGCAATTTTTGTAGTAAATCACAATGCCGTCATTCTGATTTATATATGTTTGGGTAGAGTGTACATAATAATCTTGTAGTTGAGGCAACATCTGATCCTTGGACAACCTACTTTCCGTAAGAATTATGATATCACAGTCAAATTTCAGAGTTGATAACAATACCATTAATGCATCGAAGTTTTTATTGATGCTTCTAATGTTTTGAGTGATTATTTTCAGATATTTTGACGGGTCTGGAATAAAGTTTATACAGTCATTTGGGAAACATTCATAGGATCGGGCAACATTAAACTCGTCTACTTCATTAAATATTTTGTTGTTATCCATAATGGGATACACAGAAGGTAACAGCGGGGATCAGACATAGGGTAACGGTGTATTTTAAAAAGTGTTGGTTTGAACTTAAGAGAGATGTGTTTGAGAGTGTTGTGATTTGTGTGTAAAGAGTATTAATTGAAAGTTGACAATATTGAATATAGCAAACTAAACAAAGGTTAAAACTAAAATGTATGCAAATAAGATAAATACGCCTAAATGCTCGAAAAGAGTGAAGTGCAGCTTTAACATCTTTAACTAGATTATGTAGTCATATAAGCTTTTTCAAGGCTTCTATTTGTTCCTCACTTTTGATAAGTGTTATCGGGGCCCCATCAGTCTTTCTCACGAATACTTTACCGTTGGATGTCCAACAGTATTTGTATTGTCCTGTTCTCATAAGTTCTCTGGCTAGATAGTATAGTCTGTTCCCTTTGCTCGTGAGGTGCTCCACAACATATACCGGGGAGCTATGTCCCCTCAAACCCAGGTGGAAAGCATTTAACTTGCTGGATCTGTTGGTCAAATTGTAGTTCTTAACTGCCTTGACAATCCGGTACTTCATGAGTGTTGAAGTCAGTTCCGCAATTATGGGTTTATTCGTATCCTGCTTACCAGGTACCCTAAATACATCTTTAATATCACGGGGCTCAATCTTCATACCAACCGTCGCACTCATCTCCGTAATGTAGTCGACGAGGACTTCTTTAGTCTCGTTCATAGAATTTGGCACATTCCGAATTTCAATAGTAGAGCTCCGGGCACTACGCTGGAGATTTTCAAGCTTGTCTTCTAGGTCTTCGATTTGAGTTTGCTTGACCGTCAGTTGTTTCTCTAAATTATCAACCTTGTTTGCCATCTCCTCAAAGTTAGTAGACAGAAACTCTAAAGACTTTTCTATATCTCCTGTATTCTTTTGGATGTTAGATAACTTTGATTCAATAGTCTTGAATTTAGTGTCAATGTCATCTCTAAGGTTAGTAAGCATACGCGTAATTTTTTCCTCAAAACTTGACAGCTTTTCATCCACACTGATGTCAGGAGATCGTCTGAGTTTGCCACTCCTAGTTTGTGGAGCTATGCGTTTTGAAGGCTGCAAATCTTGGAACTCTCTACTGTTTAGTAGGTCTGAATCAGACCCCGCTTTGTCCGGCGAACGAAACATTGACATGATGTAGGTAGACTAGGCGCCTAATGCAAGTGAGATAGAAGGTACTACCAATTTTGCCAGAGCAAAAACAAATATTTTTTTGTGAATCGCCTTGCAGTAAACAATAAGCAAGTAAATAAATAGCGTGATTTGCACAAAGCGTTTAGTCATATGTCGGGAGCGAGCAAGCCTCAGGTACCAGGCGGCTATGAATGCAAGCAGGTCGGCCGTTGAAGGTCACAGCGCGGTGAAGCTACGCAGAGCGAAGGTGTGGGGATGCGACTGTGTGCGTTGGTGTAGTGATGACTCACGCAAAGCTGTGTCCAAATGGCGCGCTGTCGGTGATAGCTCCTTCGTTTAATGCACTCGTATTTTTGCTAGATGATTATTTTAGTGTGAATTTCTATTTATTTTTAAATAAAACTATTAATCGGTTCAGTAACACGTCTACTCGTTATCGAGGTCCGGGAGGCACTGAATGATAAATATATGATAGAATGATGAATATATGATAAGTATGTATTTATAAAAAAAAAGTATATAAGTATTCTATCAGTTATCTGGTTCCCATAGTACAAGCTCTGCTTAATTTGGGGCTAGATAGCGTTGTGTGACATGTCCAGCAATATTTATTTATTTATTTAGCTTCATCTAAGAGAGGGTAAATAGAAAGCAAAAACTACATCTAGTTGAAATAAATAATTCAAAGCTTCAGATATGACTGAGCGCAGGTAAAGCCTTTGCCAACTTCGCTAAGGCTAAACATTTTGTTTGACTAAGCACCGCTGTTTGTTCAAACGTTAGAGTGAGTAATTACGCTAATTAACGTGTACAGTTCTCTTTTTAGAGATAATTAATTATCTTTTTAGAGATAGCTTCACTTTAGCTATCACACTAATATTATGCGAAAGTTTAGTTGTTTGTTTGTTACTCACTCACGTCGTAAGGGCTGAACAGATTTCGATGAAATTTGGTATATACGTAAATCATAACCTGGTTTAACACATAGGCTACATTTAATTGACAAACCACGCGTGGGAAGTCGGGTGCGGACGCTTGTTTTATATAATTAAACAACAAGACTAAAGATAATCTTTTGCTGCATAACCATACAAATTCCAAACACTCCGATCCTCTGAAAACCTTCTCCTTTCAAGCTGTCCGATTATGGAATGCCTTGCCGGTTTCCATTAGGAAATCCCCCTCACCTTCCGTATTTAAAGCTAGACTCAAAAACTTTTATTTCCATGAAGAGTCGTGATTCATTCATCTGATCTATAATATTATTAAAATATGTATATGTATGTAAGTACATATTATTTTTATTTTATATATGTTATTTATTTATTTACAATTATTTATGTACATGATATGTGTGTATTTAAGGTTAAGTATTTTTTCTTTTTCTATCATTAAGTTTATTCTTTTTACACCTTGGCCATTCTTCCATTATGCATGATCCTCTCCATCCAAAGGTTGTCTGGAAGAGATCGCTTTGTTAAGCGATAAGACCGCCCATTATGCTTACATTTATTTGTTTTATTTTTATATATCTGTTGTGTCTAGCTTGTAAGGTATAATAAAGAATTTTCGTTCATTCATTCATTCATTGAAATTATGGAATGACGTGGTAAACATCACTGTATACGCAATATGGTATCCCGTTATCCACAATCACTAAAATATCGTACGACAGGAAGTGTAAGTACGTGTCAAGAGCGATGTGGCACGAAATGTAATTCAAGCTTTAGACGTCGTTATCTAATACGAAATTCAGACACTCGTGGCAAGCTTGATGGAATTTATCGATTTAGACAAGTTGTCTCATTCTTATTCATTTGTCTATCAGATTGATATATTATTTCGATTCATCCCTGTGTCCACCCTCCACCATTGAAATACAATAAATCTTAATGCTGAAACGAGCAATTTCTTACGAAGGATAAATTTAGGTTAGTTAACCCAGTTTCAACGAAAGCTAATTGGAAGGCATTCGAAATAGGCACTCGTTTTCGAGGAAAATCTATTTTCCAACGCTCGAAATCCAAGGTAGACGTTAGAAATTTATTTCGCAATCTTAGTAGCCTTTCATATTCAATTTAAAATTTCAGGTGGAGTTTTCGAAATAAATATTTCAATATAAGTGGTGAGCGAGCAGTCGCCTCAAATCGTTTTATAAATCCAAACGTTGTATTTTCAAAAGATAAATAGTTAAGGTCTACGACTTTGCAAAAAACTTATTAAACACTCACCTTAGGCACGAAGATGAGCGCCATACTCAAGAAGCAACAGAATACAATCGCAAGTGAGACGAATGCAAACGCCGCGTCCTGTTGGCTCGCGATCACGAGTGTCACCGGAGCCGTGATGAGGCAAAGCACCACCACATTGTAGATACTCATCCCCACGTATCGCGAATCGTTGATGGACCGCACTTTGATAGAGCGAGTCTCGTACGCGAGAAAAAGGCCGAAAACTAACACTAGTCCTTTGTAGCCGTACAGTACGCCTGAAACAATACAATAATTTCACAAATACAAAGTTTTATCCCTGAATCTATTTGTAACTTGAGGAGAACTGATTCGTGTAAGCTCCATTTCCAGACATTAAACATTCTTACCCTACCTTCACTTTACATCTACGAATCGGCTTTACATGTTAGAAACAATATCAAAAACTACGAAACCTTGAACAGCAACCGGCATAAAGGCCACCTTCGAGCAATAACGTCTAAGACAGCTTTGTTTAATAAGAGTGTGTTTTGTATGGGAGTGAAGATATATAATAAGCTTCCTATTTATATAAAATCTATACACAGTTCACATCTATTTAAGATAAAACTAAAAAATTACCTGACCCAAAAAGCATATTACACAATCAATGAATATTTAAATGATACACAATGACATTTCTAGTTTAAAATTGAATCTAATTATTTAATTAATATGTGCTGGCATTATATTAAGTACTATTTCTTAGTTATTCGTATAATAATTTAATTTTAGGTGACATGTAATTTGCATGCCACTGTGGTTGAATATGGTGAAACCATTTAATTTTGTAACATCTGTATAATTTTACCCATGTTTTGGCAAATAAATAAATCTTCATCTTTTAAAAAAATCTTTAACTACCTAGTCAGGTCATAAGTATTGTCACACAGTAAAAACTTTTCTTTTAGAATGCTGGCTACAAAAAAGTTTACAGAATTCGAATTTCGAATTGTTCATGAAAATAAAAATGTATACTTTTTAGAATTTTACTCATTTTTAAATATGGAGTGGACGCTTAAAGAAGACCGTGTTGCAGTTATTGCGTTGCATCGTTGCGGTTACGCGCCAATTCAAATTTTTGACATACTGAAAAATTTGAATATAACCAAAAGATTCGTTTATCGCACCATCAAACGATACAATGAGAACTCTAGTGTAAATGACAGGTGAAGAAGTGGTCGCCCTCGGTCTGTTAGGACTCCAGCAGTGATAAAAGCTGAGAAGGCGCGAATTCAAAGAAATCCCAAACGTAAGCAGAAACTGTTGGCCCTTCAGATGGGGTTAAGCAGAACCACGGTGAAAAGGGTGTTAAATGAAGACTTAGGGCTTCGGACATATCGAAGAAAAACAGGACATCGCTTGAATGCTCGTCTAATGGACCTGAGACTGAAGAGATGCCGCGCTTTGTTGAAGCGGTACGCGGGAAAAAAATGTCGGGAAATTCTTTTTTCGGATGAAAAAATTTTTACCGTAGAAGGGAGCTACAACAAACAAAATGATAAGGTGTACGCACACAGTAGTGAAGAAGCGAGCAACCGTATTCCGCGTGTCCAACGAGGTCATTTTCCATCCTCGCTCATGGTATGGTTGGGAGTTTCTTATTGGGGCTTAACAGAGGTACATTTTTGTGAGAAAGGTGTAAAAACGAATGCAGTTGTGTATCAAAATACAGTCCTGACGAACCTTGTGGAACCTGTTTCTCATACCATGTTCAATAACAGGCACTGGGTATTCCAACAAGATTCGGCGCCAGCTCATAGAGCGAAGAGCACACAAGACTGGCTGGCGGCGCGTGAAATCGACTTCATCCGGCACGAAGACTGGCCCTCCTCCAGTCCAGATTTGAATCCGTTAGATTACAAGATATGGCAACACTTGGAGGAAAAGGCGTGCTCAAAGCCTCATCCCAATTTGGAGTCACTCAAGACATCCTTGATTAAGGCAGCCGCCGATATTGACATGGACCTCGTTCGTGCTGCGATAGACGACTGGCCGCGCAGATTGAAGGCCTGTATTCAAAATCACGGAGGTCATTTTGAATAAACTTTAGTGTCATAAGAATCTATGTTTTGTTAAGTTCATTTTGGTATATAAATGGTTACATAATGAATAAACTTGTTTCAATTATTTTATATTAAACATGTGACAGAATTTATGACCTGACTAGGTATATATGAAACGTCATGGCATAAAGATTAAGAATTGTTATTAGCAATGTAAATGGATAATGTGGTTGTGTTATTTACACTCGATCTGAAAAAGTTTCCCCGCTTGCTTCCACTCCATAATTAAATAAACTTGTCCCAAAGGCATATTATCATTTAAATACAGTCAATAGCGCATTCAACAACAACTCGCGACTGTATCCTTAATAGTAACAACTTGTATAAATGTACGGGCTGAACAAATAATCTTAATTGGACCTGAGGGCTGAAAAATAAAAATATGAATGATTTTTACATCAAAGTTGTTTTGGTGCGGCATCAATGTATGTATTTTTTTTTGGAAATTGACTTTCGCTTTTGTTTTGGATTTTGTAAGCTGAAAGCAAGTATGATTTTTATTTTATGAATTAATCAAACACACAGCTCAAAAACCTGTCCATAAATACCATTGTTTGTTTGATTAAAATTTAATTTAAATGCGCTACAACCAATCTGTTTAATTAAAACATCCGTGTCTATTTATATTTCATTGTTATGACGAAAATATGTTCAAACTATTTTAAATGTAGCTTTAATAAGTAAAATTATACATTTTATATACCAGCTTATAAGGAAGGTAATATAATTACAGAGCTTTGGTATTTCTAACACATTGGCACCTGATTCGATTTGAATAGTAATCACTTAAATAACAAACTGTAGGTTTACCTGTTTCGTTCATCACTTACCAGAAAGGCCGAATCCTAAGATTTAAGTTAAAGCTTAAGATAACTAAATGCATCGATTTTTATGATCTTTTCGTGATATAAGTGAAAACCCTAAAAGTGGGACCTTTGTGCTTTCTTTCTCCGGCTCACCTCTTAGACGTCAGGACTTTCAGTATGTTTACTTTCTAAACACCATAAACCAGTTTCTGAAGGATTGCATAGGTCCCTGCTTACGCACGCTTATTATTTCGATCAACTATCAAATAAATTAATTTCCAGAGAAAGCAATTAAAATGTCATATCTGTCGTATACTAACATTTTTATTAAGTGATACGACTATTAGATACTAGCTGACCAATCCGCAGCTTCACACGCGTAGTTTTTCAATAAAAAACATTACCCTCCTTCCGCGCAGTTGGGTAAAAAGTAGCCTATGTCACCCGGGGATAGTGTAGCTTCCCAGCGGTGAAAGATTTTTTTAAATCAGTCCATTAGTTTCGGAGCGTATTCATTGGTTGCAATTCTGTTGTTTACGCTAACTAAAATTGTGTAAAATACGAACGGTCTTATTTTGTTCACACTAAAGATCAAATTAGAATGAAATTTAAAGTGACATTTCTAAAATTAAGTAATTTTTGTTATGATGGCATCTTTGCGAGCTAGTTTTAGTGAGCAATCAAATTGGTGTTGACTAATACTAGCCCGCAAACACGCCTTCTTAGTTAAAAATACTTAAATTTAGAAATGTCACTTTAAATTTTATTCTAATTTGATCTTTAGTGTGAACAAAATAAGACCGTTCGTATTTTACACAATTTTAGTTAGTCAGCGTAAACAACAGAATCGCCACCAATGCAAACAAACAAACAATCAAATCTTTCCTGTCTATAATTGATCGAGCGGAGCGATCTCCAAATCAACTTGGGCAAATCGGCGTTGTATGTATGTATGTATGTTTGTTTGTCCGAGGATAACTTTCGAAGCGTTTATCCGATCATCGTGAAATTTGGTATGTAGGTAGGTAATGATAGTACAATTTTGGTGTGACTCAATGAGCTAAAAATTTTGGGGGGTTGTTGAGATATTGGGGTTCAAGAGGGGTAGAAAAAAATGAAAATGAGACTATTAGGTCAAATGAGATGTCAATTGAAAGGTCTTCATTAGTAAATTTTAACCCCGTTTTTACTTTTAGTAAAGTTTTTGTAGTTTTTGAGTTATTAGCCATAATAAAAACTAAACTTTGACAAAATTCACAGGGTACACCAATAACTCCACAGTGCTGTAATTTGGTATGCGTGTAGCTTATATATCACAAATATAGGCAAAAGTCTGAAATCTAGAATACCTGCAATTTGTACCCCAAAAAAGGGTAACCAATTAACATGAACTCCCTTTACTTGTAATTTGAATGAAACTGTAGGTCAAGTTTTTATTTATTAAATTTAATAAAAAATATTTATTAAATTGGTTTTTATTTCGTGGCGCTATTTTGGTAGTCAAAGATTACGAACAATATTTTTTTGTTTTTATGGTAGACTCGCGAGATCTCAGTTCGGGGTGAACCACTAGTATTAGTATAGATAAGAAGCCTTTTTTTACGATGGGAAAATGTTTTACGCATGTCCTCCAACTCGGGGAGAGCTGAAGGGGTCTGTCGGACTCTCCGTAGAGCAACCAACGGCATACCGACTAAAAACCCACCGATATTCCTTCAATCACCTCAGTGCCAGTGCATCATCGAACCGCCCATTGTGAGATGAGTGAGTAGATGCCGCACTAGCACCTGACAGGGTCACGGGGTCCCGGTTGGATTCAACCGCGGCCCTGTCGGTGATAGATAAGAAGCCTGACGCAACTTTGAGTGGACTTTCACATAAATTTGATTAGACGGGTGCATTGTTTTTATTATTCACAACAAAATCAATGGACTGATGGAAGTCTCGTTGTCATTGTTAGCGATGATTTTTCGATCGCTAAGTCCTCGCTAGCCATAGTATTGACATTTTCAGTTAAGACTTAGTAGTCTGGTTGTAAGTTTTGACCGAACCTAATAATAAATAAATAAAATAAATATTGCTGGACATTTCACACAGCGCTATCTAGCCCCAAACTAAGCAGAGCTTGTACTATGGGAACCAGATAACTGATAGAATACTTATATACTTTTTTTTTGTAAATACATACTTATAATATATAGACAAACACCCAGACACGGAACAAATATCTGTAATCATGCAAACATTTGTTCCGCTACGGGAATCGAAGCGGAATCGAATCGAGCCGGCTGAGACGCAGGAGGTAGCCTCCTGCGTCTCAGCCGGCTATACGCCCACTGCACCACGGAGGCAGTCATATAAAATGGTCTAATAAAATGGATAGGTGAAACTTGAAACCAACAAAACTTTCAAAGCTTAAAGGTTGTTGAGGCTTCATAATAAATTGTTCAGAATATTTATATGGACAGTGAAAACAAAGGTTCAACTTATTAATAATAACACAGAATTACGTAAATGAATTATGAACTGCGAGATACCGACGAAACTGTATTTTATTATTTCCATTTTACCTCTTTGAAGTACAGAAACGAAAACAAAATAAACCTTTAAATTACATAAACAAAGGAAACAGATGTTAAAAACAACTTTTATAAAAATATATATAATTTTGTTTCCAAAGTTAAAGCGCGCAAATGAGTCGCGGTGGAGTTGAGAAGATTTTAAATTAAAATTAAGGTTTTGGATAGCCGATCCATTGTTCCCGAGACAGATATTTTTTCTCGGTTCATTAATTATAGTGCTTCAAAATTTGGGGCACCACAAGTTATTATTTATCAAAAACTCTTTATCAAGAAAAAAAGGAGTTTGTTTAAAGAATATTTAGATACCTACTGATTGAATAAGTTCGTTTTTACTTTCATCAGCTACCTAATGTTTACCACAAAATGTTAGACAAAATTTGCGAATAGCGTGTCACGGACTACTTACAGTGATCAGATATTCAAGGCCCGGGCTATTATCCATATTACAATGCTGTGCTCTAATCAGTTAGCGAGTTGTATAATGTTATCATACACATTACTGACTGAGTGAAATAATGTTTTCCTCTATTGTGGAAAGCAAAATAGTTGTTTTCCATGTTATTCCCGTCACGATGAAATACTCATAATGATCTACGAGTATAAGACGTTTTATGAGCTGAGCTAAGATGGATTACACAGCATGCACGACGGAAGAAATGGGAATAATTTACCTAATTTCATATGGAGTTTAAGTATAATAAATATTCGCGTGACTTTCCCCAGCTTTGCACGGATTATATCAAAATAAACCATAGTCTATTATGTAGCACTCATGGATAATGCAGCTTTCATTGGTGAGAATTTTCAGAATTTGATCAGTATTTCCTCTTAGATCCAAACATTCAGCTCACAAAGTTTACATCCTTTATAATCTCTAATCTTTCATCACGGTTATCAGGTACATTCAATATACTCGTATATATTGAAGTAGTCATGCATTGGTGAAATAGGATTCATCCTACCAGCGAACTAGTTGATTGCTGTATTTTGGCAGATAGTTTCCACCTTCTCGCTCATTGTCATCCTAATTGCTTGTTTGTTTGTTTATTCCCCACCTGAAATCCCAGGTGGGCTATAACATTGTTATTATTTTACATCTTCGGTTTGAGATGCTATTGTGTAGATTCTAATAGGGTTATGAATTATCCAAGATACTTGATTGTTTCGTGATTCACTACGTCTTTTGATCCCTGTTGTATATTGCATTAAAACAAACCACAAAGATCATTTACATTAAATATTATTAACAGCATTTGGAGAATAAACCATTCGACCACATCTCACTTTAGCCCACAGTTGAGAAAACCCCACTTCTTTCGATAACACTATCAAGATTAATCATTCAGATTAACAAATCGTGATGGCTTTTTCATCACGATACTACCGAACTGAGACGCGTAGTTTAGAGCAGGGTAAACTCATTAGGCTGGTGTTCGCTCTAATGGCGTCGCAGCTCAAACAGGCATCATTGATGCTACTGCATTGCAGTTGTACTAAGTAACGTCTCGAAAATTGATGATCAGAGAGAATAACTTGATATTCTACTGCAACAGCAAGTACATTTTGCCACGAACTGACATACTCGTTCACCCCAACGATACTGATAAAATATTCTGTTTGTACACTAATCCATACAAAAGTTTACCTACTGCTTCCTAAGTATTAATTACTGTGGTGAATGCAATTCAATATCACTTAGTTAATTGTACCTTTTGCCATCGGATAAACCAACAGTTCATAACGCAGTTCCATTACTTCCATTAATAAATGTGGTGAATTCTTATATTGCTTCTGGGTAAACTTTCATTCACTATTCAGGTTGGTTTTATGAAATGGAGTTATTATAAAATATATGAATACGAAGCTGAAATAAATAAAGACCTGCAGCGCTCACATTTTTGTAAGATTTCAAAAGTTGGTTAGTACAATTTAGTTTGTTTTGGTGGCGCGAACGGTAGGAGTATTTACTTATTAAAACCCTGATAATATCAAGGGTACTTATTACAAGAATTCGTTAGCGAGCAGGCAAATAATTTCGACACATTCACAAGAAATATAGCAATGAACACATATGGCTCACATATGAATGTTATGAGTTTTGTTCGCAAACGAATGTCAACTACGTAAACGCTTCGCTTTCAAATGCTCGCAGTGAGGACGCACCTTAAGAGGAAATCCGGGAAGCAAGACATATGGAAAATAGGTATTTAACAAATCTAATGATGTCGCGCTTGCCCTATGTGCGTGCGATAGAGACAACTGCAGGTCGGACTGATTATACCTATATAAAATAGACGAAATCACTGTTTCGTAGTCCCCCGTTTCCTCATCCAAAACTGGACCGAAATTAATTTTTTTTTTCAAATATATAATAAAAAGGGCTTTGGCTATGTTTGTACGTTCCGTTTTTTTTATTTAGATTCGTCAAATTTGTTTGCTGGATGTCTGAAAAGGGGCAGTAAAAATTAGCAATTTCTCTGACTTTAGAAGGTTCCTAGTTCTTATAATAATTAATTTATGGAGAAAAACTAAACGTAGGGACATGACCGTGATACTTGTAGGCTGTATGGTAAAAAAATATTTGCTCTAGTATCACTATCCAGAGAGGAAACAGGGCACTACGTTTGTATGGGTGAAACGCAGCCCAGATTTCCTCTTAAGAAAAACGTGGACTCTACTTTCTTAGCCCCTCCTACACATATTTTGATATAAGATGACAAAGTAAAATTTTGAGAAAGCCTTATTTTACTACTGACTATGTAATAATTACACAAAACCCTTATACTAGTTTTAATGAAATAGAAACTCACCAAGCCAGATAGTGTTGTGCTCGCTCTCACAATGTTCCAGCTCAGGCCTGATGTGGACATCATCATCGTTATGACTTGGAGCTTCGAGAGGGAAAGTCTCCACTTTTCTCTGCAGTGGGTCTCGGATTTGCCACGCGGAGAGAAGCGTCATGTCCAGAACGAGGAGGCCGCCGACCATTGTGAATAGTTTCCAACCGTGTAGCCCTTTCTGGGGTGGTAATATATAAATAAGTATGTGGTCAGTAGGGGTGATTTACGTATGTTGAGATAAAGTGCCTTTTAAAACAAAATAAACCTTAGACAGTGGCAGTTTTTGTTCATTCCCGTCTACATAAGGCCAAGATTTTTGATTACAGTAATACCCCGAACTTACGCCATAGGTGGGACCGAGCGATAACCATGTAAGTAGAAATCGTAAGTCGGGTTCAACTTTGCATATATATGCATATTTATAAATGCATTTCTTATTCTTTTGGATGACATAATTAGAGGTTATCAAAACAATTCCACGCGGAACACGTTCGAACCTGTCGTAAACGGAACACTAACAGCGCGGTGTGGGAGAGCCGATCAAAAAGAAAAACCGCGTATCTCCGAATTTGCGACGGGGTATTGTAAGTCGGGGTATTATTGTATATTATATCGCCATCAAAACAAGTATGTGTACACATGTAGCATTTAAAAAAAAAAGAGTGTGTGTACTTATGTACACGCGTTAGAAGTTATACTTCTTTGGCGTATGGAAAAAAAATAACTAAAATGCAGTAGTGATTAACGATAAATATTAAAATTAATCAAAAAGATTTTATTTAAATAAATAATAAATTATTAGTACCACCGTCGTATATGAAATTGATTTAATAAAAACACCAAAATAATATTTATTTATTCACACTGTTTAATTGTACCCTTACGAAACACGTGTTTGTAGAACACGTGTTTCGTACGTGTACGTGTAGTTGTATATTCTAGTATAAAAATACTAGAATATACAACTTGAACATAGTTATCAATTTTCATACCACCTAGAACTAACTTCATGCTGTTAAATTTAGGTGTCAGTGTGCGTGCGCATCGTAAAAATTCACTCTCATAATTTTTCTCCATCGCGCCAAAAGAAGTATAACTTCAAAAATCAATAGGTATTTATTTTATGGGTCATAAATATCAAATCAACTAGATATTAGTTCCTGGAAAGGTTATAAAAATTGAAGCACTTACACAATTATTGATAAAATCTTTCATGTTTTTAAACAACGACGTGAGGCAATCGCACTAATTTTGAATGTTAGAACGGAATTTGCTTTTGGTTTAGCTTTGGTTAGGTTGATGTCAAAAATGGTATATTAATACGTTCCGAACGAAACGTTTTTGGGTTAAACTTTGTCAACGCGTAATTTTTAGAGAACAATCGTTTGCTACACCAACGTATATTCCAAAGAAAATCCAATTCGTTTCCATTCAAATAATTAGCGCGATACGAAATGTGCACAACGTCACCGTTGTGGTTTTGCTTTGGCTTTGACCTTTCAAAATTAGCGCGATTGCCCGATTGTAAGCGTTAGTTGCCCTATTATGAATATGTGCAGCAATATCTGCGAGCACTCAAAGTGTCAACTGTTTAATGTGAAATGCGTCAAAAAATTGCTACTTTGTTTTCCTAACAAAAAGAGCTCTGTGACAAAGTGACTTCATATTTTTATTGTATCGTACTGCATTTATAAAGAATGAAAATAATACAAATTATTTCACTCAATTACGACATTACTACGAGCACAAAGCTTTGAAGCATAATTAATTTCATAGAATAACTGAGACAATTTATGACAAACGAGTCTACAGCGAAAGAATTATTTGATTGTGATTTTCTTTTACATAAATAACATGAAATAAGGAGTATTTCGCACAAAGGAGAAGCCTTTTAAAGGAAGCTGGAGGACAGTCACTTTACAATGTTTAGCCTAGTTTTGTGTTCGCCGCCGCCCGCCATCTTAGTTGAATTCAACTTGAAAATGATAAAGTGTTGTCGGTGTTAATACCCAGTGCTGTTCCATCGCAAATAGTAATAAAATCAATTTCTGTTTTAAGCGATACAATATTAGGTATATTTCGTGCATTGAGTAACCCAGATATGGAAAGCGGAAGATAAAACCTAAGCGTCAAAACCATAATTTCCAATGTATTGAAAATCAGAGTTTGAAACGGCGCACTCAAATATTTACGAGTATGTCCGATTTTATTTCTGCTTGCGTCAAACAAGCGTCGATGTTGGAAGGTATCGGGAAGCACGATTGCTTATGTACTCACAATCAGTCATAGTCAAACAATTTATTGTGAAATTTTCGTAATAAAGATGAAATGTTAACCAAATGTATTGGTGTACAAAATGATCATGGTGTAAATTAAATAATTAGGAATAAACAATGTCAATTCAATTTTTAAAAGTAAATAAATAAATGAAGTAAGTAGTAAATAGTAGTATCTAATATATAAAATTCTCGTGTCACAGTGTTTGTAACAAAACTTCTCCGAAACGGCTTGACCGATTCTGATAAAATTTTTGGTGTATATTCGGTAGGTCTGAGAATAGGACGTAAACTGTTTTCATCCTCCTACCTTCACTCTCCATTTTTTAAAGGTGATTTTAGTATATGTGTATGAACAATATCCATATAATTTAATCGTCGTACATTGACGTGAAGACATTTACATGAAGAGTCGCGTCCCTTTCACATTTTATTCTGCATAGATTGGCATAGATTAATTTATATGGCAGAACAACGTTTGCGGGGTTAGCTAATAAGTATATATAATATATAATATACTTATTAAACAATATTATATTTCATATATATAATATTTTTTGTATACAATATAATATAGCTTGTAATGTATATAAATAATTACATTTTTCGTCAACTAGTTCTTTTACCTTATAAAGACACTTTTTCCATTGGGTAAATTTGGTACGCGGAAGTTTTACTAAGCTAAGTCAATATTTATATTGTTGTATATATGTTTTGTTAGATATTAACATACCCCTTTTGACGTGGTTTTCGGTTCGGCTTTAGGCTTCGTGGTGTGCCTATGAACGCGCCATACTTTAGTGAACATGGCTCCGTAAGCCATCGAGAAGCCCGTGGCCAGCAGCCAGGCCCGCGCCGCGCACAGCCCGGGGAAGGCGGAGGCTTGAACCCACCGCCCGTCCACACCGAGCGCGACCGCGGCCGCTAGGCACACGCAGCAGCCGCATAGCATCACAGTGTTGCAAGCGGGGTGCGACCAGAGAATCACTCTGTAGGATTCACAAATAATTCTAGTTCATAGATTCATCTCGACAAAACTTTGAATAAAGCTAAACTTATTCATATTACAAAAATCACTTTTTATTCATAATCAAACAGACGACGCTTTTCAGATTCAGCAAGCTGATAGTCAGGCAGAACTTAAAAGCCATAAACCTAACAGAAAAATATTACTACAGCACCAAATGTCAGAGCTTAACGACTGCCTGAGTTCGCTTGCAATAAAAACTGAAACAAAGTTTGAACTCGACAAAGTAAGCAACATTCGACCATTTCGTATCGCGAGTACACAATATCACTAACCCTATTGTTGTTGTCAAGAACCGCTTTACATTCAGCCGTAGATCGAAGAATAGCCTGAAAAGTACTTTAACTTCTTACGAAAATAAAAAATACTAAAGGTTTACTTTCGATTTGGCGAGTCGACGTCAGGCCTGGTTACGAATCTGAACGCAAAATTGTTCGCTTCGCATTTTCGATCAACAATACAACTAGATTACGGGTCTTATACAAAATCAAAGCTAAATGCTGTCCGCGTACACATATAAATATACAGCTACATTCGTTTACCAATAGAATGAGACAAAAGATTTAAATTCAACCAAATCACAACCACAGCGCCTTGTAATAAAGTCACAAATCCTTTAAATGTTACGATCATTCGTCTCAAACAACAAAGTGTAGCAGGAGCCTTATTTTCTTTTTTGAACGAACGCCGATGACGTAGCGACCGGGTAATAGGGAACGCGTCTGTTTGCCTCTGCCGAGCGAGCGAGAACGCACACGTGCGAGCGGGAAGAGAGATTCGCCCACGCCACCGCGAAAGACGCCTCGCGTTAACCATCATAATTGTGTATAATTACTGTTGCTACTTGTTTATCGTGTCTCAATATACAGTTTTACCAATTGATCGTGTGCCGAACTTATTTATTCACGCCCTGAGAGACATAACCGCCTTACAAAAGTAATAAATTGCACCTGTCACTTAAAAATGAAAAGACGTAGGTTATATAACATTTATTGTGAAATCTACCTTATTATGGAATAAATAAAGTACTTTTTCCTGTTATTGTCTTGCGAGCTACATCGTTTTATTTCGTTTCTGTTTGCTATTGGCGTCTATTGGCCCAACGCTATATCACACGTTTGACGTTGGCCAAACATTCTTAGCGGTCGGTGGTTTAAAATCGGCAATATTGTTAAAAATTTATATTAATCATCAGTTTAAGCTTAAAATATAACTTATTCCACATGTATTTATAGAAAGTAAGACACTCCGGCTGATAAATTGCTTTTCCGGGCATTATTTTTGCAACTTTTAAATGCGCATTGAGGCATTGTGGTACGTGTTGACGTTGGTTGTGTTTCAACCTAACTAAACAAAATAAGAGCTCACGCCGCAAGTGAGCTGTTATTTACCGAGACGGATTTTTTGCGCCGACCCTTTATCTAGGTGTAATTGTTGATCGAAGCTTCGCATACAAAAGTTATTTTTAGAACGAAACAACCGGTGCGATACGGGTTGGTGAAATCAAAGCTCTGTTTACGGTTTAATTTTGAGCATCGGTTTTATGTCTGGCATATTTTCAATAATAATTAAAACACGACTTAGTTTGATTAATAAAATTAAAAAACCAAAAAAAACGAATGTATGAGTACACAGTATAGAAGTACCTTGTTTTAGTTAAAAAAAACTAAGTTCTTGCATAGCAATATGGCCACACTTTAAATAACGTAAATACGGTGCGTGAGGCTATGCTTTGTTATAGGCGATGGTTGCTTGTTCGACTGTTCAAAATGTTACAATTTAGGCGTAATTTATTTCCTGTATTGTTATGTAATAGGTTGGGGAAAAGTCTTTTCGCATTATAGCATGTATGAACTTGTAATAAAATCTCTTTGGCTATACTATTTGTATCCGGCTGGTTTTGGTATCATTCAAAGTTTAAATTTTAAAGAAGATAATTCCAAATTCAAATTAGGAAAATGTGTGATTTTTATTTGTTTTTCTTATGAGTGAATCTAATGAAGAAATTCGATACATTTTAAAATTGTACTACAAAAAAGGTAAAAATGCAACGCAAGCCGCGAAAAAAATTTGCTATGTTTATGGACCTAGTGCAGTGTCTGTGAGAGTAGCACAAATTTAGTTTAAGGGTTTTCAATCCGGACATTTTGATGTCAAAGATGCACGTCGCTCTGGTCGCCCTATTACGGATAAAAATGATGCCATTTTTGAAAAAGTGGAGCAAGATCGGCATATCAGTAGTTACGACGTAGCTGAAGAACTGGGAATTGACCACAAAACAGTTTTGGCGCATTTGAAAACAACTGGGTACACAAAAAAGCTCGATATTTGGGTACCCCACGAGCTCACTGAAAGAAACCTAATGAACCGTGTACTCATTTCTGATTCTTTATTACGACGTAATGAAACCGAACCATTTTTGAAGAAGCTGATAACTGGTGATGAAAAGTGGATCACGTACGACAAGAACGTGCGAAAAAGGTCGTGGTCAAAGGCCGGTCAGGCTTCACAGACTGTGGCGAAACCCGGGTTAACTCGCAACAAGGTGATGCTGTGTGTGTGGTGGGATTGGAAGGGCATTATTCATTATGAGCTGTTACCACCAGGCAAGACCATCGATTCTGAACTCTACTGCGAACAACTGATGAGATTAAAGCAAGAAGTTGAGAGAAAGCGGCCGGAATTAATCAACAGAAGGGGTGTGGTTTTTCATCATGATAACGCTAGACCTCACACATTTTTAGCCACTCAGCAAAAATTAAGAGAGTTTGGCTGGGAGGTGTTAATGCATCCGCCGTATAGTCCTGACCTTGCACCTTCAGATTTCCGCCTGTTTCGGTCTCTTCAGAATTCTTTAGGCGGTGTCAGGTTAACATCACGAGAGGACTGCCAAAATCACTTGTCGCGGTATTTTGATCAGAAGCCCCAAAATTTTTATATCAATGGGATCATGTTCCTACCTACAAGATGGTAAAAAGTTATCGAACAAAATGGTTTCTACATACTTTAGTTAAATGTAAATAAACTATATTAAAAAATGTTTTGAATGTTCTTAAAAAATGCGAAAAAAACTTTTTCCCCAACCTAATATTCTAAAAGGATCATTAAAAAAAACAACCAGCCTTGTTTCTTGACTTTCTTTCCTGGCTTGGTCGCGAAGGAACAGGCAGTAAAATTGACGATTCAAAGTGATTCTTGTGATTTTAATGAATAAAAGATTTTTGACTTTGACTTTGATGGTTCGACTAGCAGCTTTCAGCCGTTAATTTATCCACGCGGATTTTCAACTATCTTCTTTATCTACTCGTAACAAACCATTTAAACATCATGCATATACTAAAATAACTAAGCACTTGTCGAAATGAAGTTGCTCCCAAACTTCTTTTAACAGAAAAGGACTGGTATTTGACATTGATACGGGGCGCGTGGAATAGCGGATTCTCGTGACTATTTTTACTCGATTGCGTACGCAAAATGGTTTTCCACTGTCAATGGAAAAAATAGAGACCTATGTCACTATTATCATTCCGTTCACGTTGGCTTTTACGTATATATATGGACCTGCCTGGTCCGTATTGTCCTCAATGGTTTAACGGTTGAATGGTTTTGTCCAAATGAGCTTTTGTTACCAAGAGTTGTAAAATAAGTAAATGAAACAATTGATATGGTGCTTACCTTCTTCGTCTATGGACGATGTTGAAGATGATCAGCGCAATCGCCGCCAGAATGCCAGCTATGCAGAGAGCAGTCATACAAGCAAACAGTGGTAGGGATACCGTCCGAAGTTCCTTTACGATCACCGTCCGATCGGGAGGTACTTTACCACCTGAACACAAAAAATATTAAGATAAAAGAAAATAAAACAACCAAGATCAAACATACTTTAATGTCAAAATTAGGTATATGTGTAACAATGGACATATTTTTACTGGCGAAAGGTGATTTTGCAAAAACTGATAAAAAATATAGACTTTTTATCAGTTTTTGCAAAATCAACCCTAATTTGTGTCAAGGTCTTGCGCCTGAAAAGATCATAAAATAATCGTAAAATACTCGAAAACTGGGCTGACAAATGTAGAGTTGCGCAACAATGTTTATACCCAGTTTATTTTCTATAAATGAAGATACTTATGATTCATGGACATTCTGATAAATAAATGAATCCGATAAATCCATATCTGACGTAAATTATTGCCCTAAGAGATAAAAGTTTCCATCCGATCAATTTCAAATTATGCAAAGTAGAATGTTATTGTTAACAATCACAATCTCTGCAGCGTAACACTTGGTACAGGTTAAGGTTTGAGATTTCATGTCGATATTCATGAACCTTGTGTTGAAAGAGTATCCGTACTTTTATACCAGGAATTTGTGTATGAACAAAAAATAAAGCATATAAGTTTTTGATTGGTTAACTTGAAATTACTAGGCCGATCATTCCAGGCCTACATTTACATTATATACATACGAAATCAAGCGGTTCCTTAACATATTTATTGCAGTATCACCAGTATGATATGAAAATGCCTTCTCTTTAAAACATGCTATAAAAACACGTCGAGAATTTTTCCTATTTAACTGCAAAAATTGTATACCCTTTTACAAGCAAAGCAAATCGTCAACGCACACGCTACAATTTTCTCTTGCTAAAATGTTTGCTCAAATACAAAATATATGAGACTGTGCATATCACTTTTATTTCGAGGTCTTTATGACGGTATATGTAAGCAAATTGGGAGTGAAAAGCAGCATCATAAAATATATGCTGATGCTATATGTGACGTGAATATTTGAATAGTGCATCAAGCTTTACATTCCTGCATTAACATAATTAATTTTATTCGCTACAAACACGGCATTTAGTTAATACGGGCCACTGACAGTTCAATTACTTAACTACTTGCACCTCCTACAATGATCGATGTTTTAGGAGTTTAAAATAATCTATGAACAAAGTTTTAACGCTGTTATTTAACTGTGAACGTTGTTAAATAAATAGACAACGGAAAACGGAAAAAAAACAGACGGAAATACGGCATAATAATTGCTTGGAGACGTTGGGAACAGATTACACAACATCGGTCACTCTGGAAATCTATGGTGGAGGCCTATGTTCAACAGGGGATGTCCTACGGCTGATATGATGATAATAATTCACCCCCAGTGTAAATAGTAGTTTTCTGTCACCCGGTATACTTGTTTTTATTACTTACCAACCCATCGTTCCCGATCCAGCCACGTTAGATTATCTGCCTGTGTATCGTAGTATCCAAGCTTCACGTAATGGTTGTCCGTCAGCTGTTCTATCTGAGTGAGCGCTATCCTGTCGCCTTGCGAGGAGAATGCTACTAGACCCTGGGAAAATATATAAATCGTGAATAACAGATTCATTATTGAAAGGGACGGATCAATTCAACTTCACGGCACTTATAGTCCTCAACTCATAACACTTTTATTCCTACATTTCACTAAGTTATTAGTGACTCTAAGTTGTTATATCGTGCTTAGAAGTCAGAGTCCTAGGCGCTATCTTTTGTCTACATTTATATAACAATAAAGATAGGCTCAGTAAAACACAGGGCTTGTAATTGAGATGGATCAGTGTCGGAAAATCATTAAACAACAGAGATAGAGAAAAAATTAATGGAAGAAATGATTTATAACCTGCATTCAAAGATTTACAAAAATCGCATTCGCAAGTCGGGAATCTGCTCATCTTCCATAAGCAAATAGTTTATTATGTCATAATAAACTTTTTAAGTAGATAACCATGTAATTAGAGAAACAAAGAAAAGACAAATTGTATGATTTTCTGAATTTGTAGGTTAAGTACACGCAATTACTCGTTGGGCCTTATCTCGGTTTAGAGTTTCCTTATACTGGTCAATCTTAATTACACATCTTTTTATTTATTCATTGCAGTCTCATGAATTAAGTATTTTCATATTATTTACAATTATTTTGAAGAGATAATATGCGTTCATTACGTCCGATCAGAAGTAATGATTATATTTTCAGTTAAAACTACCATGGACTCACAAAGAACTTATAATACGTGGACTATTATTATTAATATCACTATGCATTATCAGCTCAATATTAGATTATCTATAATCTAATGACCGAACTAATTGAGACGTTGACAAACTAATATCCCACTAATTAGATGGTTAACATAACTAGTTTTAGAGCTAGCGTAGCGTAATGTAGAGTACTTAATTATTGTATTAATTTACCAATTATCGATAATTCATATGATTTACAGCCTGATCATTTGACTGATCTTTAAGTTTCACAATGCAAAAGGTGAGCAAATGTGTAAATTCAATTGAAATAATCGTGTTAAAATGACATCATGCCATCTTCGCGGCTCTATTATTTATCAATTAAGAACATTCCCCTTGTCTTTAGTTAATAATGGGCCAAAGTTAAACTTCTATCATGAATTAATGAAAATATGTTACTCGTAAGTAGGCTTTTTGGTATTCTGATATAAAATAACAGCACTATACGCGATGTTAATTTGAGCGGCAATTAGCATGTTATTGCATACCTGCATTCAATTACGCTTGTATGTCCGAGCTTTATGAGCCTGTATTTTATCCCGGGCTTATGTAACACTATTATTACAATCAAATTACAATTTCACTTGCCAACCAACGCTCAAGTCTTTGTTGTTTTCGGACTGTAGAGTGCTACAAAGACCGTAGCGTTACGCTACGGTCTTTGTACGCCACTACGAAGAAAGGTTTACACTTTTTGATTTAAAACCTTATTTTGTATCTGTGTTTTAATGTAGGGGAAATACTATTTTTTTTTCTCTAACCTATTTCGTCCCACTGCTGGGTAAAGATCTCCCCCAAGTCTCTCCAAGTATCCCTATCCCTATCCGTCGCTATCTCCCACCATCCTCTTTGGAAGGTGACGAAATCGTCCCGTCAACGCTTTCTCGGCCGACCCCGACGTCGCCCTCCGTCTTCAGGCGTCCATGATGTCACAATATGGGCCCATTTCTCGAAGTGCATTCGGGTAACGTGGCCCGTCCAGTCCCACTTAAGTCCAGCCGATCTCCTCCCTACATCTGCAATGCCGGTAAGTGAGCGCAGCATGGTGTTACGCACTCGGTCGACACGTTTAAAGCCGAGAATGCTGCGCTCCATTGCCCTTTGACAAAACTTGAGCTTTGACTTCTGGGCTTCAGTCGGAGACCATGTCTGCGCACCGTAAGTTAGGATGGGGAGGATACACATGTCGATGAGTTGGCGCTTAAGTGTCAGAGGAAGGTCACCCTTCACGTACTATATTATTAACAATGATAAATATTCGTTGGACCACAATCTCACCTGGTGGTAAGCGTATGTTCTAAGATAAAATACGAAGATGTAGGAGGTACCTTTTCACTCTTGCCCTAAAGAGATCAGATTGTAGACTGTACCCATACCACAAGAATTGAATTAAATAACCGTTGCTATCGTAGACAAAATTTATGTACAAATTATGGTAAGAAAACCATAAGCGTAATACGTAAACTTGCGCCAACCCTAACTTGTAAGTATCGTCCCTAGAGTGCTTGTAACTGCATTCTCTGCGCTGTAAGATTGCAATACCTCTGAGCAATTTATATCTACAATTTGCCGACGCGACATTGTTTTTTATGCCTCCCGCTCTGAGGCTGGGGCAAACTTGGAGTTTTGTTTCTTTATATTTTATAAGGCGGGTGGGTTGTTATGCAGCATAAAAATATAAATTATTTCTTATTCTATCTACGTTCGTAAAAATTCAGTGAAAGTCACCCCCACTTAGTTAAAATAATGACATAGTATGAATTAATTGTGCTTAAAATTATAAGTTTCAAAAGCTAACTTGTAATTCCCTGAAAAAGTTCCTTAGCTCAGCATATCACATAAAATATCAATAGGGGCTACATTTACGACTAATCATAAAGTCCTGTAGTTAGATATATCATACTTACCGACACGCCAAGAAAGGAGGTGGAATTTATAGCTTCGTAGATATCATCAGCTATCTTTTTATTCGTGTATGTGAAATTCTTCAAGCTCAACCCACTTTTCTGCAGTTTCTTCATCGTTTTGTTGAAAGCTATAATTTTAAAATAATTACATATAAAAAAATTACATTATTATTATTACTACTATAAGCCCATGTTGGGCAAAGGCCTTAAAATACTCACATTACTTAAAAATTAAATTATTTTATCAAGCAAAATTTTTTCAATACCGAATTAGGGACCGAATGAGAACCGGTAAAAATATCAGTGTCAGTCTAAAAACTATAGAGATGTTTCTGAGTTAAGATTAATTACTCTCCAAGAATTGGATCTTAGAAAGAAGGCTACCATTAATTCAGTTTCTAAGTGAAAAAGATGGTTCTAGTTAGTTTTAAATGAACTTTCACTAGTTAAGCAGAAAAACAGCTGCTAGAAATGAACTGGAATTCAAAGTAATTTGATCACCAAGCCATTCTCTGGCATTAACTTATTATGATACCAGAGCAGTTCCCGTTTTGTGTATGCTACTTTTAGAATATCTGGAAAGGTCAAATGATTTCTATTTAGCAATGTGAATGGAACGCCAAACAAATTTGATAAAACCAATAATGCTTGACGTAAGCAAAACAAAAAAAGATCGTCATAATTTTTCGCTGTCAAAGAAGATTGGCGAGACTGGGCCCAAGCAATATAAAAAAACCAGTCACGATCATCATAAGTAAGTAAGTAAGTTGGTAGAAGTTAAAAACAACTCAAAAATTACGTAAGTTATAATAATAGAAATAAAAATAATATAAAATCAGTTGATACGATTGCATATGTTTGTTTTAAATTAATGTCGTACATAATAAACACGTAGTATATAGTCAAGTTTTTAGTTTTGGTAAAATAATTTACTAGTTAATTTAATTAAATTATTTTTATATATTAATTATGGAAAGTAATTTATATTTCAATACCACCAACACAAATTTTAATGTCCCCATGGTGTAGGTGATTTAAAATCGTTCCTAACTTCATATAATAGGGCACTCGAAAATTTATATCCAATAGCCCCTTGGCGATCCTCATTTAGATCATGACCTTTGCGTCACCCCACACAAAAGGATTCAATATCATATTTTTGTTACGTTATTTTATGAAAGTCAGGAAAATTATTAAAAATAACATCAGAAAATACAGGAACCATTATGGTCGGTTTTGTTGTTGATTTTTTTCTTATTTTTGTAATCGTCAGGTTGATTCGCTAATACGTGCGTATTGTAGTAAACAGAGTTTTCTTACTCTGTGGCGCAGTCGGCGAATAGCCGGTTGAGACCCAGGAGGTAGCGGGTTCGATTCCATATTTACATGATCTACAGATATATGTTCCGGGTAGGGTATTTTTTATGTATAATAGGTATGTATATACAAAAAAGTATATAAGTATTCTATCAGTTATCTGATTCTCATAGTACTAGCTTTGCTTAGTTTGGGGCTAGATAGCGCTGAGTGAAATGTCCTGCATTATTGATCGAGTGAAGCGAGATCTCTAAATCAACTTAGGCAAATCGGCGTTGGTTGTACGTATGTATGTATGTTTGTTTGTTCGAGGATAACTTTCATAGCGTTGATCGGATCATCGTGAAATTTGATACATAGGTGGGTAGTGATGGCAAAATTTTGGTGTGACTAAATGAGCTAGACTAAATGTTGGGGGGTTGTTGAGATATTGGGGTTCAAGAGGGGTAAAAAAAAATGAAAATGAGACTGTTAGGTCAAGTGGGGCGTTAAATGAAAGGTCTTTAGTATATTCAAACTCTGTTTTTATTTTTAGTAAAATCTTTATATTTTTGAGTGAGCCATAATAAAAACTGAAATTTAACAAAATTCACAGGGTACACCAATGACCCCACAGTGCTGTAATTTGGTATGCGTGTAGCTTAAGTGACAAAAATATAGGCAAAAGTCGGAAATCCAGAATAACTGCAATTTGTACCCCAAAAAAGAAAAACCACATGATATGAACTACCGTTACCTGTAATTTGAATGAAACTGTAGGTCAAGTTATTTATTTTACTAGGTTATTTATTTCGTAGCACTATTTTCATAGTCAAAGATTACAAATAATATTTTTTTGTTTTAATCGGAGACTCGCGAGAGTGGTTCGGGGCGAACCACTAGTTTATCATTTATTTTATTTATGTAGAGCTAACATGCACGCAGCGACATTCATTTGACCACAAATTAACTCATGCGAGATGTTACGAGGTAGTGGGAAGACACAATCTCGCTTAAGTTTCGTCCACGGTTAGTGTGATATTTCTGGAATAACAATGCAGTGCCTCTGCTGGAATTGCATTGTTATGAATTATAATTACTGGTCGGCATAGGTAGTGCCATTCACGGGAATTAGTGACCGTTAACTTAAGGTGGATATGCCTTCTAAATCCCGGGAAATATATTTGTATATTATTTAACAGGTTCTTTTAGTATTTCGGAATTCGTATTTTACATAGTAAGTATTCAGCTTTATGCAAATACATGTTGTAATGGTCACTAAAGTCATCCCTTTCCCTCACGCTTTTGTAGCTTATTGCGGGTGAGGTGAGAACTCGGTTTATTAGTAGTCTGATATGTCGTTGTGCGTACTCATGGTATCTTAAACAGTTAAACTTCATTTACATCGACATTCAGAAAAATATCACCGGGATTCGGGGAATAAATCCCGGGATATATCCATATTAACTTATCATTTAAGTTCATTGACCCAAAATAGCACTACCTATGCCGACCCCTAATTATCATTCAGCCATACAACAAATACATACCGAGAGCAACGGCCCAAACAGCGTCGTAGGCAAGAGGCGCCTCTTGATATCCTTCTGGGAATTTTTCTCCATCAATGTCATAGCCGGCAGCTTTCAGGGCTTCGTTCAATCGTAACCTATTGTCAAAAAAAAAAAAACATTTCAGAGGTCATAAAACCTTATTGGTCTTATTTAATGAGGTGATGGCAATGCCCTTGGCCCTCCTAATATTATGCGGTCAGATAGTCATTTACAGAATGGTACACGTTAGCAATTATAATCAGACATGTGATAGTAGCTAGTAAACTGAATCCGGTTTGTATAACGATCGCTAGACGTAATTAGCGACTAAACATTTTTAAATTTGACGTATTTCTCTTAAATCTAATTTAAGCACTAAATGCGATTAGGCATTGTTGCGCAAGTCGCCCATTGTATTAGGTATTACCTATTTGCTTACGATAATTTGAGGCAGAGAGCTCATCGAAGGTTTATACCTACCTGACCAATCCGCAGCTTCACACGAGTAGTGTTTACCCTCCTGCGCAGTTGCTTAAGAAGTAGCCTAGTTACTTCGGGATAATGAAGCATTATAATGTTGAAAGAATTTTTTTAAATCGGTCATGTAGTTTTTGAGTTTATTCGTTACAAATATACAAAAATACAAATCTGTGCTCTTTAAAAATAAATATAAATAAATATTACTGGACATTTCACACAGCGCTATCTAGCCCCAAACTAAGCAGAGCTTGTACTATGGGAGCCAGATAACTGATAGAATAATTATATACTTTTTTTTTGTAAATACATACTTATAATATATAGAAAAACACCCAGACACGGAACAAATATCTGTAGATCATGCACACATTTGTTCCGCGGCGGGAATCGAACCCGCTACCTCCTGCGTCTCAGCCGGCTATACGCCCACTGCGCCACGGAGGCAGTCTTTATAATATTAGTATAGATATATACAACCTGTTTTGTTATGTACGACATTAATTTAAAACACACATCCTGAATCGTATTAATTAATTTTAGAGCTGAGTTTAATACCGGTAGCTTGAATATTTATCCAGTAATCGATACATTTCCAGTAAACAGTTTTTAATGTAAATCGGCGGCGCCCGTATGACGTCGCCGCTTAGTTAGTTTAACAGGTAACTACTTACATGATGAATAAATATGATTTGTTTACCTTTTTTATAAAGACTGTTTAGTTGAAAAAAATCTATGTAACAACAACACTAGCCTACCCATGTTCTCATTTAATGTCTTACATAACAAAACACGTAGTATAGAAGTGGTTACAACTGCCTATAACATATTTTGCAATATTTGCTAAGAACGTTGCTTAGTTAAAAAAACATGTGTGCAATTCACACGTGGTAGAAGTGAAACCTTCAAAAAAAGAGAATCACGAACATAAGAAACACTGTTTAATGCTTCCTATCTCATTTCTAAACATACGTTTAAACGTAAACTTAAAATACATCTCCTGTCTATGCAAATGGCCTGCTAGCGGAAACCCCACTTCACATACCTTCACTAACAACTATTACACTATACCTACATATAAATACCCACATTGCCTCAGTTTATAATGACTACGACTTTGCCAACATACATACTTATAAATTATGTCCCTATATTTCAAATTCTTTAGTTTATATAATTTAGTTTTTTTTTAATAAAGTCAGATTATCCGGTACTGAATTTAGGAACCGGCGGAAGACCAGCGCGCTGCGTACTCGTATTTACTAGTGCGTGGCGCATAATGCTGAGCCGGATCCTAGTTTGCGGACGCTCATAACTTGGACGTACCTACTACCTATTTATATTCTATATCTTTATTTCAATTTTTTGTATGTTATACTTATTGTCGTGTTATTTTTGTAACTGTGTATGTCTTTGTTTTGTTTATGTCTGCAAATAAATGTATTTTCTTTCTTTCATTTTCTCCCACGTTAAATCTTATGAATTTACGTGTCTGTCTCTTTTTACTGTAGCCTTTTCGTTTCATCGACTTTCAAATAACAACGATGCTAAAGAAGTTTTCACTTTAAAAATTATGTAAATTGTAACGTTATTTCTACAATTTACAAGAATTTACATAATTTTTAAAGTGAAAACTTCTTTAGCATCGTTGTTATTTGAAAGTCGATGAAACGAAAAGGCTACAGTAAAAAGAGACAGACACGTAAATTCATAAGAGATAAAAGTAGTTTAACTGTTTTACAAACATGTACATACTATACGAGAAACCGAAGAATGATTACCACTGATCGTACCACATATTTCTGGGTGGCGTAAAATTAGGGGGAGGTGAGTGGTCACTTTGCGCAGTACCTAATATTTAGTATTTTATATACAGGAAGTTATTAATGATATATCATTGTCTAAACTACTTAGGTATCGATTATTTAATAGCCGTTTTAATATTCTACCATTATGTTCGAACAGACCGTGCGTATCAAGATTATTAGATACACAAATTATGATAATTTACTTTTATCAAAATTATTTACATCCAAATAATAAATAATAATTATAAGGATTTTGTTTCAGTTCTTTATTGATGTGTGTTTGTAGAGAAATCCATATTATAAAATTAAAAGTAAGCATGTCTGTCTGTCAGTCTCTCTATCTGTCTGCCTGTCTGTTACGTTTTCACGTCTAAACGGCTATACAGATTTCCATAAAACTTGGTATATAGATAGGTTATAACCGGGATTAAGATAGAGGCTAATTTTTACCCGACTGCACAGAAGAAGGGTAATGTTTTTACTGTCAAACGCCGTGCAAAACCGCAGGCGGTCGTTTGTTATTAATATAGTACAGTCCATCGTCGGGCTGTCTATTTCAAAGCTTAAACCTTGCCAAAGGAGGTATTTTACATGTACACGTGTACGTATAGTCTGCAGTTAAATTGCTTTACGTATATCTGCAAGATATTGATAGAGAATAGAATATTCTCCTCAAAGCCTCATAGATGGATCATATTGGATAAGCTTCTGTAGCTATAGTACGAATTTAACGAATACAGTAAAATTTATTCTGAACAAGACAGATGAAATGCTTGTTCAACTATAAAAATAAGAATTTTCATATTCATATCCATTTATTTTCTTACATACACAGACATTGTTAATAGCTTAGATATTAAGTTACTTAGAAAGTACATGCACCCTGTCAGGCCACTCACTGCAATTGAGTTTGAGCAATAGCCATTTTGAGTTTTTAAATCTGGTTGGTTAGTGGTTGATTTTTAGTTTTGATAACAAATAAAAATAGTCTGAAGAAAAACTCAAAATGTATAATTTTATTTACGAATAGAATCTACCCCACGGCTTTGTTTACGTAATATCTGGACAAAAACAAGCTTAAAATAATGATTTACGTTATTCTAGGCCCAATACTTTGCTCTTCTAGGACAACGATCCCTAAACGTAATTAGTAAATAACATGTTTCAATTTGACGTATTTGTATGATTTGACAATCACTAAAATCGTTGCGGAAGTCTCTCTTAGTATAAACGTCTAGTCATTACAGCATAACTGCGACGTGTGATCCGAGACCTGGCGCTTATCTGGGTCAACGCATAAGCAGTCTTTAGATAATTCACGTAACCAAATAGCTAAAAACTTTAAATTATGAACAAACTGAATTCCTACTTACCCCCGTAACTTACACACACACACACACACACACACACACACACACACACACACCACACACACACCACACACACACACACACACCACACACACACACACATCCTCACATCCTATTCTCACATGGCTGTAATCAATATTTCAGTATTTATTAGTGTACGCTTGACACCTATTTATATTTGTTATTAATCCTTGTATTCTATGTTGCAACATCGTTCAGATGCTCAGCAGTAAGTCATTACTATTCTGTACTGTAATTATCTGTGGAGGGGGGCACTGGTACCCTGTAACACAGGTTCTCAACCTATCTCAAGCCCCAGTCTCTCACAAAACAGGTTATTATAAGTCCGAAAAATTGAATCTCCTGTACCTATTTGTGAACCTTTTGTGAAGAGAAAATAAAGTTTTTATTTATTATTATTCATTCAACTGTTTCTCCTGTATATAGTCTTGTACTTAGATAGGTATTAGAATTAAAATTTTTATTTGTTATTAAATAAAAAATAAACCTTTTCCTCGTTACCGCAAAAACAATTCAATTCATTACTAATTTTTGTATAGGAATTTTATAAACATGCGCTAAGGAGTGTTTAATTTTTTTTTGTGGTATGTAAGGTATGACACATTGGAAGGCTCGCGTAAATTTTTAAAAGATACTAGTTTAAACTTATATCATAACTGGGCCTGATTTGTATTCACGTCAACTCACAGCACCATAAAATAGAGTTTAGCGTAAAGTTGTTAGTTATTGTATCTGCATTATGTAATTCTGTTTTGTTCGCAAAGCAACAACGATGAAAAGCTTATTGCTATAGCCCCCCCCCCCCCGGGACTCCGCCGGTACTTAGCTTTGTTCAGTAGCGGAGTCTTTCTTAGAAATAAGTGCACTGAGAGCAGCAAAGGGGAAACGAACGAGTTGAATGCATTAGAAGCCTTTTAAACTTTGCCGTCACGATCATAATCCGTTATATGTATAATATTTCAGTTGAAACGATCAAATTGTTCGGTATTTTTAATATATCCAATTATGTGCAGTATTGATTATTGATTGTGAGAATGAAACGTTTATCAAAAAGGTCTGTTGAGCTAACTTTCTTCATTATTGCACAACTTGAAGCACATGGATTCATATTCACCTGCTTACATGCATTTATATATAAACGAATGTTTAATACCGAATTTACATCAAATCAAAATAATTTGGCTATTTGATTCAGATAATTAAAATCGTGCTTACAAATAATCTGAAAAAGTACATCATCATATCAGCCATAGGAGTCCACTGATGAACATAGGCCACCCCCATAGATTTCGAGAACAACAAAACTTGTGCGGCTAACACCCAAGGGCTCCCAGCAAGATAATTATATCAAGCCGTCTTTCCATCTAGTGGGTGTCCGACGTACGTACGCCCTATGAAAAAGTAGAAGGTACCTTATTTATTAGGCATCGAACGGAATGAATATTAACCATAAAATGAACTCCAAATAAAAGGTGACAAGAAGTAATAAAACCTGGTTCAACTTCTTATACTTCTTTTTCGTTGGATATTTTACATTATTGAAACTTTCTTATTTTTTTAAAGCATTTTTATTACATATTTCGTTGTGTTCTACAGAATTGGATTACTAGGTTATGGTTTTATTGTATTCAATTATAATTTTACTCTGAATGTGATTTATCATTATCTTTATAAGTATTGTTATTTCGTAAGAATCAATCATTATTATACAAATCAATAAGGTATAGCAGCTATTTTGAATACCTAAATGCGTTGCAAAACATGCTTTTGTTCACTAAACATTAGATTTTAGATTTAGATCTATTTATTAGGTCCACCAACAGTTGTTTCATGATATAATTCTACAGATCTTATATCTATATATCTTATAGCTACATGCACAACCAATTACAGGTGAACACAACATGCACTAAAACTTTGTGAACTTTGGATATAGCTGATTCACAAAAAACATGTACAAAATAAAAAGAATATAATAAATAACGCCGCATAGTAAAAGAAAACATATTACAGAATGAACATAGTAGAGATATTCGATAAAAAGCTCATTGTGATAATATATGAAGTACTCATCAATCATCATATCAGTCAAAGGATGCCCACTGCTGAACATAGGCCTCCCTCATAGATTTATAGGGCGACCGATCTTGTGTGGCCTGAACCCAACGGCTCCCAGCAACATTTATTAGGTCTTATTCCCATCTGGGGGAGGGGAGAGGGGGGGGGGCGTGTCGTGATCTCCACTGGAGAACCTTTTTGCTCCAACGGCACTCCAGCTTGCTACTCCATTGTGCTAAGTCGGTGACTTTGATATGTAGTACTTTAACTAATTAATTCCCTGTCATCATGCCTACAATTATTCTTTACGATTCCCAGCCGCATTTTCATACGTTTCACATCTGCATAAATAATGAGTTTGCTCTCATTTTCCAGTCGGTTGAGTAACATTTTGGATGTCTAAAAGTAAACGAGGGAATTAGACCCTTCTGGTCATCATACAAAGTACACAGAAGATACTCCTTTTCCATAACATTAAACATTTCTCAAAATTAGCTCCTGTCGTGTTGAGGTGTTTTGTAAAGGATTAATAATTAATTTGAACCTGCTGTTTCCCATAATATTTGTATCCAGCCAAAAGTTTATGTTAACAACAATATGAAAATAAATTAACGAATTACTCAAAGATAAATAATAAATTAATATTCTCATTTAGATTTTTTTAGCTTAGTCAACAGGAAATTCAGAGTAAAGTGTAGCTCATTTGTAAAAGATTATAATCTCATAGCTATTTTGTTTGAGTCTGCCGAAGCAATGACATTCACTTGGCTGTTTCAAAGACGCATTAAAATGTTGTCATGTTTTAAATAAATCAGGACAACGCGCTCGAGCGAGTGGTAGAAGAAAAATAAAGCAGACGCGATCAAAGTAAGCTGGCACGGCGCGTTGGAATCTAAACACTATTTCGTCGGTCGTTCCCACAATCGGATAAAGCAACCTAATTCTAGTAAAGCTTAAGAGGATTTAGCTAAGCGGTCAAACCTCAACTTGAGAACTGAAATTCAATCACATAAATCTTCTTTTTCACTATTTAACTCTATAAAACTCTTCGTGGCGAGACGTTTCATAACGTATTGAACTTTCGATATTGCTTTCAGCATTTTGATATCCGATGGTTTTAGACTACCTTCTTTTAAATAAGTAATCAGTTTGGTTGTTATACGATAGTACTCGTATGGCAAACATTAATTACCTGTGATGGAATAACACAGTAATCTTGAAAAAGTTATTTAAATTATTTATTAATTTCTTTAATTACACTAATATTAGAAATGTGAAAGTTTGGATGTTTATTTGTTAGTCAATCACGTCGTAGCGACTGAATCGATTTCAATAAAATTTGGTATGAAGCTAGATTATGATCTCGATTGAAACATAGGTTACTCTTTATTTATTTATTTATTTAATTGTGAACTTTCTACATGTAACTAAAACAAAGTGAACACTGGAAACTGCATTAGTAAAATACTGTGTCGCAGTACACACACAGTTGACAAGCCACGGCCGAAAGCTTAACCATAATTTAAAACTGGTGACTTAGACTTGGCATCTTCTAACAATTGAGTTTGCAATAAGCATATTGGCGACGAGACAGAGGCGGCGCTGCAAAGCTTGGAACGTTGACGCAAGGCTGGCTTTCGATAGCACACACACTATAGATCGCGGAGAGCACTTGGTTTACACAACCTACTTCTTCCATTTTGAATTTATAATTTAATAAACAGGGATTTCATTGAAACAGTGAATTTTTTGCTAAAATAACTTTTCGAGTGAATATTTTGTAAAAAACGGGTAATATTCAATAACGAAAGCACAAATCTATTATGTTGATGGAATAGAGGATCTTCATCTAGGTGAGATTCATTTAGACTTCTATTATTTTCTCTTTACCTTGATAAATTAAGAGGAAGGTAAATAGTGGATACAATAAGAATTTAAACCGGTTCATATCTTCACCAAAATAACGATAAGTACCTAAGTTTCGTGTTTTACATGCATCCTAAAACAAACACGTTGCATATTCGGTTGGTTTTTGATAAACCTTCAATTTGGACTTAGTCTACGTTAGATGCGAGGCACACATTTGAACCGAGCGCTTGCCAAAAGTAAGGATGGGATCAAGACAAAGTTGATTGTAAAATTTCTGAAAAATTAAGTTCTAACAGCTTTGTCGTTAATGCATCTAGTATTTAAATAGTTATATACAAAGACAGACATAGCAAAGAGAAAGTGACAGTCGGCGGGGTTTATAGCTTGAAGAAGTGACAGCCGTTGTGGTAGAATGGTTCTAGAGTGGAAACCGCACACTGGAAAGCGCAGCGTAGGACGGCCTGGATGAGAAGTCTATCTGCTAAAGGTTGCTGCGAGCCGTTGGGTGCCGGCCACACACGAGCGGTCACTCTATAAATCTATGGCGAAGGCCTATTTTCAGCAGTGGACGTCTTTATGGCTGATATGATGATGATAATACCGACAAAATCCACACCGAGAAAAGTTTATGGTAAAATAAATAAATACAATTTAACTTGGTGATAACAATAATGAAATGAAAAACTCACCGAAAATCCTCTGACGTCATCCCAGAAATAGTAGTCTGATTTGAGTTCTGGTTCCACATGAGGGCTTCGGTTGTTAGGTGCCCTTCTGCAGCCTCTCGCATTTGCTCCACTGTGCAGTCAATGCCTTCCCGATCCAAGTTTGTCTCGAACCAGTTGTCTTCGTACCATCCTAAGAAAAAAACCGGTCAAGTGCGAATCGAACTCGTGCGCCAAGGGTTCCGTACCTACCTATTATAATAGCACAATTTTATTTATTTACTTTATTTGAGGTTGGTGCCGATTAAGCTAGTCCTCTAAATTGTATGAGCGCCCATACAACTCAGAGGACTGATCTTAACTGGCGTCAATTATATGTGCATGGGGACACCCTTTAATTTTCAACTTTTTTATTTTTTGAATATTTCTTTTATTTGTGCTGTATTTGTACCTTAAATAATTGGTATAATTTAAATCTGTATTCTATTTTATTTGGTTATTTATTATGGTGTGCAATAAAGATATTACCTATCTATATTTTACTCTGCGGAAATTCAATGAAATTTAATTATAGCGTTCCGGTCAATCCATCAAAATATTATTGTTGTAATGCAGCAAACAAAAGACAATTATTGTCATGTATTGTGCGAGCGCGGTATAAACGCAAGCATACAATACGAAATTGTTCCCTTATTTGTACGCACGTAGCGCCGCCGTTACCCTCGGACCATTATTTATCCTCTTTCAATCCGATTCCTTTGTCCTGTTTGTTGGAAGAACCTGAGGCGAGCAAATGTGTGTTTGTTGTGTCGTCTAGGGCACCCGTTTTCATAGAACTTAAACCTGTCTAAGGGAAATCATATTTTATCATATATTTCCTACCAAACAAATTGCAAAAGTCTGTCTGGCTTCACTAATCTAATTTTATATTAAAAAATGGTCTTGACTTTAATAAGTTGCTTTATTTTTCATTGTCTTGTTTGATGAATATTATTTTTGTTGTTCCTACTTGTTTTGTGTCGACGAACAGTTTTCAAATAAGTGGGATTGTCAAAGCAACCGCTCATCTGAAATATGCCGGGTGTTATGCATTGCTTAAATTTTGTGTGTTCAGAGAATCTGGCCACCATAGGAATCTACTCGTAGGATGACAAAGTAGATCCTCATCAAAATCTGGAGTATGTTTGCAAATACATATAACTGATACATTATAACTTCCACTCATCTCGGGTAGGTATTATTATAATTTAATATGAACGTAAAAATAAAAGATTTTATACGGAAAACCTTAAACATAAAAAAATATGCAACCACATCGACTTATAGTCAGCGGACGTGGCGATTATTTTTATATGAAGTGATCTCTTTAGTGGGCAATTTTACGTCATAATAAAATTTTATTGAGGAATAGAAAAAAAAATCCTTAGGGGCTATATTAAGGCCAACCGGACGTTGATAACCTGCCGAACTTGGGCTGACGTACCTCTGGCAATATGCCAAAGGTACGTGTATTCGAAAGTGTATAAGTACAAACATTACATACTGCGCTAGATCGGAACTCGAGTGCCGCGCCTTCAACTAATTTGAAGCGTTGCTTACAGGAAACGTACAGAAACATGTTAATTTGAAATCGAGTCTTATTAGACCTAGTCACGCAATATCTACAAATTACGTAATAGTTCGATTGTTTATTCAGCATACTAATGGAAGTTTCCGATCCAATCCTTATCATCATCATTCTCAGCCCGTGTCAGCCCACTGCTGGGCATAGGTCTCTCCTTGTTTCTGCCACTCTTCCCGATCCTGTGCCAGTCTGAACCACGTACGACCCACGGTTTTATGGATGTCGTCG
Organism: Philereme transversata; assembly: GCA_963924445.1. Taxonomy (NCBI): domain Eukaryota; kingdom Metazoa; phylum Arthropoda; class Insecta; order Lepidoptera; family Geometridae; genus Philereme; species Philereme transversata. Next base: position 15,745,840 of record OZ004350.1, on the reverse strand, counting down.
ACCCATCTCGCCAGTGGACGTCCCCTATTTCGATGACCAGTTCTCGGCCTCCACTCTGTTTGTGCCTTAGTCCACCTGACGTCACTACGTCTGGCCAAGTGTCCTGCCCAACTCCACTTGAGCCCCAATATTCGCTTGCTGACGTCTTGTATCTCTATGTATGTCTGCTTGCGAATTTCGGTATTGGGAACTCGATCTAAGAGTGTGATGCCGAGCATGGCGCGCTCCATAGCTCTCTGTGCTACACTTATTATGTGCACAGCCTCCTTCGTGAGCCTCCATGTCTCGACACCATAAGTCATAGTTGGCAGGATACATTGGTTATAGAGACGTGTTTTAAGACACTGTGGAATACGCGTGGATTTTAGTATGTCATCTAGTTTGCCGAAAGCTGCCCATCCAAATTGAACACGCCTGGTGACTTCCTTCATTTGATACTCTTCTTCTCTCCCGCTCCAATCACGTGGTAAAAAAGTTTTAATAATTTTGTAATTATTCTACAGTTATTGTACAGCTATCAAACCAATTATCATATCATTGAAAGTTAAAAAACTTGTATTCCTTTGAATTAAGCTATTCAAAATTTATCAGAGCTGTAACCATTTAGCATACACGTGGTAAGTCGCTGATTGTTACTTTTAGAGCTTTTATTCACGAAGATTTGAAGATTATGATGATTCGGATCCAGAAGCGTGTCAAGCCAAGTTCAAGCTAGAAGAACTGGCGAGTAGCACCGTACGTAATATTACATGAACCATTTGGAGCCACTTTTGACCACCTCATAACTCAAAAACTATTTCACATAAACATGTCAAATTTGGCTCATAAATTGAGACTTGCGAGATACTATGTGCTCCAAGTTTCATAAACACACCTCAAACGGTTATTTAGATATAAACGTCCAAAAATCGACATTTTTATTACTGACTGACTGACTGACCAACCTATAGATCAAAACTCTAATCCAGTTCCAGATGACCTAGAAAGTTCAAATTTGGTATCCAGATAGGTAGTTCGGTGAATACAAAGGAATAAATCAGAAACTAGTAAATTTTTATTATTTTATTATAATTTTTCAATTAATTTATTCTTTTAGGAACACTTACTTGTTCCTATTACTTATGGTACCATTGTTATGGTGCCTGTAATGTAAGAATTAGCAATCAAAATTGATTGTTTATAGAAAATAACACAAAAAAAAAACAAAAAAATTATACCCCGTAAAAGTAGGAAAATACAGTAGATGAACAAAAACCATTTGGTATCATGTCTGTCTGTTTGTTACGTATTCACGACTAATCGGCTAGACCGATTTCGATAAAATTTGGTTTAAATTGGGTTTTTTTGCTTGCTGTTTTTGCAAAATTAAAATGATCATTTAAATACATGCCAATTTTAACTAACAACATTGTAAGCCGATACTGTAAAAGATGGAAAACTGGCTGACTCGATATTCCGCGATCAAATTTTTAGTAACAGATTTTTATTTTCTTTTTTAGCTAGGGTTTTGATGGACTATGTTTGTATAGCCATACGAACTTTTGCCAATTTTGAGATGGATAGAAACTACCAAACGAAAACGTCGAGATGTTATCATAAATCTATTATGTTGCTACGGAACTATGTTTTCGTTCGCAAAGTGAAGCATTTTTCACCAAAGTTCTAACGTTTCTGGATTTCAAACAACAAAATTTTTGGTACGACATGCCTATACTTAAATAGGAATGTGTCAAAATACTTGTTGTCATACGAGGGGCATTCAATAAGTACCTAGCCTCATCGCCAGAGGGCGCTGTAGTTTCAAAAGAGTTTTACCACAGTGTAGCACATTCTTTTTTAATTCTTTTTTCAAATTTTCGTTCCAATCCCTTCATTTGTTTTAATTTGACAACTTATGGAAGCGAACGTATCGATCGGTTTTACAAAAATGGAAAAAGAGCAATATCGTTCGGTGATTCGATTCCTATTTTTGGAAGGGAAAACGCGCATCGAAATCAAAGAGCGCTTGGATGCTGTGTACGGTGACTCTTCTCCATCGATGGCCACCGTCAAGAATTGGTTCAACGAGTTTGCACGTGGCCGTACGTCGGTTTTTGATGAACCACGTCCAGGTGCACCGAAAACAGCTGCTACGGAGGAAAACATTAAAAAAATCCATGATCTCGTATTGGCAGATCGCCGATTGAAGGTTCGGGAGCTAGCTGAGACTGTAGGCATTTCAGAAGGAACAGTGCATCATATTCTTCACGAGGAACTCGGCATGAGAAAGCTGTCGGCGCGATGGGTGCCGCGTTTACTCACACCGGAAAACAAGTGCAACCGTGAGACCACATCGGAGACGTGTTTGGCGCTGTTTAAGCGGAATCCAGCGGAGTTTTTGCGTCGTTTTGTGACCGTCGATGAAACCTGGATCCACTGGTACACACCAGAGACCAAGGAGCAATCAAAACAATGGATCCAGACCGGGGAACGTGCTCCAAAGAAAGCGAAAACTGTAAAATCGGCCGGAAAAGTTATGGCCACCGTTTTCTGGGATTCACAAGGTGTGACCTACATCGATTACCTCGAGAAGGGTAAAACAATTACAGGGCTTTACTATGCCGATTTATTGGGCCGATTCGACGCCGGATTAAAGAAATAACGACCCCATCTGGCGAAGAAAAAAGTGCTGTTTCACCACGACAACGCACCGGTTCACACGTCTGCCGTTGCCATGGCCAAATTGGTCGAATTACGCTACGAATTGCTGCCCCATCCACCGTATTCTCCAGATTTGGCCCCTTGTGACTTCTTTCTGTTTCCTAATCTGAAAAAATCTCTCGACGGGAATAGATATGGATCAAATGAGGAGGTCATCGCCGCCACGGAGGCCTATTTTGCAGAGTTTGACAAAAACTATTTTTCGGACGGGTTAAAAAAGTTGGAGCATCGCTGGGCTAAGTGTATCGAACTAAAAGGAAAAGTGGCAATTTATTTTTCAACATAGTCTATGTTGAAAAATAAATTGCCACTTTTCCAAAATTTTCGTTTACTTTTTGTAGGCTAAGTATTTATTGAATGACCCTCGTATGCTTATATAAATCTTCAAGAAAACAACTCGTTTATTTAAATAAGCACAAAAGAACGTAAATCATTGCAGAGCATATCATGCAAATATCTATTTCCTTGGTTTATTTGACACTCGGGTATCGTTACTGTCGCAGTCCTCTATCTCTTGTTCACTTTATCTTGGGATTTTATCTGACTTCCATTACTGTCGCACGCTGTGGTTTCTCACAAGAGAGTTTGTTCAGGAAATTCATTAATAAATATCTAAGTCACACCCAAGAGCCTCGTTTATAACATAAATATATCAACACTTAGTAAAAAGATACTGCTACGCAATATCGTGAAAATTTGATTAAATAAACAGGACTCGTCTCCTTTATTACTTTTTCAGCAAACGTCGCATTGCATAAATTATACGAGTACTATATGAAGCGTACGTATTTGCAAATTAGCGAGAGCGCAGCGCGTCGTCAGCCACGTATCACTCTCTCACAACTCTGCCTTTTCTGCAATTTATACAGCTTTCTTCGGCTCTCACATAACCAACAGTCATTGCTCATTTGTTTAAAATTTCTTCAAAGAACCACATTTTAAAATATTAGTACTTACGATAAAGAGCGAAGGAGTTAATAAAAGCAGTCATAAGTCACAGAGACCGAATAATAACTCTTACAAAATGGGATTGAATTCTTGTGAGGGACATTTCTGTGAAATTATAATAATGCGAAGACGTGAGCGCGTCCCACGGAAAGGGATGATCTTTTGTTTAAATGTCAGTGGCCTGGCCAAGATCGAGATTTTCTGGACTCTTGGATAATCTTATTTATGAGGCTACTTTAAATAAATAAATATAAATATTGGTGGACATTTCACACAGCGCTATCTAGCCCCAAACTAAGCAGAGCTTGTACTATGAGAACCAGATAACTGATAGAATACTTATATACTTTTTTTTTGTAAATACATACTTATAATACACGTATATAAGAAAAACATCCAGACCCGGAACAAATATTTGTAGATCATGCAAACATTTGTTCCGCGGCGGGTATACGCCCACTGCGCCACTGAGGTCGTTATAAAATGACTGATATTCCGCCAGGAGAGCAAGCATTCAAAAAAGTATATATAACGAAATATATTTGTTTGAGTTTATAAAGAAAATATCAAAAATAATTTCTTATTCGATCGAGAGTTTACGGCTACAACCATTACGCAACTCAAATCATTTCTGCTTCACTGATTTCAAAAGCGATTTCCTTAAGAAACTGCTTCTCAGATATTTCTTCTTCACTGATTTCTAAAGAGACATTTTAGAAAACTTACCAATAAAGAACCAGACGTATGATTTTCCGTACAATCTGTGCTTGTAGACTTCACAGAGAACTCTCCTGGCTGCCACCACGTAGAATAGTCCAACGATCACTCGTGCGTCCTGCCGTCGTAGATTCCGCACTGCGTCCGCCGGATCCGACAAGAACGACTGTCGGGTCACGATCTCGATGCTCGCTTTTTTGCAGTGCGCTTCGAGGTCTTCTACAGTCTAAGGAAATAAATTGTTTTTTTCAATGGATTCTAACAGCAAATATAAAAGTTAATAGTTGCAACTTTACACATCTATCTTACATCTTTTATACCTTATTTTCTCGATATATCTGCATGCCATTCATGCAGATATAAATACATCAATCTTATCTTAGTTATTTAGAAAATCATTAACTTCCATTAATGTTAAGGTATAGTAAAATGTGGTATCTAGGGAGAAGATTATTTGTGTACGTGCAAGTTTGTGTAAAAGTCAGTTAAAGCAAGTGTAACACCTATTTTATGCTGAGAGCTTTTGCTAATGCTGTTACCCACAATACCCACTAAGTAAGGCTACCCACCGTGAAAGATTATATTTACATAGGTAAGTATCTCTTAAAAGCTGTCCCATTTCCTAAAATGTTCTTCAGTCACGTTTATTAATTATTTGTGTCTTTAATATTAGGTCTTTACCTATCAAATTGCCGTTTTGTATGGAATAAGTGAAAGTACTTATTTTTTTAAACTTTTTTATTTCTGTTATTCAAAGTAATCACCCATGCAATTGACGCATCTTTGCCAACGCATTGACAGTTTATTGATGCCCTTCTTGTAAAAATCAGCTGGACGGGAGGCAACACACTCTTCACAGGCATTTTGTACTGCCTCTCGGGAATTGAATTTTTTACCCACTAAAAAGTTGTCTAAATTTTGGAAAAAGTAATAGTCGGTAGGTGCAAAGTCTGGTGAGTATGGCGGATGAAAGAGAGCTTCCAACCCCAGCTCTTGCAGCTTGGAGACTGTCTGTTGTGCAGTATGGGGTCGCGCGTTGTCGCGAAGGAGCAGTGGGGACGACCGATTGACCAAAGCTGGTTGCCGATGTGCAAGCTTTTCCATAATTGTCTCCAGTTCTTCACAGTACACATCTGCAGTAATGCTCATGCCTTTTTGTAAAAAGCTGTGGTGAATCACACCCGCACTAGACCACCAAACAGTGACCATCACCTTTTTAGGGGTCATTTTTGGTTTAGGGCATTGCTTTGGTTCTGAACCAGGATCTAACCAACTTGCTGAGCGCTTTCGATTGTCGAACAGAATCCATTTTTCATCGCACGTAACAATTCGGTTCAAAATTCCTTCATTTCTTTGCCTATTGAGCAGCGCGAGGGAGGTCTCGACGCGTACGTTGCGCTGGCGATCGTTAAGTTCGTGGGGCACCCATCTATCAAGTTTTTTTACCTTGCCTGTAACGGACGATCAAAGACGGGGCAGGATCGAATCTAGATTTGAAATGTATTAGGTAGTTATAAGATCGAATCAGATTCGAATGTTAATAGGTAGCTAAGATTGTAACAGTTTAAACTTGTAACGGTCAAAAGAGTGAGATAGCTATAGATAAGTCCCCGTCTAACTTTGCTGGAAACTTCGATGTATTAAGAATTGTATAACATGATTTGTGAAAGCATGAATTACGATCCCCGCACCATGGCTAGGGCGAGGAGTATTTTTGTATAAAGGTAAACCGTTTTTAGCTAGAAACTTGTGATCATCAAGAACGCGATTTATACCTTGTAAACTAGCAACTAAGAAGAAAAGTAAATACAGTCCACTTTTGCACAGTACCGAGTCTATCATTGAAGCCTGGGTAGGACCTCTACAAGTTTTGGTCCTACGAGCCGGATAAGCCGTTCCTACAAGTTTTTGGTCCTCCGACCCGGATAAGCCGTTCCTGCGACGACCGGACCAGTTGTTCCTGCGGAGCCGACAAGACCCGCTCCACTGGATTTTGAAGAAATAGTTACATCGTATAACCACTGAAGACGGCGCGGGCTTGAAGATCACCCAACGGTGCGACGAGCATCGTTGTCAAGACCGGCGCAAGGGCACGGGGTGCCTCAAGATAAGCCCGCGTCCGTTGAAGACAAAGTGTTAGGGACCGCTAGGTAGGTAGGGCCATCAAGTGCTGAAGAAGATGACCACCAGGAGCCCACCAGTGACGAGGGGGAAGAAGGCTGCACTTCGCGTCTACGAAGACTACCCCGCGTCCCCGTCCGAACCCGCGCTTCCGAATGCTCCCGTTGAGCCACGACCCGCCGAAGCGGGACCCTCCTCCGCTCGCGTAGCGTCAGAGACGACCGCGCCCGCGCCCGCGACCGAGGTAGCACCGCGAGTGACCACACACGCCGAGCCCGAACGCCGGCGTGCCCAGTCCGTCCGCTCGCAACGCTCCACCGCCAGCGCGATGGCAAGGATCCGGCAAATTGAATTTGAAGCTGAAGAACGACTGGCCGAGATTAAGAGGCAAGAGCTCCATATTCAAGCGGAACTTATTAGAAAGAGGTTGATTGGCGAAGTCGCTACAATACGGGAAGAAGATGAACAAGAAAGCATCCAGGGCACGGGTGCACGAAACGGAGCCCTAGACACAGAACACAGAATAGAGGACTGGCTCCAACGCTATCATAAACGGGGGGAGCCAGAACAAGTGACGGATCAGGATATCAGGTATCGCTCATCGACCACGAGAGAACAGAATACTGAGCGGTATCCTCCGATTACGAACAATCGGGTCACTTTTGAACCACGAACGCTGCGAGACAGATCACTCACGCCGGACCGAACGCGAGACAGAGGGATTGATCGGTTAACGGAAGCCATAGAGAAGATGGCTCACCGTAGACCACCTCCGAGACAGACGTACGACCTACCTGTATTCGGAGGTGCTGCGGGGGATTGGCTACCGTTCAAGGCAGCCATGAAGGAATCGACGACCATCCACAAGATCTCATCGGCTGAGAATCTAGCGAGGCTTAGAACATGCCTGAAAGGCGAAGCCCGTCAAGCAGTGTCGGCTTTGTTATACACTGCAACCGAACCGGCAGTTATAATGAAGACTTTGGAACAATGCTACGGTCGCCCAGAGATGATTATAGATAACGCGTTAGAAGAGATTAAGAAGCTACCGCGACTGGGCGCGACCGCAGGCGAATTAAACGCTTTTGCCATCAAACTACAGAACCTGCAGAACCCGATGTTTGCGCGACAGGTAGCCGAGAAGTTGACACCACATATCCGATCAAAATGGTGCGACTATGCAGAGGAATTTGGCAGCATCAATGAACCAGAAATATTAACGCTGTCCCAGTTCCTGATGAGAGAGGCAGATCGCGCAATGCGATACGCGTATACAGCTACGCCTTCGCAGAGCACCTCAAAGGCCCGACCCATAGAGCAGCGACCCAGGGTGAACGAACGAAATCGTGGGTCGGTGTACGCTACACAGAACGCGGCATCGGAGAAGAAGGAAGCCTCAACGAATAAGAACGCAGCAACGGACAAGAACGAGTGCCGTTGCTGCGGGGGCGACCATAGAACCGTCGAGTGTAGAAAGCTCACGGCGATGCCAGTAGACAAGAGATGGGGATGGGCCAAAGAGACAGGCATATGTTTTCGCTGTCTGAACAGCAAGCATAGACGCTTTATGTGCAAGAGCAAGCGATGCGGAGTGGGTGAATGCACACGTCCGCATCACGCACTGTTACATGCGCCGAAAACAAGGAACGAGGGTGCCAGTGAGCAGGGCCAGACCGAGGAATCAGCCATCACTGCATCTGCGCATCTAACAGCAAAGAATCAAGTCCTACTGAAGGTGTGTCCAGTCGTGATTAAGGGCAGTAACGGAATGGAAATTAATACGTATGCGTTACTGGATGAAGGATCAACGATAACTCTGATCGATGAAGAGATCGCCGCGATGATCGGAACGGAAGCCCCGACAAAAGCCTTGAACATCGTGGGGCCTACGACTAGTCAGAGGAAACCCGAGAGCCGGGTAGTGGATATCGTGATCCGAGGACACAAGTCGGACACACATCGGATCACAGCGCGTACTGTGAAGAACCTGACCTTAGGAAATCAACTCGTCAGTACCGATGTGTTAAAATACGCGCATTTAAGGAAACTCCGTCCAGAAGCCGTGTGCTATGCGTCAGCGAAGCCACGCATACTCATCGGGGCCAACAACTGGCATCTTATTGTGACGAGGAAGCTTCTGACAGGGAAGAGAAACCAGCTAGCTGCATCACTAACGCAGCTGGGATGGGTTATCCATGGATAAATCCCCAGGAGCACAATAAGACAGCAGGAGACGGTACTACACGTCCATACGTGCCAAGGTGTCCAGAACGGGCAAACTTTGAACGACCAAGACGAGGAATTAAGCAAGCTCGTGAAAGCACACTTTGAGATAGATGCTTTGGGCGTTTCAATTAAAAGAAAGCCAAACGCAAAGGATGAGCGGGCTCAAAGCATTTTCGACAGAACAGCGAGACGAGTGAACGGTCGTTTTGAAGTGGGACTACCTTGGGCCAGCGATGAGGTGAAGATGCCGCACTGCTACGACATGGCGATACGACGCTTACATGGGATCGAACGTAAGATGGACAGATCGCCGGAGTTTAGAAGTGCATACACCGCGCAAGTGGAGAAGCTGCTAGAAAAGGGTTATGCAGAAAAGAGCGAGGAGGAACAGAGTCAGAACGAACATCTCTGGTTTCTCCCTCACTTCGCGGTGACAAACCCCAACAAGCCGGGGAAGTTTAGAATGGTTTTCGATGCAGCCGCGCGCGCTAATGGAACATGTCTCAACGACGCGCTGCTGGACGGACCAGATCTACTACAGACATTACATGGCGTCTTGTTTCGCTTCAGAACGAAGCCGATCGCGGTCACTGCAGACATTCGGGACATGTTCCTGAGGGTGACCATAAGACAAGAGGACCGTACAGCCCAACACTTTCTATGGCGCGGCGACAACCGAACAGATCCACCGCAGAAGTACATGATGAAGTCCATGATATTCGGAGCGAGAAGTTCTCCATTTCTGGCTCATAGCGTCAGGAACAGGAACGCGAAAGATCACGAGCGGACACACCCGCTAGTGTTTGACGCTATAACTCGGAACCACTACATGGACGACTGGGTGGACAGCTTTGAAACGGAAGAGATAGCCGCCAGAGCTATAGCACAAGTGCAAGAGGTGCATCAACAAGCGGGTTTTGAACTTGCAAGCTGGAGCGCAAGCCGTGAAGGCTTACTGGATAGTATTACCCCGGAGAACCGAGCGCATGCACCAAAAGATCTAGCGGCCAATGCACATGTATATGGAAATCATAAGGCTGAGCGGTAGGATCAACGCCGCTACAGTACCGGATCGCATGAAGGATCCACCCATTATGGACGGAGCGCACCGCTTATCACGTCTACTGATCAGGCGGGAACATGAGAAGAATAAGCACGCGGGCAGAGAACAGATCGTGAATAATCTGCGCCAGCGATTTTGGATACTGCGGTTGCGTCCGGCGGTCAGAGCGGTTCTGAACGATTGTACGCTGTGTAAGATAAGGAGAGCGAACCCAAGGTAGCCAGTAAAGGGCGACTTGCCGAAGATTCGCCTAGAGATGAACACGAGGCCGTTCACTAACTGCGGCATCGATTGTTTCGGCCCTATGTGGGTAGCGATCGGGCGGCGCCGTGAGAAGCGATGGGGAATACTCTTTACGTGTCTGGTAACGAGAGCTATACACATGGAGCTTATAGCGAGTCTCAGCACCGACTCGGCTATTATGGCTATCAGGCGAATGGCTGCCCGACGGGGGACTCCTCGTACAATCGTGTCAGACAACGGAACGAACTTCCACGGATCGGAAGTGGAATTAAAAAAGGCGTACGAAGAGTGGCTCCCAGGCCTAAAAGAGTACGCACTTAAAGAGCGGATCGAGTGGTGGTACATCGACCCTGGTGCTCCAAACCAGGGGGAGCCTGGGAGCGAATGATAAAAACGGTGAAGAGAGCCCTAGCCATCACTTTAAATAAACGTGCCCCGCGAGAGGAGGTGTTAAATACGTTAATAACAGAAATCGAGCACACCGTAAACTCGCGGCCTTTAACGCATGTACCCGTGGAACCAGAAGAAAAGGAAGCTTTAACGCCGAACCACTTTTTATTGGGGACGGCAGTAGGTTTGCCATATGTGGGAGACAGGAGGACGTGGCGCGCCGCACAAGCTCTGGCAAACTCTTTTTGGAAGCGCTGGATCGACGAGTACTTGCCTACGTTGGCGCCGCGAGGTGACGTCAGAAGGCAGCAAGAGAACGTCAAAGAAGGGGACGTCGTCATAATCGCGGACGGTTTGCTACCTCGCAACGTATGGCCGCGGGGCCAGATCGAGCGCGTGATTACGGGTCCGGACGGAGTAGTTCGGAGCGCTGAGGTGCGGACGCGGGGAGGCATTTTCCAGAGGCCAGGGAGAAGGTTGATCGTCCTCCCGATTGAATAAGAAGGCTGCGAGGATCTGCGCCGGGGGGAGACTGTAACGGACGATCAAAGACGGGGCAGGATCGAATCTAGATTTGAAATGTATTAGGTAGTTATAAGATCGAATCAGATTCGAATGTTAATAGGTAGCTAAGATTGTAACAGTTTAAACTTGTAACGGTCAAAAGAGTGAGATAGCTATAGATAAGTCCCCGTCTAACTTTGCTGGAAACTTCGATGTATTAAGAATTGTATAACATGATTTGTGAAAGCATGAATTACGATCCCCGCACCATGGCTAGGGCGAGGAGTATTTTTGTATAAAGGTAAACCGTTTTTAGCTAGAAACTTGTGATCATCAAGAACGCGATTTATACCTTGTAAACTAGCAACTAAAAAGAAAAGTAAATACAGTCCACTTTTGCACAGTACCGAGTCTATCATTGAAGCCTGGGTAGGACCTCTACATTGCCTATTTGTCGCAAATGGATCAAAATTGTTTTGATGCTAACATCAAAAGCTGCTTCTAGCTCAGCTGTAGATTGAGTTTCGTCAGCTTCCACAATCGCCTTTAATTCATCATTGTTGACCAAAGTCTCCGGACGACCACGAGCTTCATTTTTCAAGTCAAAATTTCCAGAACGGAACCGGGTAAACCAATAACGGGTTGTGCGTTCGTTTGTACAGTTCTCTCCGTAAACGTTTTTGATGTTATGTGCCGTTTGTGTCGCGTTGGTGCCACGACGGAACTCATATTCCATAATTACACGAATTTTTAATGTATCCGTTATGACGAAAAATGTTTAAATGTAATGAAAATACAACGCTAATCAATAAACAAAAGACTGAGTTTGTAAAAAGAATGTCATGTTTTTAAAACAAAATTAATTTTAATTTAGAATACAAAGCCATTCCATACTTTTTTTATATTTGAAATGACCAGTACTGAAGAACGGCAATTTCATAGGTAAAGACCTTTTATTAATAATGTTCTGTGTAACGTATTTATTTTTATCTAAGTGTAACAAGTCTGAAACCTGAAACATAAGGATGTAATATGATAAAACGTATTGTGACATTCCAAATCTTCATACACGGTGTCGGGTTTCACGTAGTCCAAACGAAAACTATCGACATCGACCCATGGGACACTCGAATCCCCCCCATGAATGTTTTATAGTTCAGGAGCTAGTGATATTTGTGTATCCTGATTTCATTGACGTAGAAATATGATTTTTTATTAAAGCCATTGAAACTTTAATGTTATTGAAAACATGACAAAAGAAAATTTTTGGATCTCTTTCTGAAAAATTTCATACTGGAATGGATAGTCGGTGACTATTACGAAGAATAACTAAATACACGCTACCTTTTTACCCGACTTATTTTTTATTCCCGTGTTTCTTAATCAACCGTCAGGTTTAGTGTATTTTTTTAACTTTTTGTGGTGTGATGTAAGCATAACAGAATGCGCGAACGCTTCAAACCCACTTATGCAGAAAAAACCAGGCTGCTCTAATTACATTGAATCCAGCGTGAAAGACCCGGCCCTATTCATTGCGGGCCACTATACACACACAACCTCCACTCGCTTTCACAATTTAAATTAACATTTTATATCTCCCTAACATTTTCTTCACAATTTATTCTAATGAAAAATCTGTTAACTTCAAAATTCTTTAATTCATTTGATGACTAGAGGCTCGCCCCAAACTGAGATATCGCGAGACTCCCATAAAACAATAAAAAAATTGTAATCTTTGACCGTCAAAATAGTGCCACGAAATAAATAACCAACTAAGTTGACCTACAGTTTGATTCAAATTACACTTAACGGGAGTTCATGTATTTAGGCTAGTTTTTTTGGGTAGAAATTGCAGTTATCTGGTTTTCAGACTTTTCCCTTTATTTGTGTCATTAAAGCTACACGCATACCAAATTTCAGCACTGTGGGGGTCACTGGTGTACCCTGTGAATTTTGTCAAAGTTCAGTTTTTACTATGGCTAATAACTCAAAACTACAAGGATTAAACTAAAAATAAAAACGAGGTTGAAATGTACTAATAAAGACCAGACGTCCCATGTGACCTAACCTAAGTATCATTTTGGTTTTTTTACTCCTCTTGAACCCTAATATCTCAATATTCCCCCCCCCCCCCCACACACACACATTTTTAGCTCATTTAGTCACACCAAAATTGTGCCATCACAACCTACCTGTATACTAAATTTCACGATGATCGGATCATTGCATCGCAAGTTATCCTCGGACAAACAAAGATACATATATACATACAACACCGATTTGCCCAAGCACATTTAGAGATCTCGCTTTGCTCGATCAATAACGCGTCAAAATTAAAACGGCAATAGGATACTTTTTGAAGCAGTCATTTTTATTAAAACGTTCGCCACTTTTCCTTAAAAGGTGCTAATGTAAAATTCCTTTTAAGAAAAGGACTTTGTTTATTTACCGAAGCATATTATGTATCATTTGATTAAAATAAAGAGAGGTTTTAGGATTTACTATTGTTTTTTGTGTCAGAGCACGGGTTTTCAATTGGAAAAGGGACGTAGGATCAATAATTTTTACCACAAGAAATACTCTGGTTAATAAAAGTTAAATAGCGTATTAGTATTATTAGGTTAACTTAGAAACGTCAGAACCATACGAAATAATATTGAAAAAAGTTCTGTGATAACATAGGATTATTTGAGAACTCATTAAATTATAAAAATAAACCTGAAACTTTCTTTTGGTGCTTACACTATAAAGCAAGAGGCTAAAAGGAATACATTACTTTTAAATAAAAAGATCCACCTTAATACACGCTAAAGCAAAACATAAAAATCTTAAGGTTGAGACTAGAAGGCCGTACATGGGGTGACGTGAAGAAGAGTGGGTCCCATTGACCGAGATCCGGAGGTTTTACATATAGTATGAACTATATAAAAAAAACGTGTATGTGTACTTATGTACGCACGTAAGAAGTTATACTTCTTTGGCGTAAAGAACAAAAATAGCTAAAGATTTCATAACGTATGCCACAACTCTTTGTTTGTAAAAGGAATAACAAATTAATATTATTATGAGTTTTCACGGAAACTTGAGAGACAGATATCAGCTAACTTCATCATCCCGCTTTTTGGCTGTCGGTATGCGCGCGCATGAGACAGTTATCAGCTAACTTCATCATGTCGCTTTTTGGCTGTCGGTGAGTGCCCGCATCGTAAACATTTTGTACCCTCATATTTTTTTCCAAATGCGCCAAATTAAGTATAACCTCAAAAAGTTAGTATAATATTTAAATACAACATATTTGATATTCCTTCTACATTTCCTTTTTGAATAAATGCACTATCTATCGTATACAAAGTATTCGCTTACGAGACGTTATGGAAATAAAGTTCAATGCTTATATTTTCCACGCATCTTAAATTTTCCGATCTTTGAATTTCAATACTCTCCCCAAGCGACCGAGAGAATATGGAAAATTCTATGAAACCAGTTTCCTTTCAATTATATTTTAAAGTAAAATGTTAATCTATTCATCGATATGACTTTTTACTCTTGGAATAATTTTTGCAGTTTTATGTGGTAAAAGAAAATGCTTTTATAAAAATGATGATGACAAATTTTAAGTGATCTGTCGCAATAAAGAAAATATACTCTCCCGTATGTGTAGCATTCATTTATCATGCAAGAAAGCCTCGCAATGCTGATTCTCCAGAGAGCGATTATGTTCTCTTCATAGCCATTGTTAAATTATGTGTTATGTAGGGTTTATTCCGGAAATTCTAAACATCTTTATAGCTCTATCACAGTACTCCCCACACCCAATATTCAGAGTTAACAGTCATAAATATAGAATGCTTATTAACTCTGTTTACCCTAAAATTATTCATGGTATCTGAGAGAATATGTTTTCTGTTTTTGTCGCATAATATGATATGCAGGAGCCTTAGGAATGACCAGATTAATTTTATCGAAATCAACTGAAATTCAAAAAACGGACGCTTTTAAAGTTCCTACACTGCCGTTGACTGAATTTCAATACGTAATAAAATCGAAATCGCCAAGTCACTCAAGGCCAATCGCGAAGATCGTTTGTCAGTCGGCAAACAAAGCGCCTAGCGTGTCATACTCCACTCGATGTCGATAGGAACAACCGCATTTCAAACGATTTCAATCACGCGACCGATATGGGGACACGAAAGCAAGTCCTACATTATCACTATCCGATATCTGGCCCTATTATCACTGATGAGCTGTTCACTGCTCCACAAGTTGGGCTATGAAAACCATTGAAATGTAAAGATAACTACTAGAAAACGGGTGCTATTTGTATCAATAGCACCCGTTTTCTGCCATATCAATAGCAGACGCCGAGACAAACGTATTTTATTTTTATCTAAGCTCATTTACGATATGCGTAGCCAGAATCTATTGTGATAGTTCAAATGGTGAGGAACGGTTGAATAAATTCAAGTTTAGTCATAAAATAAGGCGTTTAGAGATATGGAGGACGAGACTGGGTGCGGTGACAACGATCTGTCGCAGCCGCAATTATTCTCAAATTTCTTGGGAAAGCTGTTCTCTGGTTCTTTCTCGTTAATTTTAATAAGAAAAGTGAGGTAATATTTTATTTCATGGCACATTGCGTTTTTATTACTAGAACGATCGGAAAAGTAATTGCTGCGATGCGATGCAGCGCTGGCACGATGCAGTGATGCATTTTGTGGAATTTTAGAAATTCTTGTTTTGATTGGATAAGTGCGCAAAATAATTAGGTGCAGAAGTTATGTTTAGTATAAGGAGCGATAACAGGCTCACGCAAACATAGACATGCACGTAAGAAGATCTTAGATCAAGTCGGTCGAACGTTCGACTGAGATCGTTCAGTCTGTGGTTCGGTCTGTGTGTGTGCACTTATTGCCACTCTTTATACTAACTAAAACTATGTTCACTGTTCGGCGTAATGTTGCAAATTGTATTCCAATCAAATCACGCACAATCATTTATAACTCTTTAGTAAAGTCACACCTCGAGTACTAAATTGAAATATGGGGCGTGGCTGCCGCTACCAACTTAAATCAGCACATAAGAACTTTTTCATTATCCCTACCTTACGCCAAAAAATAATTATACAATAACAACTAAAATACGACAACTTTATATCTGTTGCAGTTGCATTCTAATAGAAAATATCACTACAAATTCCAATCAATCAAATATAGGTACACAACAATCAAATATACACAATCTAAGAAGCAAAAATATAACATACTAGCTGAAAGCCCGCGACTTCGTACGCGTTACACTTTTAAATGTGTAGGTAGGTAACCTATAAATAAAACTAAACTCGCTGTTGCAACTTAACTTGACACCCAATTTTTAACAAATGGGACCTGATTTATGGGATAAAAAGTAGCATATCTTGGTTATAATTTATGTACATACTAAATTTCATTTAAATCGGTTCAGCCGTTACGACGTGATTGAGTAACAAACAAACAAATAAATAAATAAACATCCTTACCATTTCAAATTTTGAACGCTACGTACGAACGTATATCTCATATGAGGCTGTGTCCTAAAAGTGCATAACCTCATTAAGCGTAGAAACCTTCAAATGAGGTACTAATATAGTACAGTGACTTTCGAGATATTCCTATTTTAAAGAGTATTTGCTTATGTTTTTAAGTGAGTTCAACCTTTTCTGAATAAAATCGGATTGAGTTTTCAAACATGTGTCAAAATAAAATGTAATTTAAATCAAAAGCACTAAAGAGTATTGATATCAACTTCAAAGCAAATCACCGCTAAAATAATATCTACCCTTTTTTAACCTCGTTAGGGGGTGAATTTCAATAAAATACGGAACATCTCTTCCATCAATTCTGTCGAAAGTTCGAAGTAGATTGGACCAAGGAATCACGTTGTCCCATACAAACTTTGCCCCCCTTTTTAACCCCCTTAGGGGTAGAATTTCAGAAAATTCTTTCTTTCCTACGTCATCGGATGCCTACGTCATACAAAGAACACACCCTCCAAGTTTCAGGTCTATACGATCAGCGGTTTAGACTGTGCGTTGATCCGTCCGTCAGTCATTCAGGACAAAGCATTTTATATGTATAGATTATTATGTACATGACTCAAACTAATAACGGAAAGAAAACGATTTTGTTTGATTGAGCACAGCTGTACAACAAATTACTAAACAATATAAAAGAGAGTGTTAACATAAATATATATAAAAACAAACATGATAAATATGTACAAACATAATACAATTAAGTAATTACCTTAAGTGGTGAGTTATAAGCCCCCAGAGGTTAAGATACGCGCAAAGAAATCTCAGTGGATCTCATTTTAAGTGAACCATTTGGTTCTTATCTTCACACTAATATTATAAATGTGAAAGTTTGGATGTTTGTTTATTTATATGTTTGATTGTTTGTTACTCAATCACGTCATAACGGCTGAACCGATTTCGATGAAACTTGGTATATAATAAATAAATAAATATTTCTGGACATTTCACACAGCGCTATCTAGCCCCAAACTAAGCAGAGCTTGTACTATGGGAACCAGATAACTTATAGAATACTTTTTTTTTTGTAAATACATACTTATAATATATAGAAAAACAGCCAGACACGAAACAAATATCTGTAGATCATGTAAACATTTGTTCCGCGGCGGGAATCGAACCCGCTACCTCCTGCGTCTCAGCCGGCTATACGCCCACTGCGTTACGGAGGCAGTCTACGTACATTACAGCCTGGATTACCATATAGGCTACCTTTTATCCCATAACTCAGCTCCCATGGGATAAAAATGGGGGGTCAAGTCAAGTTGCAACAGCGAGTTTAGCTTTATTTCTAGGTTACTTACCTACACATTTAGTATTGTAACGCGTACGAAGTCGCGGGCAACAGCTAGTAATATAAAACAAAGTCGGGTTTGTTCGAACACTTATAACTCGAGAACGGCTGGACCGCTTTTGATGATTTTTTATTGTCGTATTTCTCTCCGTCCCGAATAGCAGAATAACTATTAAAATATCGGAAAAAACATTTTCTCATACATTGATGCAGATAATGATGACCGACGTATATTGACAGCCCGCGTCATATGCATGTCAAGGAGTACGAAGTTCGCCGGGTCAGCTAGTGAGAAATAAAGTTGTTTAAACCTAACTTGACCTATCTGTTTTGTCCAATGTGTCCAAACTTACGTTTTATCTGCTTCTTCAAATTCTTCATTAAATTTTATTAGTTACACATTATTTATCTGTTTTTTTAAACTTACCGAGATAAAAACTTCTTCAGCCTGTTGTAAGATTGCTATCCTGGACCATCCAAACTTCTGCATGAGCTTGATTCTCGTAGGATTATGTACCGTCGCCGATGGATGTGTTCGGAACAGGGTGGGAAAACGCGCTCGATCAGAAAGAGCGGGTGAAGATGCACCGTAGCATAGCTGAAAAAAACATCAATTTATTCGCAAATAATGTATTTAAGGGTGTACTTTTAATTTGATTTTTCATTCCACATAAGTAATACATCATTATATAATAATGTATCCACATAAATAAGTAAATAAATATCGCTGGACATTTCACACAGTGCTATCTAGACCTAAACTAAGCAGAGCTTGTACTATGGGAACCAGAAACTGATATAATACTTGTTTATATATATTATTTGTAAATACACACTTATAACATCTCTACAGATCATGCAAACATTTGTTCCGCGACGGGAATCGAACCCACTTCAATATGTGGAATATTTGATGATGTTTATAGAATTACCTGTAAATGCTCGTTAGAATTATTTTTATTTAGAATATTAATATGTGGTTAATAGATAAAATTAGATAACCAATATCTATCATCATCAGTATTTGGTCCTAATTGCAAAGTGACTCTCTCCAGTATTCATTAACAGCCTTAGCCGATAGTATCGTTCTATTTACCACGTAAGTAGAAAACCAAATTGTGAAAGCTCACTAGCTTCTGCGATTCAAGGTGTGAATCTCAAAATTGGAAAAAGAGAGCGAATGGCCTAAGAAAGGGTGACCTAAATTCGAATGGGAACAAGGTCGAGACAAAGATCTTAGTGCAATGAAATGGTTGAATACGGGCGTAAACGATATTTCAAAAACCAGTTGCATACCCAGTTCAACTTTAGAAGCTTTTATGGAAATCATCATAACATTATCTTGTTGGCGCAAATATTATAAAAGAAAGTTATATTTTGGCTAACTCCAAGTAGAGTTATATTTGTGTGCATAGTGGTTCTTTGCAGTTTTAGAAGCTTTCGGCGAGAAATCCAATTCATATTTAAGATATTCGAAACTATTTTACACAATTTTCAACACCATTGATAAAAGATTTTTTTAAATCTTTCTTTAATAATGTACATAGATAAGTAGTTGATAGGTATATATATTATTCTATCGTGTTTGAAATTACTAAATAGAAATAAATTAACTTATTTAATTTTTTTAAACTTTTTAAATTGTTATGATATAATGAAATGTATCGTTGCTAGAAGTACGTGCATGCCATCTTGTTTTTTATTAAAATCCAATTAATTCACTCGCTTGGCTTAAAATATTAATGCATGCAGTCTGTCATCTCTAATTATAGTAGCACTAAGTTCTACCATTTGAAATGTAACCACTAAATATTGTCAGTATATGCTATAAAAATAAAAAGGTCTGATAGCACGTATTGAGCTTCTGTGTTTGTAATTCTGAAATGTATATGTATCCGAAAATAACTGAATACTTAAATATCGTTTCTTTACAATTCACAATTTTATTTGAGTGGAATCGCAAGTGCTGTGAATGCAGGAACAAATCAGTGTCAATAAAAACTGTTCGAGTTAGGGATATTTTACAGCTGCGAACTTATTACCATGTTAATTGAATTCGTAAAACTCATTCAGAATCAATCAGCGTGAGTGTATTTCGAAGTAAAATTTTATTCGAGCAATTACGGTTTTCCGACGTAAGTTACGTCCAGTCTACCAGATAACTTTATTTACTCCGGCCCCATTAACGGTTTGTAAAAGAGAAGTCGTGACAAGACTCATTACGCCAGAGCCTATAAAACGGTGTGCAACGAGCTATCGAAATCGATCAAACATCATTATCCAATCACAATACTGTTCCCAAATCTGACCCTCGTCGAGTAGGTACTAATATCCAATCGTTCGGTGTGCTTTTAATCGCTGTACTTGTCACAGATAAAGTCACACAAAGGAAAAGAAAGAAGTAAATTGGGGAGCCACACAAGAACTGTAGGATGAAAACACTGGCATTGCTCCAAAATTATGTCATCGTATAATATGGAAAACGCGCTTCTAGCTTCTTGAAGAATCAATCTTGTAGGTGGTTATGATACAAGCCTTAACGGAGGAAAATCTTTTATTTCATGGCTGTTTTGTTGGAAAACTTCTAAAATAATGGAGACTTACTCGTATCAGTAAATTTGAGAAATGCTTTCCCACAAAGCTAAGGGCTCGCTCAAAACATAGCAAAAGCATTTAATATCTTTGGTAAAACAACAGTATATTTTTATTGATACGATACAATACCCATTGCCAAAAAATTACTTTGCCGGTAATGTAATGGTTGAGCACGGTTACCTAAAGCTAACCGCTTACCGGCATTTTGGCTATCTGCCAGTACTTCAATAGTTACAGAAATACAGGTTGTACCAAACGCTTTCAGATTTTTCATTATCGATTTGAAGTAAAAATATGGATTTTGTTATAAAGTGAAGTGAGTTCATCAACTCTAATGCGTGTTTCCATCGTCTAAAGGCCGATTTATATCAGACGAGCGAATACTCATTCTATCCCAACTCTATCAAATTGTTTTAGTGTATAAGACGTAGAGCATTCTTTACGCGTTTAAACCAAATTAACATAGAGCTAGAGATAGAACAAGAGCATTCTTTCTCGATCTTTTAGTGTAAACGAAAGAGACTGCTCCGGGGATCGAGCACTTAGAATATTCTATAGAATCTTTGCGAACGCAGACCAAACAACGAAAGAATGCTCTACGTCTGTTTACACTAAAACAATTTGATAGAGTGGGGACAGAATAAGCATTCGCTCGTCTGAATTAAATCGGCCTTAAGGTATGAACCGTTTTACTGTCCAATACTAATAACCTGTTTTTTTATTTGTTTCAGAATGTTCATAGAACAGGCCACTCATTAAATAAGAGCGGGGCTATTTTAAAATGTCGGATCGGCCCGATAGATATCCGAGTTTTATGGTCCAACTGAAATAGTTTAAAAATTGAGTTTTAGATTAGAAATCGAATCTGAAAAAAAATGTTGTAGTGATCCGATAGATTGTGTTGTAAAATAGCCCCGCAGAAGTCCTTACACTACCCTAATTCATTTTTCAACGGCCACATATAAACTGTATTTTCAGACTCTAATCAAAATACAACCTACAATAGCTACAACCTGGGTATCTTTAAGTCGCGAGTGAATTGGCGAGATAGTGGTCAAACTAAAAATATATATAATAAAATATATAAAAAAAGATACTTTAGTAGTTGGCGTAATAATCAAATAAATACTTACAACCATGAGGTTCCACATTTTAGCAGCCTCCGCGACCGTGGTACAGACGGTGGAACAGCCCGCCAGTAGCAGCAACTTCTGAGGCGGGTTGTACAGGAGGTTGTACATCACACTCGCACCCAACCCTGGCTCGCACTGTCAACGGAATCGTGATTTAGAACGGGTCTATGAAATATTTTCAATAGGCATGTAGATTCAGTAGATTTGTGGGTAGTTCGGTGAATAACGAAATAAAGGGCTTTGAATTGAAAATATTCAAGCACTACGATCTACTAAAATAAAAAATGAGGCAGAACAAATAATTTTGTTCATCTCTTTCGAGCGACTTTTTCACGAATATTTGCTAAACATTAGCCTCGTTATCACAAAAAAAGTTAGACACTGTTTAACACATGTTTAAAAAAATCTTTAACAATTTTTGTTTGGGATTTTTTTAAACAGTTTTTTTAAACAATACCCGCTGTATTTAACTTTTTTTGTGGTAAAACCCTAATGCTTTTTGCGAGCTAAATAAGGCGTGAATAAACAAAAAATATAGCAAGGCGGCAAAAAACGAAACACTTCCCCAACGCCTCCTAAATTCTTACAGTCATGAAGCTATTTGGAGAGTATTGTAACCCCGAAGGCTTTATCCACCGTACAAAGCGGTCAGGCGTCCTGTTCCGTTCGTTGTAATGGAAAATAACAACGCATATCTATCGGGGAAACGGGTATTTGAAGTTCGAGAACACTGAACATAGAATGCAAAACGTTTGACCACTCACAAAACTTCTTCAGCAAATGTATTGGTTCTTGAATTTCCTTGTTTACGTTTACCAACGCTTACTAAATAAATATTGGATATCAAAAGATTTTTCTAGATTTATGTTGCGAATTTTAATAATCTATTCCAATAATTCATTTGTTTTTCAGTTCTAATACTTTATTTGTCTTCTTTTGAGCCAGTTTTATGCAAACAAAAAATAAAACTGCCACCAAAAAGTATTTATGGTACCACATACCTACTAATACGGAAATGGCTGAAAAAAGTAACACAGCACATGGCTACTGGCCAGTGTTTGTCCAAATAGTTTGAAATAAAAAAAAAAGTTATGTGCGGTGCGACGCATTCTACCAAAAAGTTGAGAAACTTTCTTTTAGTTTTCATTCTACCCATACAGTATGAAAGAAAAGTCTCTATTCTACAAATTGTTTACTAAAAAGGTTTTTATAATTTTTGCTTGTTTATTGCGTTGAAATCGCCAATTGAAAATTACCATCACGAAATACTTTAAATAACGCATGCTCAGCAAATTGATAAAAATATTAACGGACGCCGCTGTAACACTCGACCTCGATAATTCTCCTTCACTTAACGCCGCTATTATACCTTACCCATCTTATTTATAAACATCGTTTAGACCTCTTAGTTTGATTGAAAAGTTTAGAAATAAACAGAGGCGCCACTGTTTTTGAAAATAATTCTTACAAAATAATTATTACAGTATTTTGTAAGTAAAATGCTTAGTTTCATGTCACCGCGTTTGTTATTATAACGGCCAAGTTATTATCGCAATGACAGGCGACAGTTTGCTAAAAATTAAAATATCAAAGTCAAATATTTTTATTCATTAAAATCATAAGGATCTCTTTGAAACGTCAATTTTACTGCCTGTTCCTTCGCGACCAAGCCAGGAAAGAAAGGCAAGAAACAAGGCGGGTTGTTTTTTTAATGATCCTTTTACAATACATAATACAGAAAATAAATTACGTCTAAATTGTAAAATTTTAAACAAGTTGGAGCAATTTCAATCCCAAGCTTCTCTATCATCTAAATAATCCGATATTTTATAGTAGGCTCTTTTATAAAGATTTTGTTTAATTACGTTTTTAAATTTGTTATTTGTCAATTTTTGTACATCCCTTGGGAGTTAGTTATAAAAGCGTACACCTTGCACTTTAAACGATTTACTAACTTTATGGAGTCTACAAGTGGCAACAGCGAGTTTATCTTTATTTCTAGTATTAAAATTATGATTATCGCTATTTTACTTAAAGAAATTAATATTTTTGTGAACATACATTAGATTTTTATAGATGTATTGACAAGGGAATCTCATTATATTTATTTCTTTAAACTTATTGCGGAATGGAATATACTGCTGCTAAACCAGTTTTACAAATAAGAAGGGCAGGGTCTGTAGGCCATCCTCAATAATTCTCCCTATATTACGACATTAGCGTCCTTTCACAATTTTCGATAGTAACCTTCGCGTTATCAATATAAAAGTGATCCGGATCGCCAATTTGTCAAAGAATAGGCGCAAATCGATAAAGTGGGGACATTACGTTGAACCGGTGCGGAAATTCTGTCCAATAAAATTTTCTTCCGAGAACCATTCATAAATTCTCAATAATTGAATCGAACGAACCCCTCTCGCCTGCAGTATCGTTCCTAAGCTTACGATTTCAGTTCATTTGGATTTATGCGCGGCCTACGGACGGTGGCTTAGAGTTGAGAGCCCTTTTTGTTAATTACCAAAGTACCCAGTCAGCTGCGCTGGTTTCAACCTAATGGATTAGGTTAGTACTTGTCATTCAGAGAGCGAGGACATGTTATGTTATTATGTTGATTAATATAATTATAATAGTCGTTTGCGCAAACTTCTTAGCGACCAATTAACGAAATTAGTTGTAAGAGCTAGCTGGGTTTTAGAAGGCACACGTTAACTTCCACAAATAATACTTAAAGTCACATGATTTTATTAGAATACTCAAAAATACTCAAGTAGGGCTTAGTACATACCTTACTATCATTACTGTGGAGCATCAGTTTAAACCCTGACAGCAGATCAGTCCTATTGTTGACATCAAAGAGTGCCAGTTCAGCGGCTGGCATGCAAGCCTGGCCACCCTGCCAGCCACCTTCTCCCTCCATCGGGAAAATGCCTCCGATGTGCAAGTAGTCCTCTCTAAGACCCTCGCTACAGCCGCACCCGCTCAGCCATAGCAGCAGCAACGCCCGCGCCTTCCTACCCCCCACCCCCCGACACACACACTTGGCAACGATGAATAATTGCACTATAGTTTTCACTAGCAACGAATTAACATCACAACACAATGTCCTAGTTCGAAAGCTAACTAAATAACTCACAGCTTTTAATTTGACTAGCGGACGCTTTGAAAAATAAAAGTTCGCTCGCGCTCTTGGGACCGAGTCGGCATTCCATATTCCTAGGTATTGTAGACATAGCCTAATAAGCGTGAATCTTTGCATAATGTAGGGCATCAATGTGTCTGGGGGCGCGTGAAGGGCGGACCCCGCCGCCGCCGCCGCGGGTCCCGCGCGAGCCCCGGCGCCCTGCGGGGTCATCGCTCGCGGCGGGGACATGCTGTCATTGTTCTCCTCCTCTCGCATTTTCCATCCTCTCCTGTAACAAATTATTTAAACTTTAGCACAAAGCGTAGACTATTTAATTTGAGGACACGGAATGTAATTTCTTTTCAGGACTTCGCGAAGTCTTGCAGCAAAATATCAACTGTTTAGAACTAGAGGCGTTTAACATATGGTTATAGTCTAGATTATATGGTACCTACCTAGGTCATATAATTTTACCCCTAAATAAATATTGGAATAGCGTCAGTAATAACTTTAACAATAGTTCGTTCGTCCATTGTGAGAGAAGAACAATTGTTGCCATTCATCGATATCAATCTTTGCCAATAGGGCGAGTTTCAATTTAATATTGGCGCCTAGAACGCGCGAACCACTTGGATAACAGTAGCTTTAAAGGAAATAGACTTACCAGCTAACTTTAGAAAAATCCTCTTCAATATTATATCCTCACAGTATTCGCTAACGTGCAATACCACACCGAGTAATTGATAGGTTAATGACTTGTAGTTTTACTCCTTTCTGTTACCGCCGTGGAAAACAATGAAGCAATGGTGTTAAGTTAAATTAAAATGATTTAAACAAATCATTTTAGTGTGTAATGAGGTTGTTATCCGGTATAATGTTGTTATATTACAAATCAAATTACCGGAGCGTTCATCCGTGTGAAATCAGTCATGTCAATTTTGCGAGGGTGGTTGCTCAGTTGTATTTGTGGTTATATCGCAACCAATCAGGGCAATAAAAAAGACTTTATACGGTGATATACTCGAACAATTTAACACTAAGTAGAACCGTCTTTTTACGTCACATTTTGAGAGACCTATAGTATCTTATTTGTGAATTTATTGCTGAAAATATATTAAAATATTAGCACTCGGCGTGTGAAGCTACCTTTACTCACTTTTAATACCGAGACGACATGATTGAAAAATAAATCGGATTATTTATGCGCGTTCCATCTTTATCAGATCTGTAACGATGAACCATATCAGACGACGCAGGGTTCGTTTTAAACCAGGAAACTGATAGTCGAATATGTACCTAGGTGTCGGCTGAAGGTATTCCTGTGAGGTAGCTTTTGCACGGCTATAAACCTGTTACGTGGAAGGTGATCAATCAGTGATTGAGTTTACACTTTAGTAGAGTATCTCTCCCACGTTGTTTATCTTACGACATTTGCACTCCGTATCAAATGATATATTGCTTTAACGTGAAACTTCTGAATTCATATCACAAATGTAAACGACGTACAACAATACTCTATCACAAAGTTTGACCGCACTGTAAATAGCATTTACGATGCTTTTCAGTTCAGCCAGATGACAGTTTAGTGAGTAAATGAAACTTTCATTACATGGAAACCATTGTGCGGTAAATTTTATACTTTGGTAGAGCGGGTTGTCCGCCTACGCAATCACTTTTCAAATCTTATTTTACTGATTTATACTTCAATTTAGCTTCAAAGGTTTCAATAAACTAGCGGAAAAAACAGCGAAAAAGAGAGGTGAGATTATAACGTGATAAATAAATACTTTGACCCAACGGTTACTAAACTACAACTTATAGGTATAGGTAGTTATATTATGATAACTAGTGGTTCGCCCCGAACTGAGATCTCGCGAGTCTACCATAAAAACAAAACAAAATTATTCGTAATCTTTGACTATCAAAATAGTGCCACGAAATAATAACCATCTTACTTGACCTACAGTTTCATTCAAATTACAGGTAACGGGAGTTCATCTTAATTGGTTCCTCTTTTTTGCGGTACAAATAGCAGTTATTCTAAACTTCAGACTTTTGCCTATATTTGTGATACAAAGCTACACGCATACCAAATTACAGCACTGTGGGGTCACTGGTGTACCCTGTGAATTTTGTCAAAGTTTAGTTTTTATTATGGCTAATAACTCAAAAACTACAAAAATTTTACTAAAAGTAAAAACGGGGTCGAAATTCACTAACGAATACCTTTCATTTGACGTCTCACTTGACCTAATACCCTCATTTTCATTTTTTTTACCCCTCTTGCACCCCAATATCTCAACAACCCCCCTCAAAATTTTTAGCTCATTGAGTCACACCAAAATTGTGCTATCATTACCTACCTATATACCAAATTTCACGATGATCGGATAAACGCTTCTAAAGTTATCCTCGGACAAACAAACATACATACATACAACGCCGATTTGCCCAAGTTGCCAAGTAAAATCCAGATTTTTATATATATCAACTCAGAGCTTAGTACCTTGCTGTAATTAAAATCAGACGTATAATGATGCTAATAAAAATTCGCGAAAAAAGTATAATTTTTCAACGCACCTCTTCTTAGTCCATAAATAGTGTAGCATTCAATCTCATTGTGTTTAAATAGCATCCACTTCCCGTGGATGGATAGCAGGAGGCTAATGCAATCAGCATCGGCTATTGAGGCAATTGCTACGGAAATCACATAAAAGAGCCATCAGACCGTCCCATGCCCACTTTTCATAAAGGGTTTCTATTTATTTTTAGTGGTAGGAAATAGTTATATGTTTCTTTATTGTATCTGAACTGATTGAATGAGAAGATTGGGTAAGTGAAATACCTACGTCCACTTAATACACAAGCTTACTTTTGGTTTTCTTTATTGAATATGAAATAGATTTTTGGGATTAGGTATTCAGCGTAGTAACACTGTAAATAACCAATGTAAAATGATTAGGTATCTAAGACCGTGGAATATAAATCAATTCAAAAATGTCACTTCGGAAAATAGTAGCTTTAATTCGATTTTAAAACACCTACAAGTTGCTTCTTTTTGGCAATCTTTCGAAAATATTATATTTATAGAAATTTCAATTTACAAATCAAAATCTTATTAAAGTGGCCAACTGTACATACTTACATGGCCTTTTATCGTAAATACTAGGTATTTATTTGTTTATTTTCGGAGATAAAAACCTAGTAGGTACGAGTATACTAGTGGTTCGCACCGAACTGAGATCTCGCGAATCTTCCAAAATAAATATTATTCTTAGGGCGACTTGCACAACGATACCTAAACGTATTTAGTGGCTAAATATGATTTAAGGAGTTATTAAATCATACAAATACTTCAAATTTAAACATGTTTAGTCGCTAAATACGTTTAGTGATCTTTGTGCATGCCGGCTTTAACCTTTGACTAATAAATTGGTTTCACGAAATGCATAACCAACCTACTTCACCTACAGTTTCATTCAAATTAGATGTACCGGGGGTTCTTTTGACTTGGTTAAATTTTTTTGGGGTACAAATGGCAGTTATTCTGGATTTCAAACTTTTGCCTATATTTGTGTTACTAAAGCTACACGAATATGAAATTTCAGTGTTGTGGGATCACTGGTGTGCCCTGTGAATTTTGTCACAGTTTTGTTTTTATTATGGCTAATAACTCAAAAACTACAAAGATTAAACTAAAAATAAAAACGTGGTTCAAATGTACTAATAAAGACCTTTCATTTGACGTCCCATTTGACCTAATAGCTTCATTTTCATTATTTTTTACCCCTCTTGAACCCCAATATCTCAACAACCCCCCCATATTTTTAGCTCATTGTGTCACACCAAAATTATGTCATCACTACCTACCTATATACTAAATTTCATGATGATCAGATAAACGCTACGAAAGTTATCCTCGGACAAACAAACATACATACATACATACCACGCCGATTTGCCCAAGTTGATTTGGAGATCTCGCTTCGCTCGATCAACTAGATCAACGACGAGTTTAAATAGAAAACAAAGCTGGTTCGTTTGTTTGTGATCTAATGAAAGTCATCCTAGTCCTCTACAGCTTTTGAAATAGACAAAACGGAAATTGTAAAAGGAAAAAAAAATATGTGCAGCGGAAGAGAAACCTCGATACCAGCCATTTGCTTTTATGCTGTAGTACATTCGCTTCGGTTCATTGCAGGGGTCGTTACGTAACGGATCTTGAGCCTATTGTTATTCGCAAGTGCTACTGTTACCGTACATCATGTGAACAACCAAACCTAGTCTTATACTCGTTCTATACTAGTCCTTAGGAACTAAAGTACTAGTGGTTCGCCCCGAACTAAGATCTTGCGAGTCTCCCATAAAAACATAAAAATATTATTTGTACATAATCTAAAATATAAAACCAACTAACTTGACCTACAGTCAAAATCAAATTACAGGTAACGGGAGTTCATGTTAATTGGTTACATTTTTCGGGTAAAAATTGCAGTTATTCTGGATTTTAGACTTTTTCCTATATTTGTGATACTAAAGCTACACGCATACCAAATTTCAGCACTGTGGGGTCACTGGTGTACCATATGAGTTTTGTCAAAGTTCAGTTTTTATTATGGCGAATATCTTAAAAACTACAAGGTTTAAACTAAAAAAAAGGGTCGAAATGTACTCACAAAGACCTTTTATTAGACGTGCCAATTGACCAGATAATCCTATTTTGTTGTTTTTTACCCCTCTTAAACCCCAATATCTCAACCCCCCCCCCCCCCCCTCCCCCGACAGTTTTAGCTCATTTGGCACACCAAAATTGTGCCATCATCTATATACAAATTTTACGATGATCGGATAAACGCTACGAAAGTTATCCGTTACGCCGATTTGCCCAAGTTGATTTAGAGATCTCGCTTCGCTCGATCAGTTATTAAAAGGTGTTTAAGATAAAAGGCGTGAAGAAGCCGAAGACACGTTTTAATTGAACGAAACCTGTGAGGTTGGGCAGTTCTTATGGGCTTGTTCCGTCATCTCATCTCAAAAACAGAATTGCATTTTAGGGGTTTAAACAAGCATATTCTCATATACCTAGCAATTAATTACCCGCAATAATTGAGCCCCACTTAATACTGTAACTAGTAGACAATAGATTGCGCATGTGGTGCCGAACAATAGTGCTAGGCTTTGCCGGCATAACATATATAATTGCCGTTTAAATGTTACTCATACAGAAGCCCCTTTACTCACAGGATAGGTTTAAGTTCAACACTTTATAAGGACGAAGAACAAAGTCCGTTTGAAATAGTCAATAAACTCTATTTATTTAGAACCGATTGGCGAGTGGAGTCGAGGAGACTCAACAAAACTCTTTGTTTTAACTTTTTAAATTAAAGCGAATTTCTTTTATCTGAATTGGAGCCTGAAAACTTCAACAATTCGAGCAGCTTTCTGTCGTGAAGCTATGAATTTTATCTTTAGAAGTAAAGTTTAATTTGCAATAGATAAATTTCTGGAAGCTGTGCCTCGCCAAGGGGTAAACAGCCGAATAATTTCTAATTTTGAGTTCTTATAGTTAGGTTTATGAGCGTTTATGAGGGAAGGATCGCCTTAATTAATGTCTGGAAAAAATGACCTTTAAAATAAATTTAAACGTAATTTTTATATATTTTTTATTTATCTAAAGAATTTAGGGTCGTATGCTCGGCTACACATCAAGCTATAAATTTTCAGTATAAATTGCCCTTGAATTGTCTAGACTTTCCGAACAATGAGAGGTCAGCTTAAGCTGGAAATGTAATAACTTGATGTGTAGCCGTGTGTACAATCTCTACAAACGTAATAAAAAAATACTTTTAAAACTTAATACGATATTAGACTTTGGTAAGTACATTTCTAAATTTTTTAATATCATCATAAAAATTTCAAGGCTACACGGGACATGAACCCGCAAGCTTCCTCTTGATACGAGGACACACTTCCAACTATGCTACCAGGCTATTCACGTCAGGGTCGAAATTAGTGAGAGGATTCAAATTACGACTAAAGCGCTGTTAGCTCCATCTACAGGAAAACTTATACAGTTTTTATTGACCTGCTCAATGCCAAACGTCGCAGTTTAGTACATTGACAAGAGATGTCACGTTGCTTATTTTTAAATAGTATTTTTATTTTATAGTGTTATCCGAACACATACGGAAAATTCGAGGAGTTTTAGTATCATCACAAAAATTGCGCAGACATGGTAGCGTGGCGCGTGCGCGACTGAATTCGTCGCTCGCTCTCTCTCCACTTGATACCGAGTCAAAATTAAGGTTAAAATTGTCCAAAATTACTCCTTCAATTTACTCCATTTGCGACAAGAAACAAGCACACCCATCACATTACTATTAAAAAGATATTTCTTTTAGCACTTTTTTGTTACCTTTTATTGAAATAAAAACCTTATTTTCTTCAACAGTCAATGTGATTATTTTCTTTGGGGGATTTAATTAGTTAGTTAAGGGGTTCGCTGTCACATGGAAACTTTAACAGGGGTTCGTGGAGCCGAAAGTTTGAGAAACCCTGATCTAAGGTAACCTTTGATATTCTAAACCATGTTTATAAACATAGAAATACTATACATACGAAAAAATATTCAACTGTTAATAATAATAGCTAAAGCATATTTTATGGTATCCAAATAACTCGTTGATCTTGTCTACTGATAAAATTGACGTCATACTGAAACTGAAGGGTAGAGATAGTCAACAGCTTTATTGAATTAGTTTTATCAGATCTTTATGTCCAATCTCACTATCTCTAAACAGGCTTGTAGAGGGTCAACAGTCATAAAGTAGACCTTGGCAAACTATAAACATAAACTTAACGAGCTTTCGCGGATACCCCGTCCTAATTCCAAGATTAATTAAAATACGCTGTTTGTATTAGACAATAAAATCATGGGTACACTGCCACGCCACATGTATGGCGACCTAATTTTTATATATTTTTTTTGTTTTATTTATATAACTTCAAAGTAAAGAATTTTTTATACGTATAATTTTAAAAGGGCATTGAGTCGCTAGTTGTTTCTTAATTGGATGCTTGCCTGACCGAAAAGTCTAAAACATTTGAGGAGCCCTTCTTTATTTGAATTATCTTATTGATCAAGCGAAGCGAGATCTCAAAATCAACTTGTACAAATCGGCGTTGTATGTATGTATGTATGTGTTTGTTTGTCTGAGGATAACTTTCAAAGCGTTGATCCGATCATCTTGAAATTTTATAGAAGGTAGTGATAGCACAATTTTGGTGTGACTAAATGAGCTAAAAATGTTGGGGGGGTTGTTGAGATATTGGGGTTCAAGGGGGGTAAAAAAAAATGAAATTGAGTATATTAGGTCAAGTGGGACGTCAAATGAAAGGTCTTCATTATTTCATTTAGACTACGTTTTAATTTTATCAAAGTCTTTGTAGTTTTTGTGTTATTAGCCATGATAAAAACAAAACTTTGACAAAATTAACAGGGTACACCAGTGATCCCAGAGTGCTGTAATTTGGTATGCGTGTAGCTTAAGTGTCACAAATATAGGCAAAAGTCTGAAACTCAAAAAAACTGCAATCTGTACCCGAAAAAGAGTAACCATCTTACATGAACTCTCGTTACCTGTAATTTTAATGAAACTGTAGGTCAAGTTTTTTGGTTATTAGTTTCGTGGCACTATTTTGAGGGTCAAAGATTACGAATAATATTTTTTTGTTTTATGGGAGACTCGCGAGATCTCAGTTCGGGGCGAACCACTAGTTAGATTTTAATTTGCGCTGTCACCGTGCTCCTCAATGTTCTGGCAATCTCTGTGTAACACCTGACTTATTGACCAGGATGGACCAAGGGCACAAAAAACTTACCAAACAGCTAATATTCTGTCGTTTTTTTTTTCAAGTATAACTGATCCTGGTACCTGGTAAGGCAGCTTAGCTTACGGTTGCCACCCAGACTATACAGTCTTCATCATCATCCTCATATCAGCCACAGGACTTCCACTGCTGAATCCATATATGTATAGTGTATTTGATAATATATTCACAAATATGAAAGGGGTTATTCTGATGAGCATAATAAATAAATTAGTGAAATTTTTGCCATAGAAATGTGAAATTTATTTTTGCATGTAAAAACAAACACTATAATAAACTTATATTGTTCTATTGCATAATGCTTGCCATCTAACCACAGATACTGTATTGGTGACTTCTCGAGATATCTCTTGTTATCCCTTTCTAATCCAAAACTCGCAGCAATTTCCGAAAGAGATATCAAATCTGCCTTTATTTTTGGATGTCAATTACAAAAGTAGGCAGTAAGTTTTATATCGAATTAAACACCTAAACTTAGTCGATTTTCTTTAAAATTTGATAATATAACTAGTTATTAGTTTTTTTTTCGAGTAGTCTTTGTTTATGTTTTAAGAAACCGTCACTTGAATATCAGTATATTACCAAACACCCTGTATTTCCAGAGCACCCATTCTTGTGCTGCACCCAACGGCTCCCATCAACCTTTATCAGGTCATCTTTCCATCTAGTGGGAGGCCGTTCTATGCTGCGCTTTCCAGTGCGTGGTCTCTACTCGAGAACTTTTCTGCCCCAACGGCCGGCGGTTCTTCGAACCATGTGCCCCGCCCACTGCCACTTCAGCTTACTAATCCTTTGTCCTATCAGTATCTGAGTATGTAAGTTTATAATTTGTTTTTAACGCCAAATTTACATTAAGTCAGTTATTGACTTCATATTCAAGACAAGTAAGTGCTGACCTAAGTATTCTTGCGGGATATTTTTAAGTCAGCCCGCTCCCCCTGCCATCCGCACCGGTCCTACTTGTTATTGAGCTTGTGTACAACAAACCACATTGACTTTAATAACGTGCACACACCCTGAAGAAATAACCACGACTGACTGACTATTAAGTACACAGTGTGAGTCAGTTCTCGGCGTCAGTAACTGACTCAATGTAAATCCGCTTCAACTTTTCGTATTATAATTTACTGTCACACAAGTTTACCAGAGGGTTAGGTAGTCATAGAGACAACGGATCTCCACTTACTTTGATCGTGACATACATCTTTTTTTCATTCACTGACGTCAAATTTTTCAAATACGTATGTACATACAAATATTGTGGTCGTTTGTTTCAGTTATTGTTGACCTTTATTTTTACCGTGGTCTTCCTTTTGCACCAAAATATGTATATTTCAAGCAACGTGGAGTTTTCGTGTAAACTAGCTCCTATAAGCTTACCTTTCTGCACCATGCTGTGTTAATCCTATAAGCCGATAATCAGGGTATTATGCTTAGTAGTAACAAGACCCTTCTAAGCTGTTACATATTAAAAACAGTAGACACATTATGTTAAATAATAGTATTGTATAAATGCTCATATAATTTAATTATTTTCAATAACGGCAGCCATTTACGGGAAACAATATACTACTGTTACGCTGTTACACAATAAGAAATAGCCGAAGTTTCTCGAAGGCTTTTGTCTTACCTGCTATGTTATTGTTTGCGTTTGCGCAGGATGGGGATTGGTCATTCTGTCGAAACACCGACCCTTTTTCTGGAACGTTCGAGATCGCTCTAGTGTAGTGAATTGTGTGCGATATAAATAGGCCGGAGAGATGGCCGGACGGTCAGTCTGGATTTGGCTATACGTGCGAACATTTCGGTGACTTTAAGTGGTGCAACAGTGGTGTGAATTAGTGTGATGTGATTACGTGTGACCAAGTTCGTGTATTCATCGTTTTAGTGTTGAATAAAAGTGTTATTTTGGTTAGACTGATTCCCATTATTTTATCCCGAACTCTCAGCTCGTAACACTACATAAAAAAACAGCTTCTTGTGGATATAGATAGTCGTAATATTAATTTACATCATTATTATTTATTTAAAACTGATTCAAGATTGATTTTCTCGTAATATAGATAAAAAAACGTGTTATTTGACAAGACCCCAACGTGAGATTCGGCGAGATTCGGCTCGACCCCCTCCCCGCCTGAACACCTCACGTAATTACTGGACGCCCCCAAAGTAATAAATAATAAATAAATATTGCTGGACATGTCACACATCGCTATCTAGTCCCAAACTAAGCAGAGCTTGTATTATGGGAACCAGATAAATAATAGAATACATATATACTTTTTTATGTTAATATATACTTATAATTTATATAGAAAAACATCCAGACTCGGAACAAACATCTGTAGATCAAGCAAATAATGGCGGTCAGGCTTCTCTTATTGTGTGTCTGATAATCTAGCGAATGTCATCGTGTGAAATAAATGTTTTAATTTCCAAGCCAGCTATATTACAATTTGATATGAAATAAAAAATACAGTACAGTTCAGTTCAAAAGACATTTTGAAACGAGTACATAGTACAGCGAATTCTACCAAAAATTCTGCAACTTTAACTCTTAACATACTATTTCCATGTCAATATAATATAATATAATGTCAATAGTTTTTCACCAAAGATATTTAGCGTCCAGTTTTGAAAGCCTCTACAAAATACATTTACAAAATAATTTTAGCTTACTCGTACATTGATAGGTATAGTTCGTACACGTTACTTGATGAAGGTTGACACTTTGTTTGGGTTTCAATTTTAAGACACATAGTTTGCGATTCTATTTTGATGATTAGTGACTACCTACCTAGTTTTTGACTCTTTACTATCGGTATATAACGTGTTAAGTATACGTAAAAAAAATTACGTGTGAACATGCTGCAGTTTTTATGTAACCTGTGTCATCCCACTGCTGGGCCAAAATCTCCCCCACTGTTGCTCACCTGTCAAATTCCAGCAGTTTATACTCTTTATTTTAATACTTAAAAAAATCAGTGTAAATTATTTATTTTTATTTTATTTTCAGCATGTAATTTTATTTAAAATGACAAGAGCTACCTATTTTTTTTAATATCGCTGGACATTTTACACAGCGCTATCTAGCCCCAAACTAAGCAGAGCTTGTACTATGGGAACCAGATAACTGATAGAATACTTATATACTTTTTTTTGTAAATACATACTTATAATATATAGAAAAACACTCAGACACGGAACAAATATCTGTAGATCATGCAAACATTTGTTCCGCGGTGGGAATCGAATCCACTACCTCCTGCGTCTCAGCCGGCTATACGCCCACTGCGCCACGGAGGCAGTCCATTATTATCACATGTTGACTAAAGGACGTCTACTGTTGAAAGAGAACTGTTGCCAAAGATTTTCAGCGACCAAGATTTCCAAGCAATGCTCACCTTATTACCTTATTGCAATAAGAATTATATTAGCGACTAAAAATAAAGATTTCAAAACAGCTTCATAAATCTCGAACAGTGTTTGAAACTACCATTAGTGAGTCACATCTCCTGTCGTAACTTTGATTGAACCCATTTAAGTAGATAGCACATCTTATATAATATTTACTTGGGTTTGCTGTTTTCGTGAGGTGGAAAATCCAAGCGTAAAGATAAATGAAAACAACACAGTTTCCGCGGTACATGAATACCATCTTTCTAAAAACTCTTATACCTTACATCTTAGGAAATTCTAAAACTTTAATCTCATTTTCTTAATAAAATATTGATACTTATGTATCTTCTCCGCGCGGTGCGGAAAGAGATGGAATATAGTCAAATGTATGCGTTAGAACAGGCTTTGCTAGTGTTTCGCTTCTCCTACACGGGACAAGACATGACGAATACTGCGGTTCCGCTGTTACGGTTCCGCAGCGGAGCTGTGCTACGGGCAACACGGCGATCGCCAAGCGAGCATCGCTGAGCGCGTATCGCTGAGCGAGTGTTGTAGTCGCTGCAACAAAATAGTGGAGAGCGAGTTCTCGCCGGCAATATGAACGGCCAGCGATCAACTATTAATATACGTGTCTCTTTTACTGACACGGAATCTATATCTTTTGTTAGTTTCTTGAGCGTGAAAATAGTTGATAGCTAATCGATTACTCGCCGGCGGTGAGACAAGTGCCTTAAGGTGTCAGTAATAAATTAAATTGGTATGAGTTGAGAACTAATCTTGAAGTTGTTGACGAGTACGTCTACCTAGGACAAACAACCAGTCAGGTAGGCCCAACTTTGACAAAGAGATCATTCACGAATCCAACTCGGCTCGGCAGCGTTCGGGGAGTTCCCCGTGTCCCACGTGACAACTTCTCATACAAAACACCTCAGTCTGAAGACGAAAGTGTTTGATCAGTGTGTGTTACGGCCCTTACTAGACGGAAAGGCGACCTGATTAAGGTTGCTGGGGGATATTGGTTACTGGCTGTACAAGATCAGTCGTTCTTGAAATCTATGAGGGAGGCCTATGTTTAGCAGTGGACATTCTATGGCTGATAAGATGATAAATAAATTAAATATTTACAATTGTTGGCGTAAATTGAGAAATTTGGGAACTTCAGTTAGCTCATTAAAATAACTTATAAAAAGTTATATAAATATTATGTCAGTTTATAAATAAATGTGACTGGGGCAAAAACCCATAAAATAATAGTAAATTATATACCACACACACCAGTTGCAATGTTGGCTAACATTGCAACTGGTGTGTGTGAACTAACCCACGGAATAAATTCCATCGGCGCCATTGTTGTGAACAGTCGTTAGCTCGATAAGGTGTCTCGCACAAAGAAATAAACGGTCGTTTGTTCAAGGCGTCGAAAGGAAAAGCAATTAGCTTGAATGCAAATAGCGAAGGTACCCTACCGTTCTAGACATTTGCATGCAAAGCGACCCGTGCGGATTCAAGGGCGCTTCCGTTCGAAACTTCGGAGTACTAAAAAACCAATAACCCACCCGCCCCTTTATTACTGACAGAATGTAAAACTACATTGACTATTGTAAAGCAGCACAAAAATGTATTATCTTTGTGATAGTCATGCTGGGATATTGAAATTCCACCCGGACCCAGGAGATTAACATCAAATGAACTGCACAATTTATTTTTACTATAAGCATTATCAATTCTGCTTAAAATGCTAAACGGACCACTAAATTGCTTCCGTAAAATGGAATTAATTGCAACTGAAAATGTACTGTTGATAAAAATGCAAATAAGCTCTCATTTAAGAATGGCAAAGGCAAATATTAGCAAGCCATCGTGTCTAACGTTTCACCGTTTAGTGTTTGCTCGATTACTATCACCCTAATCTTGTTAACAATTCATTTGTTTGGAGAAGAGTTTTCATGCAACGTTTAACGTGAGTCATTCCGATTTACGCGATACCATTTGGAGAAATGTCTAATTAACCTGCCTATCGAACAATTTATTACACGAACCCTGAATGCTTGGGAATAGGTGATTCGGTACGATCCTATTGAATGCGGTGTTGAGAATAAATCACTGGGCTGTAATTTCGGCAGATGGAGCATTTGAAGGAATTATTGTTTGGTTAATGTTTTCCTGAGCGGACTGGAACGTGACAGTACAATACACCATGTTTTTATTTCATTTCATTTATTTTTTCATCCACTGTAGGTACATAAAGGACACAAAGTTACGTCAGATTAATAATAACAAGTATTAAAATTAACATTAAAGTAGCTCAAATAGACAGGAATCTGGACTGATTATCTTATGGGTGGCATTTAAACGCATAACTAATAAATACCATTTTTTTAAACAAAAAAAATTCAAAATAGCATCAAAAGTACTGATTTTACACTAAATTTGCATAACAACAAAATACTGATTTTGCAATATTTTTATACCCTAATGCAAACTGTTATTCTACGTGATGATCTAATATTTCGAAAGCATACCTATTAATATTTTACTTACCACAAAAATCGAAACCCTAATTTATTAGAACCAAGCACCTAATAACAGCTTTTTTTATTAACTTAGGTTGACGGTGTTCGGGTCCGTGTGGTTTTTTTTGATCTGCCATATTTTTTTATTATTCCAACCTAACCTATTAACTCTTGATATTTATTTGTGCTTCTGTTAGGTTAGGTAAGTAGGTAGGTGCTTATACGTTATTCGTTAAGCGCCTTGGTGGCCCCCCGACGACGCCTCCGCCGTCGATGATTCGTTCATTGTTAGAGTATTACATACTATTGCATAAACATTATGTTATTGAGTTGCAACCTATGATAGAAATATTAGAAATTTTGATATGCCATTGGATTATTTAGTGTGCAAGTCAGTATTTTAGGTGTGTCATTAGAATTTTTGTTTTAAAGGCAGTACTTCAGCGTTATCAGAC
This sequence comes from Philereme transversata, assembly GCA_963924445.1. Classification (NCBI taxonomy): domain Eukaryota; kingdom Metazoa; phylum Arthropoda; class Insecta; order Lepidoptera; family Geometridae; genus Philereme; species Philereme transversata. The sequence goes on along the minus strand of OZ004350.1, from coordinate 15,706,959 downwards.
ATATTTTTGATGCACACTCAGTTAAAAAGATCCTCTATTTTGATAAGACTTATTATATTTTTAGTTATGCTTGTTTTAAGTAACAAGTGATTTTTTAGAAGTGCAATCATTTAAAAGTTATGCGCATAGTTTATTAGTGACAGAATTTAGTTTGCATAATTTTATTTAGAGGTGTAATTAAAGATTCTCCTTATTTTATTATGTGCCACAAAGAATGTCAACTTAAAATAAGAAAATAAACATAAATTACCATACACATCAACATTCAAAGTAGAGAGAGTGAACAGAACAGGACAAAACAATCTCACAATGTTTGTTCTGAATCGCTATTCAAAAATTGCTAGATAGACCAATTATTGTTAGATTCGATTCTAGTTAAAACTTATTCAACTGAATAAACATCTCTTACAAAAATATTGCTAGAGAACCATTTTTGTGCAATAGTCTTTTACAAAGCATTCCGTTTACCCAAATATTTGTTTTTCCCACAAAGAAAATCAAAGATAACGCGATAAATGCCAGGAACAGACTATCTATGATTTATTCAGCGGGAGATTACCAAGTCGGGGCCCGAATAAAAGTGTCTCGACACATTTCAATTACTTTTACACGTTATACCTACACTCGAAGTGAGCCGACAAAGCTGCGGGTAATGTTCCCCGGTTTTCATGACTCGTACATTTTCTAAATTCATTTCTGTACTTACTACGTATTTGCGCTATCTCTCTGTGACGCTATTTGTGCAGTGGCTGGCCGTCGGACTCGTCGCTAGAATTGCGTTTATATTTGAATAAAGAAAAGATTTAAAGGTTTCCTACAAAGTACAGCCAAATTAGGCAGATGCAAACTTTCACTAAACAAAAGCTTAATTTCGACCATCGTATGTTACTTAAATTTATGAGGGTCATCTTTTTTTAGGTAAAAAGTTATTGAAATAAACTAGTGGTTCGCCGTGAACTAAGATCTCGTGAGTCTACTATAAAAACAATAAAATATTATTCTTAATCTTTAACTATCAAATTGGTACCACGAAATAAATAACCAAAAACTTGACCCACGGTTTCATTCAAATTACAGGTAACGGGAGTTCATGTTAACTGGTTACTCTGTTTTGGGGTACAAATCGCAGTTATTCTGGGTTCCAGACTTTTGACTATATTTGTGATACTTAAGCTACACGCATACCAAATTACAGCACTGTGGGGCCACTGGTGTACCTTGTGAATTTTGTCAAAGTTCAGTTTTAGCTAATGGCTAATAACACAAAAAGTACAAAAACTTTACTAAAAATAAAAACGGGGTTGAAATTTACTAATGAAGACCTTTCATATGACGACTCACTCGACCTAATAGTCTCATTTTAAGTTTTTTTACCCCTCTTAAACCTGAATATCTCAATAACCCCCTGATATTTTTAATTTATTTAGTCACAACAAAATTGTGCCATCACTAACTACTTACGTATACAATTTCACGATGATCGGATCAACGCTTCGAAAGTTATCCTCGGACAAACAAACATACATACATACATAAATACATATTATACAACGCCGATTTGCCCAAGTTGACTTAAAGATCTCGCTTCGCTCGATCAACTATAAAAGCAAAAAAGGAAAAATTAAACATCGTATTGGTAACATAAAATTATGCATAGGAAAACTATAAATTATAAATAGCAGCGCTATGTAGTTGAGGAAATAAATAAATACTACACATCAAAATTGTTTTGTATTTGTGCTACTTCGATACCAATGTGTTTAATAAATTAATGAGCTTGTTTTGAAATGAACCAAAAAATTACAAAAGTTTTAGTAGGTAGCACTCAGTATTTAGTCTTAAATTTTCAGCACAAAATATTCAGTTAAAGAAAACGTATTTATTTTCTTCAAACTCCGTTGTCTTTTTAAAGAGAAAAGCTTTTATTCAAATGGTTGTGCCAAATGAAATCAATTGCAGATTGTAACGACTATATTGCTTTTATCCGCTCCATTTCAACACATAATTTCAGTAATTCCAGAGATGTTATTTGTTAAAATAAGTTAATTACTAAATGTAATAAAGTTACAAATTCAGTAATTTTATTCCTTAAGGCATAAGTTTTTGTGTAACGATATATTATATTCAAATGGTTACTATTTTTTAACATCCTAGAAAAATCGATGGTACAATACACACGCATTGCCATGCCTATTTTATTTGATAGGTTTATAAGTGTTTGTTTGACGGATGTCATCGGACGTGAAAATAGTAAGGAGAGGCGTTTTGGAGTCAAACTGTTTTTGGTTAAATTATTACTGTGGAATACATACAAGATTTCAAATTATTATAAAATTCTATATATATTCAAGTATCTGGACTTATGAAGGAACCGCCCTAAAAGGAAATAATATTTTACATTTCGTCGGTTAAATTGTTTTACGTTGGTTACGAAATTGGTCAAGATTGGTATATTAACATTGATCTTGTTTTATTTCTGGCAGCTGTCAGTTTGACAATATTCACTATTGGTTGTATGAGGTCCAATATGTCTATTTAATCCTGTCACCAGTAATAATATTGAACCTGGTAGGTAACAAGATAAATAGAGAAATATTGGACCTCATACAACCAATTGTGAATAGTCAATATTGAACCTCGGCGAAGGCTTAAAAGTAGAAATACCAACTTACATAAAACCTAACACGAAGTGAAAAAAGAGATGGTATTGACTTTTATTTATTTGCACACAATTCACAATTTTATTACCTTTGAAACAGACAGAGAAAAGATACAATGAAATAGTGAAAATGAAAATAGGTAAGGTCAACCGGGGCTATTTCGTCTACGGGGCTTAAGCGTCTTTTAAATTATCATACGAAAAGCGCATTTAAGAACTATTCACGCCATTTTTTTACATCTTTGGCACTAAAAGTACAAAATTTTATCATAAGATGGCATGACAGAGCTATTTTCTTTACATGCTTCACCATTTTAAATCTGTCACTTCGGTCGGATTCTTCCTGTGCGCCAACAGGCGAATTCTATTCTGCAAAAATCTCAGTTAACGAACTCAGTTAAGAAACATCGATTCTCTCAAAGGAGAGAATCGATGTTTCTTAAACGTAAGTACTTTGACTGTTTTATTGCAATACATGTTGTTTTAATTATTTCATGTGTTCACCAGATTTGTAATCAAAATGCAACTTAAAATTGTTAGGTTATGTTTATGCTTTGGGGCTATTGCGTCCATCTTGTTGGGGTGATTGCGTCTATTGTAATGCAATAATCTTAGTGTCAGAGGTTCTAAACCTTTTGATTTTAGGATTAAAGTGGTAAATCTATCTAAACATTTAATGCAGGAATAATTAAAAATATGTACTTATATTTTATATTTTTAGAAAATGTTGAACGCTATTTACTACATAACCTAAAACTACAGTGTTGAGAATTGGTGTCTGTTTATTGGTTCATTTGCACCAGCATCACGCTTAAAGCAATGAATGGGGAGGATGATTTTTTAAATTTATTTGTTATTAAGAAATAATATTGCGTTAATTCTGAATTTCTATTTTAGATTTTTCAATATGGTGCGGCATTACACAAGAAAAACAACAACGACATACGATCAATAAGGGCGTAAGTAACAACAAGTGCAATAAGATGCCATAGCCCCAAACATTTTTGTTCTACTAATAACCCTAAACTAAGCCCAGAATGTAGCATACACGATGTAGGGGCACACTCCATACAGAATAGCTAACTCGCGTAAGTCGTACCTCAGTAGATGCTCGCTGTTGTAGTGAGCCCGTGCCAGACGTCTCTCTCCGCTCATTCACTTAATACATGTACAGTTGTGGAAATATAAATTGGTAATTGGAAGATGCATCTACTCATTACCACTTCCTCATGGAGAAAAGATTAAAAAGTATATTAGGGGTTGCATGATTATGATAAATGAACTCCTAAACAAGATAATAATAAACTATATCACTGGTACGGTTTAATTTACCTTGATTTAAATTATTATCAGCTCTTCCAATTACGTAATATCAGTGAAAGATGCTTTCACCCCAACCAAGGTTATTGCATCTAAAAATCGCAGCTGTCATAAAACGTCATTTAAACGTAGAAGTTATTCAAAATGTCATTAAATGATGTTAATTGAATCGAAACATTGCCGGTCCAAGCACCGATAAGACGGTACGTGATAAATCCCGTATTTATAATAATAAATGTTATTAAAATATGAAATAGAATAAATAAGAATAGAATAGAATAAATTTTATTTGACACACACAAAGAAACACAGAACGGATCACAAACAAAATAGTAGATAGACAGGAAAAATACAGTAGAATGAGATATTACGAGTATAACATGGGTAGAACACAAGTACCTATCCAGCCAGTAGGTAGGTGTACTAACTAGTCCCGCTCCGTGCCACGCATGCCCAAACAGGTCCTGCCTCAGCTTTAAGCTCCTTTGTGCAAAGCAGCGCTGGTTTTCAGGCAGAGCCTTGTGTAGGGTGACGTCACAAATTTAAAAATATAATACTAAAAATAATAACAAAATGAATAAGCGATACAACAATACTAATAACAGATACCTACATGAAAATACACTAATAACAATAAGCAATAATAACGGAGGTTATGTTATGTACAAGTGAGAATTATATTGTAAATCCATGAAAGTCATTATGCATATATAAAAATTATTAACTTAAAAAAGAGAGGAGAGGAGAATGGACCTTTCTGGAGAGGAGAAAGTGGAAAAGTTCCGAAGCTCCCTTCGTAGCTCGTGCGCATCATTGTGGTAAGTACCTACTGAACTATAAGCTGGGAAGATAGAAGTAGTCGTCTATATGTTTTTCTAAAAGTATGTATCGTTTTTAGAGCACGGAGTGGTGGGGGAAGGTCGTTCCAACACCGAGACGCAGCAAATCTAAAAGAACCACGGAAAGTTACCAGCCTGTGTCTCGGTGTTACGAACACGTGAGTGCATTCCCTTTTAATGTATCGTGAATACTCTTGTACCCATTTTAATTTTTGGAAAAGGTATTCAGGTTTTTTATTTTTTATGATCCCAAACAAAAGGGTAGCAAGGTGTAGGTTCCTACGCGCTTTCATTTTTAGTAGGCTGGATGTGTTAAGGTACGGTGTCACATGTGAGCGCGGGGGAATATGAAAACAAAACCGTGCACATGCATTCTGCACCCGCTGTACTAATTTTTCAGTTCTGGCCAATATACAAGGTCCGTATACCACATCACAATAGTTAAGTTTTGATAAAATCAAAGACTCACATAATGTGATGCGGACTTCTTCACTTAGATATGGACGGACTCTGTATAAAGTTTTTAACCGGTAAAAACAATTGCGCACACATTCTGCAATGTGGGTTTCAAAGCGCAGATGTTTATCGATGATCAACCCTAGATTCTTAGCCTCAGCAACACAAGATAAGATAACATTTCCTAACTTGTGTTATAAGTTAAAGCTTAAGATGATTATAACGTTTGTTATAATCAGATTAAGATGTCGTTCAAAGTATTGTGGCGCATTAGCCCCGGTTGACCTTAAATACTTTTTTGGTATAGTCTCGCGCTCATAATTTTTGTATTTAGGGAATGTTTGGTCACTACAATTTGTCTGACAAATAAAATATAACTTTGTAATAGTTACCTTAATAACATGTTTAAAAATCAGACATGTAAAAATAAGTAAAGTTCATTTAGGTATTTTTTGTGGAGCTTTAAAGCGTCTGACAAGTTTTGGTCCATGGAAAGTGTCTGACATTTATGATACTATTTTAGAATAATATTCTACAAAACATATATAAAAATCAGCCATATAAATTTAAGTTAAGTAACTCTTATTTTTAGTTACCTTTCTTAACCTGGTACCTGCCCAGGTGTCACAAGGCGAGCTCCACAAGCACGCAGGTATTCAAAGAACATGAGACGCTACTGAGAACCTAATGTTTCATTTATGTGAAAATAAGTTGTCTGATCGCTCTGGGATCTTACTCTATAAGATACAAACAAAATCCGTGGAAATATTAAAAATATAACTGACAAAGGTATCATTACTGGATCCATCAAACAAAGAATCCATTCATTGAAGTGCACACTATGATGCGTTCCGCGCGCTTGGTTTCCGCTGGCTTTCAATTTAATAAGTGACACTCCACTGGCGTGAAAATAAAATGTGAGCTCCCAATATTGCGCCAGCCATCACGGCATTTCAATTAGAGACGAAACCAGGGTTATTTGAATCTACCAGAGATCTACTGCTCAGAGGTTTTCAAAAATTTTAAATAACTTAAAAGTGTAATGATAACATAAATTCAAGCGGTTACTATTTTTATCAAGTTAGGTAATTTGATGGTAGAATACGAACGCATTGCCATGCCTATTTTATTTGATATAATAAAAAAATGTTGTTTGACGGATGTCATCTGACGTAAAAAAATAAAAAGGAGAAGCGTTTTAGAGGAAAACTGTTTGGTTGTGTATTTACTGTGGAATAGTATACTTAGTAAACTTTCATGATTTATTTTAATCATTATTATAAATACAGGATTTATCGCTGTGGAATACTTTTGATCGAGCGAAGCGAGATCTCTAAATCAACTTTGGCAAATCAGCGTTGTATGTATGTATCTACGTATGTTTGTTTGTCCGAGGATAACTTTCGAAGCGTTTACCCGATCATCGTGAAATTTGGTATATAGGTAGGTGATGATGAATGATGGCACAATTTTGGTGTGACTCAATGAGCTAAAAATTTTGGGGGGTTGTTGAGATATTGGGGTTCAAGAGGGGTAAAAAAAATGAAAATGAGACTATTAGGTCAAATGAGACGTCAAATGAAAGGTCATTCGTAATTTCGTACTTCGTTAGTAAATTTCGACCCCGTTTTTACTTTTTGCAAAGTTTTTGTAGTTTTTGAGTTATTAGCCATACTAAAAACTAAACTTTGACAAAATTCACAGGGTACATCAGTGACCCCACAGTGCTGTAATTTGGTATGCGTGTAGCTTATGTATCACAAATATAGGCAAAAGTCTGAAATCTAGAATAACTGCAATTTGTACCCCAAAAAAGGGTAATCAATTAACATGAACTCCCATTACCTGTAATTTGAATGAAACTGTAGGTAAGTTAGCTGGTTTTTATTTTGTGGTACTACATTGATAGTCAAAGATTACTAATAATATGTTTTTTGTTTTTATGGTAGATTCGCGAGATCTCAGTTCGGGGCGAACCACTAGTTATAAAGAGGTTAATAAGTAAGTATCTGGACTATTTATGAAGCAACCCGCCCTGAAAGGAAACACTATTTTATAAAAGCTTTTTTTCACTGCAAAATCTCTAAGCCCCTAAAAAAGTTTATTTAAAACCGCTCTGGTTTAGGAGACGAAATAGAAAAATGTTTACAGTAGGTAGTGGGTTTTAAAGCTTTAAATATAGCACGTGCTCCATAAACTTTTTTTTATTGGGACTCAAACTCGGATCCAACAGAGCTTTAAAAAAATACATCTTGTGATCCTATAGACTCGATTGCACTCGGCAAAGACCATTTTCACAGTCATTCGAATTTTTAAGCTATAAATCGAGCACGTGCTTCGAGCGGCTCGCCGTTATCAAGCCTCTGTCGGGGTCCAGAGCCCTCCACAGAAGCTATTTGGCTAAGTGCGCTGCTAATTAACATCCTCTCAATTTATTCCCCAGTTCTGTGGTTCTTTAATTTTGAAAGCTTTTGAAGATCTCAGATTAACTGGCAGTTGAGCTTTTATTTTAATGATGATCAAATAACAAAAGAAGAATTTAAATGTAAATTAAGCCGTGTCTAACAAGTTTTCAAAATAATTAAGGGATAATTGTTACATTTCAGGGGAGATAGATCGTAAACATACGGCCCGAATGTAATTAGCTTGAACGAAACCTCCTGTCCTGAGCATATATTTATGACAACAAATGAGGTCATATTAAAAACAAAAGCATAACCACATTTCAAATACTATTTGATCGAGCGAAGCGAGATCTAAAAATCAACTTGGGCAAATGGCGTTGTATGTATGTATGTATGTTTGTGTGTCCGAGGATAACTTTCGAAGCGTTTATCCGATCATCGTGAAATTTAGTATATAGGTAGGTAGTAATGGCACAATTTTGGTGTGACTAAATGAGCTAAAAATGTGGGGGGGGGGGCAGGTGGGGGGGGGGGGGGTGTTGTTGTTGAGATATCGGGGTTCAAGAGTGGTAAAAAAAACAAAATGAGAATATCCGGTCAAATGGCGTCTAATAAAAGGTCTTTGTGAATACATTTCGACCCTGTTTGTATTTTTAGTTTAAACCTTTTAATTTTTAAGTGTTTAGCCATAATAAAAACAGAACTTTGACAAGATTCACAGGGTACACCAGTGACCCCACAGTGCTGAAATTTGGCATGTGTGTAGCTTAGTAGCTTAAATGACACAAATAAAGGCAAAAGTCTGAAATCCAGAATAACTGCAATTCGTACCCCCAAAAATAATAACCACTTAACATGAGCTCCCGTTACCTGTAATTTGAATGAAACTGTAGGTCAAGTTATTTGGTTTGTATTTCATGGCTCTATTTTGACAGTCAAAGATTAAAAATAAAATTTTTTTGTTTTTATGGGAGACTCGCGAAATCTCAGTTCGGGGCGAACCACTAGTTAACTTAACAATGAAGTTGAACTAACGTAGGATATTCCTGAAGCCATATTGGGCGGGACACAAATTGTTCAACAACAAAGTGTGGTTGTGGCTGGCTTCTTAGAAGTAGGCTCTCCCGGAAGGTACTTTTCGTGTAAACTTATTTGGCAAACGTCCTATCTTTTGGCGGAAGATCCTTTAGTTGAAAAGCTTGCTTGCTTGCTAACTTAACCTTTCTAGACCATATACTTTACTTACATATTTGTTGATATTTACAGTATAATACCTCTCACCTATTTATGTTCTATGAATGAACTCAGCAAATTATTTCACTTTATGTACTTACAATACAATACAATCCCTTATTTGTATCACCAAGTTACATGGTATCGCATTCTTTCAAAACATTCACTGTGATCAGTTTATAACGAGTGACGCAACGCAATTAAATGTAATCCAATATGGAAGATATTGCCTACTAAATAGTTTAACCCCTAGGATTGGGTGGGTGGGCCATCAGCCAAATGAAATAAATCGTTTAATGACACGAAATCGAAAAGTGGATCAGAATTTATTCAACTTAATGAGCAAAAAGCATTTGAAAGAAGTGACAACTGAAAAGACAGTTGATTGAGAGGTATGGACGAAAAAAACATGTTTTGCCGACCCCGCGTAATATGGGTAAAGGGCAGGAAAATTATGATGAGTAAAAAGTATTTGAGGGTGACTTTAACAGAATGGGTTTATTTGTATGCTATGACAATTTTAAATATTGGAAATTTAATAATGGTTTTAATTTTAATGGTGGTTGGAAGGCGTTGGGGTAGACCTTTGCCCAGCTGTGGGACGAGATAGATTGGAAAAAGATATATTATTTTAATAGGATTTCTATATCTTCAATATAAAATGTCCTTAAATATAAACCGCCTTGCATTTCTTTTACATTCGTTTTACTCGTAAGTAATCCGTTTCGAATATGACTATGAGGTAAAGTGGGAAAAACATTACTATCAGTTTATTCAGTTGATAGAATAAAAAACAACATCTGTAATGTGCGGCTTTAATAATCCTTGAACATTAATGGTCATTTTTTTTTACCACATTCCAGTAAAATTTCTCATAAGGCAGTAATTACTAGCTATTCATCAGAAAATAATTAGCAATTCCGTATCTGTTCTCATGAGAACAAACAAGAATATAATTGTAACCCGGAATGAATGGGAAGTGACGAATGGTGTATGAATAGCATATCCTACGCACGTATTCAGATGCATTGCTTGTAGCGAATATGCATTTAATTAAAAATATCTTATTGAGTACAATGGTCAATGTTTGTTGATATTTGTCATTTGAGTGCAAAATAAGTAGGTCACTGAAAGTTTTTAGAAATTAAAAAAACGGAAAGATGTAGAAACCTGTTAATATTTGTATTGCTTTTCAAAGTAGTCTCTATTCCCTTCTAAGCACCTTCGCATGTGATGGAACTATTGACTGAAGCAGTGGGTCCACTCTCCTTTATGGATCTCTTCCACGCCTTTTTCAAACGCAGCCACGGCATCTTCAGGGTTCATAAAACGAATTCCTCTAAGTTTATCTTTTATTATTGGAAATAAATAAAAGTCACAAGGTGCCAGGTCAGGACTGTAAGGAGGATGACTCACTTACTCCACACCTTCGTTAGACAAATATTCGATAGTCCGTCTGGCGGAGTGAGCTGGAGCGTTGCCGTGGTGGAGGAGGATCCTGCTTCTTGAGCGCTGCTGTCTAACATTTTCCAAGACAACTGCTAAACAATGACTGACATACCAATCTGCAGTAACAGTCCTTTTATGTTTTAGGTCAATTGTTGCGAAATGACCTGTCCGTCCAAAGAAAGAGGCAATCATCTTATTCCCATGACTTCTGCCCTGCTTTACTTTTGTCGGCAAATCTTCGAATGGAAACATCCATTGCGCAGATTGTCTTTTGGTTTCGGATTTGTAACAATATATCCTGCTATCATTACCTGTGACGACGTCATATACAGCATTGGATTCACCTCCGTCATACTTTTCAAGCATTGAGCGGCACCAATCCTAACGACGGCGTTTTTGATCTTCCGTCAAGTTATGAGGTATCAATCTAGTACAAAGCTTTCTGACGTCTAAATGTTAATGTAATATTTTTTATACTTGACTCATACCAATGCCTAAAGCTGTCCCAATCTGTTAATATGTCACCTTTCTATCAGCTTCTATCATTAGCCGCACAGCACTCACGTTATCTTTAATAGTCACCGTAGAAGGACGTCCTTCTCGCGAAGCATCAGTGAGTTTGCTTCGATCACGTTTAAATTCATTATACGAGTTGTAAACAGTGGCACGGGATGGGGCTTCGTCATGAAATGCTAATCGAAGTGCATCATTGTTGTTGAGTAAGTCGTAAATAAATCATTGAGTGAAAATTTTCTCTAGTCAAATCCATTTCGACGCACGACAGACACTTTTTAAATTGTCACCAATTTGTAAAAACAATTAACATATGAATTCATTACACATCTACAGATTCCCAAAGAGTTCGTAATTCGAAATTTAAAATAATTTTTTCATCGGCTGCATTTCTTACTGGCCTATTCTAAAAACTTTCAGCGTGACCCCCGTATAATATAATATTTCTGAGACCGTATACTGCTTCGAGAAGCCGTCTCATAAGAAATGGACCTGGCTGAGCAATCGTTCCATAAAAAAACGAGATAGTCTTTATCATGACCACTAAGAGACATATATCCATATTATTGTTACGCCGAGGCTGTTAAACAATGAGAAATAATCGTAACTTCTCGAACGCTTTTGTCTTGCTGCGTTATTGTTGTTATTGTCTGCGGTTGCGCACAATGGAGTGGCCATTGTGTCGAGGGACCGACCCTTTTCCTGGAACGATCGAGATCCTTCTCGAACAATCGAAATGTGTGGATATAAATAGGCCGGAGAGATGGCCGGACAGTCAGTTGTGAGTTAGTCGGAGTTAGTCTGAGTGAGTGAGTCTCAGCGAGGCCCTGGAGGACTGACGCGGAGCAGGGTCTCGCGTGAACAGTAGTTGCTCGCGAGTCAGTTTGGATTAAGCTATACGTGCGATCATTTCGGTGACTTTAAGTGGTGCAACAGTGGTGTGAATTAGTGTGTTGTGATTACGTGTGACCAAGTTCGTGTATTCATCGTTTAGTGCTGAATAAAAGTGCTATTTTGGTTAAATCGATTCCCATTATTTTATCCCGAACCCTCAGCTCGTAACATTATGTTTACATTACTACCACCATAATTCTTACCAAGCAGAACTTATAGTGAAATTGAAGAAGAGCTCGCAGAAGTAGATGAGACGGAGGTAGTAAGGCATATTAGAATACTTAAACCAGAAAAAAGCCCAGGACCAGACGGTATACCAAATGAGACTTTAAAAATTGGAATTGCTCTGTTAGCACGCCCACTATCAAACTTATTCAGCAAAGTTATAAATACGGGGCAGATACCAGAAAAATGGAAGAAGTCAGATATAATTTTGCTATACAAAAAATGTGACCCTCAAGACATAGGCAACTACCGTCCAATTAGCCTCCTCCCTAGCACCTATAAACTTTTTACCTCCATATTACTAAGAAGAATCAGCGGCGGAATCGAAAATCTTCAACCTATAGAACAAGCGGGGTTCCGGTCAGGTTTCTCAACAATGGACCATATACATGTAATGCAGCAAACAATAGAAAAATACAAGGAATATAACAGACCATTATATGTAGCTTTCATAGATTACGCTAAAGCATTTATAACGATATCACATGATGCAATCTGGGAAGCACTGTACAAATGTCACGTCCACGAAAAGTACAAAAACATCTTGAAAAACATATACGACGGGAACACCAGCTGTGTAAAACTAGAGAAACGGGGACCGGAAATACCAATTCAACGAGGAGTGAGACAGGGAGACCCTCTGTCCCCCAAGATTTTCATAGCAGTGCTGCAAAACATCTTCGAAGATCTGAAATGGGAAAACGAAGGAATTAAAATAGGCAACCGGTACTTAAGTCACCTCAGATTCGCAGATGATATAGTCCTCTTTGCTGAAAACAGCAGAAGACTGGAAAAAATGATTAATTAATTGAGTGAACAAAGTGAAAAAGTAGGTCTTCTGATGAATAAAGATAAAACAAAGCTTATGACAAACAGTTACACACATGCAATAAAACTCGAAGGAAAGACACTTGAATACGTAAATAAATACATATATCTAGGAAAAGAACTATCATTCGAGGACAGAAATGAAGAAGGGGAGGTAGAACGCCGTATAAATATGAGCTGGAAAAAATACTGGTCGCTCAAAGAGATTATGAAAGGTGACTATCCGCTTCACCTAAAGAAAGCAGTAATGGATACATGCATTTTACCGACTCTCACGTATGGTTGCCAGACGAGAACCTACAACACCAAAACAAAAACAAGACTAGTCAGTTGCCAGAAGGCTATGGAAAGAAGCCTAAAATACACAAAGTAAGAAGCGAACTCATACGAAGGAAGACAAAAATAATCGACGTCCTACACTACAGTCTAAGATTAAAATGGCGCTGGGCTGGCCATATAGCAAGATGCAGCGACAAGCGATGGACAGCCGAAGCGACGAGATGGAAAGGACCTATCGGGAAAAGACGAAAAGGTCGACCTATAAAACGATGGAGCGACGACATCGTAGCTACAGCAGGGAAGGAGTGGATAGAACGAGCTAAAGACAGGGAAAACTGGATCAAACTGGACGAGGCCTATACCCAAACAGGGGTTCCTATCTAAGAGAACTTAGCATATGAACGAAAATAGACAACAAAAAACTAATTTTATATATATTAAGTACATACATGCAATACTTATATGATGGGAAATAAAAGGCTTTATTATTATTATTATATTATTATTAATTCTTACCAAGCAGCATTGTTGTGTTTCGGTTTGAAGGGTATGGGTGCAGGTAAAATTACAGGCACATACTGTTTTATACCTGTTTGCCTCAAGTTGATGGACGCAGGTCAATGTATCGTAGGTCAATGTATCTTAGGGCACGTTTCTGAGGTGCGTGCCCATCTACGATGCAATACTTTGTTGTGGGCGATGGTATCCACTTTACAACAGGTGGGTTATTTGCTTGTTCCATCTACATGTTGTGTAAAAATAAAACATTATTTTCAGTGTCAGTCAGTAGCGCATTTAGCTTTCATTATATAGAGCATCCATCGACACTTTCAAAAATTAAGTCTGATATTCCAATTCCCTACGGAAAATATCGGATGAAGTTGACACTTGGGTCTCACAGAGCTGGGAAATGGCGTATCAACCAAAAAGCCTATAAATGTTAGTAAAGAGTACTATTAGTAATAATTTATAATTGTTTTTAAGTCAGAGTCAAATATTTTTATTCATTAAAATCACAAGGATCACTTTGAAACGTCAATTTTACTGCCTGCTCCTTCGCGGCCAAGCCAGGAAAGAAAGGCAAGAAACAAGGCTGGTTGTTTTTTTTTAATGACCCTTTTACAATTCATAATACAGAAAATAAATTACGTCTAAATTGTAACATTTTGAACGAGTTGGAGTAATTTCAATCCCAAGCTTCTCTATCATCTAAATAATCCGATATTTTATAGTAGGCTTTTTTTATAAAGATTTAGTTTAATTACGTTTTTAAATTTATTAATTGTCAATTTTTGTACATCCCTTGGGAGTTTGTTATAAAAGCGTACACCTTGCCCTTTAAAGATTTACTAACTTTATGGAGTCTACAAGTGGCAACAGCGAGTTTATCTTTATTTCTAGTATTAAAATTATGATTATCGCTATTTTTCTTAAACAAATTAATATTCTTTTGAACATACATCTCCTCCCTAAGTCTTCTTCCAACGTAGATAAGTATTAAAAGGATAAGTCTGCACACAAAACCTGTAAAGCTTAGAGTTTTTCTTCAAATATGGTTTAACAAAATTAAATTTGCGTGTGTATATCTGAAGGTTTATACAAGTCGTTCAGCGTTTCGAAATTATATATCCCACAAGTATGTTTCCTCAAACTCTTCGTTTAAAAACCAGCCATCTTTCCTGTTTATTCCCACGGTGGGCGAACCGAACTTAAACATTTTGCAGCATACTTTGTGTCCCCATGCGCACCCCGCGACCGTGGTGTCAAATCTGGACATTCGCGTATGTCTATGCAAAAATCTTCTCGAGTCCAAAATCGACGCTCGCGTGGTTTCAAAATGTTTTAGATTATCAGAAAGAGTATTCACTCGCTTTACTACGATATTCAAGTTTTACAAATATACAAAAAAAAACTATATTAAATTATTAAATTCCCGGTGGTTTTTATACAAACTGACAATGGAATATAAAAACCAGTTATGAAATTAAAATACCTAATTGATTTTAATTTATTTTTCCAATGTTTGCAACATGGATTACCTCAGAATTAATAACAGCTAACTTGTTACCATAATGGCTAAATTGAGGTAAAGTTGCGCTTACCAAATGGCAAGTACATACCCACGTACTCGTAGTTGGCGCGGGAGGGCCAAACTTTAGCCATGTCAAACTTAATAAATTATTCGAATAGTTGATTTTAGGCGTCAAGTTTCCTCCCAAAGGTTACATATTCTATTGTCTAAGTTACAGTTAAATGAAGTTACTTTAATTAATACTTTGATTAATCGGGAATCAAGGTCACCCTATTTAATTGACACTATAATAGGCATCCTTACGGTAAATGTTCAACTAATCAAAAAGTTGAATTTTTGATTCTCTTTGACCAATTAATACATACAAACTTAATTGAGTAAAACGCTGCCCAATTCACGTAGGTAGATTAAATACATTTTGTATCTAATTTCGTTTTATATATTTTATTTTCAATGAAAAAGGGCGGTTCATGACATCTTTGCGTATCAATTTCGATGCCTTTCCTTTGATCAATTAAATAGGGGTCTTACGAAACTATAGCGTAATAGCTTGATCAAGCCCTAACGGTCTTAAACTTTAGGGCACTAACAACACAAATGCGCAATCTATAAAAAAAGTTTTTTTTTACCTATACATACCTAGTCAGGTCATAAGTATTGTCACACAGTAAAAACTTTTCTTTTAGAATGCTGGCCACAAAAAATTTTATAGAATTCGAATTTCGAATTGTTCATGAAAATAAAAATGTATACTTTTTAGAATTTTACTCATTTTTAAATATGGAGTGGACGCTTAAAGAAGACCGTGTTGCAGTTATTGCGTTGCATTGTTGCGGTTACGCGCTAATTCAAATTTTTGACATACTGAAAAATTTGAATATAACCAAAAGATTCGTTTATCGCACCATCAAACGATACAATGAAGACTCTAGTGTAGATGACAGATCAAGAAGTGGTCGCCCTCGGTCTGTTAGGACTCCAGCAGTGATAAAAGCTGTGAAGGCGCGAATTCAAAGAAATCCCAAACGTAAGCAGAAACTGTTGGCCCTTCAGATGGGGTTAAGCAGAACCACGGTGAAAAGGGTGTTAAATGAAGACTTAGGGCTTCGGGCATATCGAAGAAAAACAAGACATCGTTTGAATGCTCGACTAATGGACCTGAGACTGAAGAGATGCCGCGCTTTGTTGAAGCGGTACGTGGGAAAAAAATATCAGGAAATTCTTTTTTCGGATGAAAAAATTTTTACCATAGAAGAGAGCTACAACAAACAAAATGATAAGGTGTACGCACACAGTAGTGAAGAAGCGAGCAACCGTATTCCGCGTGTCCAACGAGGTCATTTTCCATCCTCGCTCATGGTATGGTTGGGAGTTTCTTATTGGGGCTTAACAGAGGTACATTTTTGTGAGAAAGGTGTAAAAACGAATGCAGTTGTGTATCAAAATACAGTCCTGACGAACCTTGTGGAACCTGTTTCTCATACCATGTTCAATAACATGCACTGGGTATTCCAACAAGATTCGGCGCCAGCTCACAGAGCGAAGAGCACACAAGACTGGCTGGCGGCGCGTGAAATCGACTTCACCCGGCACGAAGACTGGCCCTCCTCCAGTCCAGATTTGAATCCGTTAGATTACAAGATATGGCAACACTTGGAGGAAAAGGCGTGCTCAAAGCCTCATCCCAATTTGGAGTCACTCAAGACATCCTTGATTAAGGTAGCCGCCGATATTGACATGGACCTCGTTCGTGCTGCGATAGACGACTGGCCGCGTAGATTGAAGGCCTGTATTCAAAATCACGGAGGTCATTTTGAATAAACTTTAGTGTCATAAGAATCTATGTTTTGTTAAGTTCATTTTGGTATATAAATAGTTACATAATGAATAAACTTGTTTCAATTATTTTATATTAAACATGTGACAGAATTTATGACCTGACTAGGTATACTTTCCCACTGCTGGGCAAAGGTCTCCCCCATGTTCCTCCACATCTCACGATCACTCGCCACGTCCCACCAGCCATCCTGGAATGCATCGAGGTCGTCACACTAACGCCTCCTCGGCCTGGCCCGGCTTCGACGCCCATCTGCAGGCACCCATTGTGTGACGAATGTTGCCCATTTTTCTGTGACCATACGACTGACGTGACCCACCCAGTTCCACTTCAGCCTGGCAGTCTTGTCGCCAACAGCTGCGATGCTGGTCTTCGCGCGCAGTGTGGTATTGGGGATCCTGTCGATTCTCTTTAGTGTTAGGGGAACACGTTGCGTTCCATGGCTCATGGTCTTTTGAGAAAAAAAAAATTAAATTAAATTGAATCGTTTAATCATCCATGTGATAGTGCACTTTGGTTAGAGTATGGACTAATTGCATGTGGGCCTTCCACTTTGATTTGCTACAAATATGTCTTTGTATGTGCCAGGAACAAGGGTGGCGCATATGGTAACGTTTTATGTCCTTTCTCAAGCTGGAAACTACGTAAGGTACAAGCACAATCATCAGAACTCAAAATTGCTCGGTCTGTATTAGGTGATTTCTGACCACCTCGAGCTTCTTGGTATCTCATTAACACCCATATCAATTTCGGCTCCTACATTGAGTCGAAAGCCCAGCTGGCCGCTAAGAAGCTTGGAATACTTGCAAAGGTGAGGCAATACTTCACACACCGGGACAGTTGCTCAACTTATATCAAGCACAAGTCCGATCATGTCTGGAGTACTGTTCTCACCTCTGGGACGGATCAGCGAAGTACCAGCTAGAGGCTCTAGATTCAATTGAGAGAAGAGCCAAGGAGCTCATTTGCAATGACGAGTTAGCAAATGCAAGGCTCCACATCCTCGAGCATCGTCGAAAGGTTGCAAGCCTCTCAGTTTTTTATCGGATACATTTCGGAGAGTGTGCTGCAGAGCTTTTCAGCCTGATCCCACCATCCCCATTCTATGATCGGATAACCAGACGCTCCGCGATGCGCCACCGCTACATGGTAGACATACCTCCCATACGCACAAAGCGGTACTCTTCCACCTTTATTATGCGCACCGCCAAGGAACGCCTTACCTGAGTCTGTGTTTCCTGATAACTACAACCTAGGGATCTTCAAGTCACGAATGAATAGGTTTCTTCTAGGCAAGCGTGTACCATCGTAGACTGCATCATCGCTTACCATCAGGCGAGATGGTGGTCAAACGCTAGCTTATAATTTATATTAAAAAAAAAGGTAACAATAGTTTGAAAAAACAAGTCAACCTTATGACTGATTTCAATTGCCCAAATCAAGGATTTATTGATAAATCGAACGTAGTCGTTGGAGCGGTTTATTGCGTCGCCCTTGAAAAGTATACGACATTGTGCTCGAGGAACAAGCAGTGCTAATTTTGTTTACGTTACTGAGTAACAAAAATACGCCTCTATTTATATTCATTTATTTTATTATTTATTTCATTAATTATTCGTTCTTACTATTACTATGGCTGCATTTTTATTTACACGCATGGGTGAATTGAGCTGGGAATCTTGTGACTGCCTATTCGTACTACCCTTTTTCTTATTTGGTTTATCATCCACAATGCCTTCACCGTCAAATGGTAATTTGAGTGACCACGGCATAGCAAGAGATCTGATGCCCTGATCTCTGAGGTCTTTAACTCTGAATTTGTTCCACGCGAAGCAACACACCTTCAGTTTGTCCTTACAACCTGGTACTTTGGTCAGGAATTTGTAGCCAGTGCATAGTTGGTAGTTGACGCAAACGCCGCCCAGTTGCCAACAAGGGGTTGACAACATGGATCCTATTTGGAAACAAGATTTGGTTGAATAATTTGTTTTTATTTGAATTTAACCGCACTGTCTAAAGGCGTAGTATTTATGAGGTTTAAAACTACACAATTGTAATAAAATAAACTATTACCTTGTTACTACAAAAGAGTTAAACAACTGTTTAACGCGTGTTTAAAAACATCCTTACCAATTTTTGTACAGGATTTTTTAAACACGCGCTATATAGTGTAATTTTTTTTGGTAACACCCCTATTGTTTACAAATCACCCTGTATACCCCACCCCATAAATGTTTCTACCTAATGTAAATGCAGAGGCATAACTTTGCGGGTATTCACGTAACGGCACATGCAGAGATTACCAGCGCGAATGACCGTGGAAATATGATCCATAAATCTTACTTCGCCGGAGGCTGTAAGCTGTATACAGGTTGCGCAGCGATAAAAAAGTCAACTAAGCTTGTGTCTAAATTTTCTTTATTTAAAGGAAAAATCAACTTAAAATTGAGTTGATGTCAAATATGCAGCAATAATACGTTTCAAAAATTTCAATGCCCTCGAGCTGTTTTACTTGGTTTTACGTTTCGTTACACGAGGCTTGAGATACTTATCTTTTCGGTACTCAGAACTTTACAAGATTATACAAGATCTCAACGAAGCTTTTGTAGAACCCTTTTGTATCTGAAGTTTGTAGGAAATGGTTTAATTTACCTCAGCACTTTAAACAGTTAAATTTATACCATAAACTCACTCCGGTTCTGCGAAGTGGTAAGCGATGCGAATGCCGTGTTATAAGCGAGCAATTCCGCTAGAAGATCCTCGTATTCTTCATCCACAGAGAGGTCTAAGTTGGCGTCTTTTTTCAAATTCGATATCATACCCACCCCAAAGTCGCTGTCCCTGTCAGACGAGACGTCCTTACCCTCCACGAACTGAACCATTTGAAATATTAAATGCAATAGCACCACAAAATGTAACATTTCTCTTAAAACTGCACTGACGCAAACTGAGAACATTTTACACGTTTTAGAGAGTTTTTATTGAAGTGAAAAAGCATAAATTTAATGATAAGCCTCGCATGGGATTTCACAATCGAAAATGTAAAGAGAAATATAGGTTTTATTGAGTACGTCGTTCGTTAGTTTGCGAATTGTGCACGGTCGAATGAAGCCTTATTTACATTAGCTGTACGAATATTTTGTAATTTATACAAACTGAGGTACATATAAATTGTTTTCAACAGACTTTAGCGTATGATGTGTGACATAATTTTTATTGTACACCATATAAACAAAAAATTACAAACAAAATAGAAAACACAAAGAAAATCTTAATCTTATCTACGGAATTCATCACTCTGAAAGTTGGTCATTGAACACACGATAACGGCTTTGTAAATGCGATTAACCATAAGTAAATTAAAAAAAATAGAATGAGGCTCATTGTATTCGTCATATGCTATGATGAAATACAACCTCCATGGCAAATCCTTATTTCTATTAAATGAAAGAGACCATAATATAGTCTCGTAGTAAAAAACATCTGACCACCGCGCGCGCTCATTGGTCAAAGCGCTTCCCCGGTTTCATGTTACACATTTCCGTCCCTTTTGAAAGGAGGAGGTTCTCAATTAGGTTAATTTTTTTCATTTATACTACTTTTCCAGTACCTAAACTGAGTAATTTTTGGATAAAATATATTATTATTTGTGAACACAAAAGAGGCTGTGAGACCACATTGCCCAAAAAGTTTTTATAATTAGTCCTGCCTGTTACGCCAGCGGCCAGTGTTCAACAACTACGCTTCCGACAATACTAATGAGCAACAGTATATCCTGCGATGGTAATAACTTTGCCTTTGCCTGCCAAAGGACTTTTCCGACCCTCCCAATTAAATACTTTTTGGTGGCCAAACCAACCCCATCATTAGTCAAAATGATCTCGTTTAATGAGGAACATCAACTATTAACAAATCGAGCTACTGTTTTAGACACGGTATCTGTTTCAGTTAAAAACGAGGAGCTAGTTTTCCAATAGCTTTGATGAGGGTTTCCAGGAACTTAGCGTAGTTGAAGACATCATAAAATAGCGGAGTAGATTTTTACATAAAATTTTATAGTGCTGACATTTTCTCGCACAAAAATAATATATAGTTTGTAGAGAATCAGAAAACAGCCTACCGTAAATTTTTGATTGCAGAAAAGACATGTTAGCATAGAAATGAAACCAATGAATGTAAGTAATCATAGTAAAAATTCTAGTGTAAGGTCATCTTGATCCAATATTAATATGAGCATTTTCCAGCTTTGAGTCATATTATTTTAATTGATACTGTATGTATTCATCCATTCAGCCAGCAAGGCATTAATCAATAACAAGCAGAACTGAAACTCACCCACAAATCACTTAATATAATTAATCTTAGTAACAATTATAGAGTGTGAGGTGATTTTGATCCTATATTATTAATATAGCAATTTTCCAGCTTTTAGTGAATTATTTGAATTGATACTGTATGTTTGGACAATAACTATATCCATTCAGCCAGCAAGGCAATTAACAAACAGAACTAAAACACACATACAACTAGGGAATACGTATTTTTTAGTCATTCAGCGTTGCAGGCGGTGTCCTAATAGAACGCCATTGCGCGATCATCGCTAGTTCGCGCGAACTTAGTTCGTACGAACTCGCGATCAAACATACTGATGTCGATTTGGTGTCCTAACTGACAGTCGTGCAAACATTATTGCATCGCGCCGCACGCGCGGAGCGTTCTGCCTCCGTGGCGCAGTGGGCGTATAGCCAGCTGAGACGCATGAGGCAGCGGGTTCGATTCCCGCCGCGGAACAAATTTTTGCATGTTATACAGATATTTGGTGTTTTTCTATCTATTATAAGTATGTATTTACAAAAAAAGTATATAAGTATTCTATCAGTTATCTGGTTCCCATAGTACAAGCTCTGCTTAGTTTGGGGCTAGATAGCGATGTGTGAAATGTCCAGCAATATTTATTTTATTTATTTATTCTATTAGGACACCCGATTCTTATCATCGTGCGAACGTGCAATGATTGCATCGCTTTTTCGCACGATCGCGTCTCGACATCGCCGGAGCATCAGCTCCGAATGCGAACCCGATAGGCATGGTATAGCTGAGCTTCACTTCTATGTTTATAGTTTATTTGTACCAGCGGTGTCTACGAGTGTGACATGTTTATCATTCAGGGTTGACAATTAAATTTCCGCAGCATTGAACAAAAATAACAAGTTTGGGGTTTTATTCTCACGGAAAATTTATTGGTTTTTTGCCACTACCATTTCACAATAGGTGCAACATTTTGTTACCTATCATTATCAAATTGTAGCTGCTTTTAGTGTCTTCATGACGTGTGACTTTAATCTTATTTTGAAATACGTGTATTTTCCGTGGGACTGAGTATCTAAATACTTAAAAACAAATGTTATTTATACAACTTAGGGATGGTGGAGCCACCAGATGTTAAGTGGTAACCATCGCCTATAACAAAGCATTGCCACGTAGATCACGCACATCACGACGTGCCCTACAATGCACTGCCTCGTGTCCATCATCTTGAGGCATACTGTTGGAAAGCATTATGTGCCTGTGATTTCGCCGGCACTCATTCCCTTCAAACCGAATCACAGCCCTTTCATGCAGAACTCTACTACTACTATAAAAAAACTTTTTCCTCTATGTATCTTCTCTAAATAGTATAACGCTATACGTAGTACGCTATCCGCGTCTGTCTGTTTGTGCCCTTAGTTCTTCTAAACTAGTGGTTCGCCCCGAACTGAGATCTCGCGAATCTCACAAAATAAGTATTATTCTTAGGGCGATTTGCACAATGATGCCTAAACGTATTTAGTGGCTAAATATGATTTAAGGAGTTGTCAAGTCATACAAATACGTCAAATTTAAACATGTTTAGTCGCTTAATGCGTTTAGTGATCTATGTGCATGCCAGCCTTAATCTTTAACTAATAAACTAGTGGTTCGCCCAGAACTGAGATCTCGCGAATCTCCCAAAATAAATACTTATTACTCTTAGGGCGACTTGCACAACGATGCCTAAACATATTTAATGGCTAAATATGATTTAAGAAGTTGTCAAATCATACAAATACTTCAAATTTAAACATGTTTAGTCGCTTAATACGTTTAGTGATCTATGTGCATGCCAGCCTTAATCTTTAACTAATAAACTAGTGGTTCGCCCCGAACTGAGATCTCGCGAATCTCCCAAAATAAATACTTATTACTCTTAGGGCGACTTGCACAACGATGCCTAAACATATTTAATGGCTAAATATGATTTAAGAAGTTGTCAAATCATACAAATACTTCAAATTTAAACATGTTTAGTCGCTTAATACGTTTAGTGATCTATGTGCATGCCAGCCTTAATCTTTAACTAATAAACTAGTGGTTCGCCCCGAACTGAGATCTCGCGAATCTCCCAAAATAAATACTTATTACTCTTAGGGCGACTTGCACAACGATGCCTAAACATATTTAATGGCTAAATATGATTTAAGGAGTTGTCAAATCATACAAATACGTCAAATTTAAACATGTTTAGTCGCTTAATACGTTTAGTGGTCTATGTGCATGCCAGCCTTAATCTTTGACTAATAAATTGGTTCCACGAAATGCATAACCCACCTACTTGACCTACAGTTTCATTCAAATTAGATGTAACGGAGGTTCTTGTAACATGGTTTTTTTTGGGGTACAAATGGCAGTTACTCTGGTTTTCAGACTTTTGCCTATATTTGTGTCACTAAAGCTACACGAATACCAAATTTCAGCATTGTGGGGTCATTGGTGTACCCTGTGAATTTTGTCAAAGTTTTGTTTTTACTATGGCTGATAACTCAAAAACTACAAAAAATAGCCTATAAAAAAACGGGGTTCAAATGTACTAATGAAGACCTTTCATTTGACGTCCCATTTAATCTAATAGTCTCATTTTCATTTTTTTTTACCCCTCTTGAACTCCAATATCTCAACAACCCCCAGATATGTTTAGCTCATTGAGTCACACCAAAATTGTGCCATCACTACCTACCTATGTATATACCAAATTTCATGATGATCGGATAAACGCTTCAAAGTTATCCTCAGACAAACAAACATACATAAATACATACAACGCCGATTTGCCCAAGTTGATTTGGAGACCTCGCTTCGCTCGATCAACTACGCAACGGATTTTGATACGTTTTTCACAATCATATACATGTGTATAATATTTATAGGAAGTAGAGAAAATTCGATGTTATGCTACTGTACACGTATATCTAGATTAGATTAGATTAGATAATACTTTATTGCACACCACGAAACAAATACATATAAAAAACAACTACTTAAATCTATGGATACAATTGGCGGTCTTATCGCTAAATAGCGATCTCTACCAAACAACCTTTGGATGGAATGGACTGTATAGACATTACCTGGGGTGTAATGGTGTACCTAACATACTACATGTACATACATACTAATACTAATTATATAAAAATAAAAAATATAAAACTTACATAAATGAAAATTACATGAACCTAAATAATAAATACTCATAAAAATTTATATACTTAGACTTATTTAAGAAAAAAATAATTAATAATAAATACATATATATTTAGCGACAAATACTCAGATAGTGTTCTCTGAGCATACGTTTAAAAATGGCAAGTGACTTGGCACGTCTGATAGCCACCGGCAGCGCGTTCCATAACCGGACAGCCTGCACTGTAAAAGACTTACCAAAGTAGGAGGAGGAGTGTACAGGTGTCCTGAGTTGGAGTGTGTCAGATGAACGCAAGGATCGAGGATTGGATTGATGGAGGAAATGGAAGCGTTCTTTAAGATAGGAAGGTGAGGAAGGGTTGAACAGGATGTTATATAAATGCTGAAGGATGTGAGTATCCCGGCGAAGGCGTATGGGTAACCACTTGAGCTTACTGTGAAATTCGGACACATGGTCATACTTCCGCAAGCCGAAGATGAACCGGATGCCAAAGTTTTGCAAGTGCTCAAGTTTATCTAGTTGCTGTTCAGTGAGATCTAGATAAGAAGCATCAGCATAGTCTAGTATCGGGAGAAGAAGCGACTGCGCGAGCGAAATTTTAGTGCCAGTCGGAAGGAAGTTATGTAATCTCCTAAGAGAACCCGCTGAGGCAAACATCTTACAGCTGACTTCAGATATCTGAGGTCCCCATGACAGTTGCCTGTCTATCTAATATACGAGTATCTAGTTATGTACAAGCATGAAATTCAGAAAAGAAATGTAGGTAAATAATACCTACTCATATACATACATCTATAAGTTATCTCTTTCACATAGTGCGTTGCTAAGTTTGGGGCTAGATAACGCTATGTGAAATAAAAAAAAATAATAATAATAAATATTGCTGGACATTTCACACAGCGTTATCTAACCCCAAACTAAGCAGAGCTTGTACTATGGGAACCAGATAACTGATAGAATACTTATATACATTTTTTTTGTAAATAGGTACATACTTATAATATATAGAAAAACACCCAGACACGGAACAAACATCTGTAGATCATGTAAACATTTGTTCCGCGGCGGGAATCGTACCCGCTACCTCCTGCGTCTCAGCCGGCTATACGCCCACTGCGCCACGGAGGCAGTCCAACATTATTTATTATTTTTGTATCATCATATTTATACGCGCGCTTTAGTAGAGAAAATTCAAAGAATTTGATCATCCTTTCAACACTCATAACATTTTTACATCCTATATTTTTTTAACGATAATAAAATTTCACAGAAAGCGCTTTATTCAAAATAGTTATGGATTTTAGCTGTGATGTTTATATTCTCACTTCATTTGGAGTTCAAAAGTTTGACTCGAAGGAGTTCAAAAGCTTTCCTTATGAAAGTTACTATGCATTAATGAAATAAGTTTCGAATTTCGCTTTTCAGCTAGTTTCCGATGCCCAGTTTCAAGGTAATATTCAGCAAAGATGAGAGCAGAAAGATGAAAGATGAAAGATGCTTAATACGGATAACTTTTGGGACAAAAACTGTCTAGTGTGAGTACCCGATAGTAAATTTTATCATTTTCATTTAACCCTTGGCATGCCTGGTGTCAAAAAGTTACATACAGGCGGGTCTAACAAACCCAGATCTTCAATTTCATAATTTTCATAAATTATGAAGTTATATAATATAATAATTTATAATAAATAAGGTAATGTTCTAAAAGTTGCCATACTAGGGCTGTATAATAAAAAAAATATTAGAAATAAACAACCCTTATGAATTAATTTTCTTATTAAACTCAGGTCACATTTTTAAATTAATCAGTCTACACCACTTCCGTCAGCATTTTCTAGTACGGGAGCTCGCTCCGGACTTATGTAATGTGTGGAGGGCGTCGAGCGGTTCATAACTGCCAGCAGTTACGTTCAGACTTCAATGAATGAATGAAATAGAACGGTTTATGAGTCAGGTCGGGTCTGAGAAACCCATGGCATGGCGAGGGTTAAGCGATTCAAACTAAGATTAGTGAGACTAAATCCAATAGTATGTCATTTATTTTTTACTATCTTCGTACGCGTGGTTTGTCAATATAAAGTAGTCTATGTCTCAATCCAAGTCATAATTGATCAAGCGAAGCGAAATCTCCAAATTAACTTGGGCAAATCGGCGTTGTATGTATGTATGTTTGTTTGTCCGAGGATAACTTTCGAAGCGTTTGTCCGAACATCCTGAAATTTGGTACATAAGTAGATAATGATGGCACAATTTTGGTGTGACTCAATGAACTAAAAATTTGGGGGGGTTGTTGAGATATTGGGGTTCAAGAGGGGTAAAAAAAACTGAAAATGAGACTATTAGGTTAAATGAGACTTCAAATGAAAGGTCTTCATTAGTGCATTTCGACCCCGTTTTTACTTTTAGTAAATTTTTTGTAGTTTTTGAGTTCTTAGCCATAATAAAAACTAAATTTTGGCAAAATTCACAGGGTACACCAGTGACCCCACAGAACTGTAATTTGGTATGCGTGTAACTTATGTATCACAAATATAGGCAAAAGTCTGAAATCTAGAATAACTTACCCCAAAAAAGGGCAACTAATTAACATGAACTCCCGTTACCTGTAATTTGAATGAAACTGTAGGTCAAGTAAGTTGGTTTTTATTTCGTGGCACTATTTTGATAGTCAAAGATTACGAATAATATTTTTTTTGTTTTAATTGTAGATTCGCGAGATCTCAGTTCGGGGCAAACCACTAGTATAAAAGTATATTTTATAAAGGTTATTTTTTGTGTAATGTAATGTGTATACTCCAGAACTACTGAATCGACTTCGAAAATTATTTCTCTAATAGAAAGCTTTATTTTGATAAAAATCCATGCCTGGGCCTGGGTCAGCTAGTCTATCTATGTAACAATTGGATCAAAATCGGTGCTGCCGTTACGACGTGAATTGTTGTCGTCTGCTCCACGAATGCCCCCTAGGCGATGGTAGTCAGTAACACGTATGGCTACCATATATATGAAAACTGGGAAAATTACGTATGTAAACTGCAATGGCGGTTGGTGCGAAATCCATAGTTATAATAAATCAATGTATAATGTGCTCAAAACACTTTCTTTTGATGTTTTGGTATACCTATATTTGGTAGATATTGTTTCGCCGGAGTTTATTACAACAATAATATATATTTATAATATAGATTTATTATATTTTTTGTATCTGAAACCTTAATTAATAAATTATAATGATTATTATCGATTATTCTCCCCATTGTCACATACGGTGCATAAACTTGGTCCCTCACCAATATTCAAAAGTCCCGCCTCGGTGTTTGTCAACGAGCTATGGAGCGCAGCATCCTCGGAGTCAGGCTCACGGACCATATACGAAACTCGACACTGCGCTCCAAAACACAGATAGCTGACGTGGCTCTGACAGCCGCAAAATTGAAGTGGGACTGGGCAGGACACGTTTGTCGTATGCCAGAGGAACTATGGCCAAAAGCCACTACAGAATGGGTTCCAAACGGGCGGCGGCCTCGTGGTAGACCCAGGCGGAGATGGAGGGATGAACTGGATGCATACCAGAAAGAGTGTCCTCAATTAGCCAATAACCGAGATTCGTGGAAGGAGGGAAGGGAGGCCTTTGCCCTGCAGTGGGACTCTACGGGCTAATAATAATAATTATTATCGTATGCCATTGTGTTTAGCGCCACGGCGCCGTGGGTAGTGGGAACTATTATAGGTTAATCATCTGCGCAGGCTGTAGGTGTTTGTGATTGTACTCTACACAGACTAATGGATAAATAATTGGCACAGGATGCACTGCGCAAATTCCATTTCCTTTGTAGATTTTAGAGCATGTTCCTTCACGTTTCGGCAGCCATGTTTAAACTAGTTTAGATACAACCTACTAATGGAAAAGTCACTGGGATAAGAGCCAAATGTCCTACATTCCCGTAATAAATTTTTTGGAGTATTTTGTTCAATTATAACTCAATCAAGTCTAGTACAATGGTAGAGTTATACAGCGTGCATTTAAATATCTTTGTTCTAACGGTGATTCTGCCCTTAAAAAACAACATAAATAACACAAAATTAATTATTCCTTCTATTAAAAAAATTGTGCTGTTAAAAAGTCTGCTATTTCTTGGTAAAATATACGAACTTGGTTTATACCGGCAGAATTTTGGTTCAGTTGTCCTTTAATATGCCAACTCCAAAATAACAGGCAGAGATTTGACGACCTCCGTGGTGCAGTGGGCTAATAGCCGGCTGAGATGCACGAGGTAGCGGGTTCGATTCCCGCCGCGGAACAAATGTTTGCATGATCTACATATATTTGTTTCGGGTCTGGTTGTTTTTCTATATATTATAAGTATGTATTTAAAAAAAAAAGTATGTAAGTATTCTATCAGTTATCTGGTTCCCATAGTACAAGCTCTGCTTAGTTTGGGGCTAGATAGCGCTGTGTGAAATGTCTAGCAATATTTATTTATTTAGCTTTATTTAGTTGGAACCTAACTAAAAATCTATCTTTTACATGCTCGGATATTCAAATATCGCATTCAAAAACACATGTCTGAGCATACAGCATGCAAAGCTCCTCGCATGCATGTTCAGGTTCATGCCATTGAACTGACTGATGGAAAAATAACTGGTACGGTATGCAAATGCGCTAATTCCATTCCCTTTATCCAACTCTCTCAAATTTGAATCGTGTCGCTGTGCAACTCTTTTCCACGAGGTACCAGCTTTCGTAAAAGTTAGTACCTCATAGAAGTTCAACTCTTTGAAATGGTTAATTCCAAACTAAACACACCAAATATATGTGACATATTGCAACTTATTTTTCCTAATTTAACACTCATTGTTACACTTTTGCTGTGACTCATTGGTAAAAAAACCCTTTAAATTTCGTATGTTGGTGGAACAGACAATGCGAGAGATGCATCTCTTTAGCATCTAAGGCCTTTTAAGATGAAACTAACTTGATTAGACAAAGAAAACTATGAACAATCACACTACTTGCCCTTGTATGAAACGAGCTGACAGGTATGTATCAAGCACCAAAGTATCACAAGTAAGGGAGTGTCACTTCTGTTGGATATTACTTATTTTATGACATGATGCTCGACGCAAAACAAAGGTGGTACTGCAAAAACTGTCACGTCAATAGCTTCAAGCGTCAATAGCACTGCGACACGGATCGTTGCTTCACGCTAAAATATTTTTATCAACCGGTTATACTCTTTTTTTTACATTTTGTAGTGACAAGTGTCTGGCTGCAAAGTTTATGGTCAGCCTGTTTTAGAATGTAGAAAAATTGGTGAAAAATATTTTCCTCAAGTTGAATTTACGTACAAGAAATAAACCACCACGTTTTCTAAAGTGCTTTGTGCAATGCTTTTGGTGGTGGAATCTTTATCACCATGGTTCGTGCTGCGTTATTTCTAGAGGAAAACGGCCATTAGTGTTTGTGTAAATGTTAAGATACTTAGTAGGCACCAAGTTTAGAAACAAGAAAAACAATTGAAATATTTTTAGCATGAAATAGCATATATCTGAGTATTTGTCGCTAAATATATATACCTAGTCAGGTCATAAGTATTGTCACACAGTAAAAACTTTTCTTTTAGAATGCTGGCCACAAAAAAGTTTATAGAATTCGAATTTCGAATTGTTCATGAAAATAAAAATGTATACTTTTTAGAATTTTACTCATTTTTAAATTGGAGTGGACGCTTAAAGAAGACCGTGTTGCAGTTATTGCGTTGCATCGTTGCGGTTACGCGCCAATTCAAATTTTAGACATACTGAAAAATTTGAATATAACCAAAAGATTCGTTTCTCGCACCATCAAACGATACAATGAAGACTCTAGTATAGATCTTCTGTATGGCTCCGTTCATTTACAACAAGCTCCCGGAGTCACTGAGAGAGCTACCATGTTCAATGTTTCGGAAAAAGTTAAAAACTGTACTGTTAAATAAATCTTATTATACTATAAATGAATATATAAATGAAAAATAATTGCTAAAATAATGCCAAATTTAATTTTATATTTTTTTAATTCTATTTTATTTTATATAATTATGACAATGAATTCTTATTTAGGTGTTATTATTAATATGACTTTGTAGAATATAATATTGCATGCCTTGAAAGGCAGAAATCTATTGATTCTGTATCTACTACTGACATCTTTGTAAAATGACATATATTTCAAGCAATAAATACATTTGATTTGATTTGATTTGATTTGATTTGATGACAGGTCAAGAAGTGGTCGCCCTCGGTCTGTTAGGACTCCAGCAGTGATAAAAGCTGTGAAGGCGCGAATTCAAAGAAATCCCAAACGTAAGCAGAAACTGTTGGCCCTTCAGATGGGGTTAAGCAGAACCACGGTGAAAAGGGTGTTAAATGAAGACGTAGGGCTTCGGGCATATCGAAGAAAAACAGGACATCGTTTGAATGCTCGTCTAATGGACCTGAGACTGAAGAGATGCCGCGCTTTGTTGAAGCGGTACGCGGGGAAAAAATATCGGGAAATTACTTTTTCGGTTGAAAAAAATTTTACCATAGAAGAGAGCTACAACAAACAAAATGATAAGGTGTACGCACACAGTAGTGAAGAAGCGAGCAACCGTATTCCGCGTGTCCAACGAGGTCATTTTCCATCGTCGCTCATGGTATGGTTGGGAGCTTCTTATTGGGGCTTAACAGAGGTATATTTTTGTGAGAAAGGTGTAAAAACGAATGCAGTTGTGTATCAAAATACAGTCCTGACGAACCTTGTGGAACCTGTTTCTCATACCATGTTCAATAACAGGCACTGGGTATTCCAACAAGATTCGGCGCCAGCTCATAGAGCGAAGAGCACACAAGACTGGCTGGCGGCGCGTGAAATCGACTTCATCCGGCACGAAGACTGGCCCTCCTCCAGTCCAGATTTGAATCCGTTAGATTACAAGATATGGCAACACTTGGAGGAAAAGGCGTGCTCAAAGCCTCATCCCAATTTGGAGTCACTCAAGACATCCTTGATTAAGGCAGCCGCCGATATTGACATGGACCTCGTTCGTGCTGCGATAGACGACTGGCCGCGCAGATTGAAGGCCTGTATTCAAAATCACGGAGGTCATTTTGAATAAACTTTAGTGTCATAAGAATCTATGTTTTGTTAAGTTCATTTTGGTATATAAATGGTTACATAATGAATAAACTTGTTTCAATTATTTTATATTAAACATGTGACAGAATTTATGACCTGACTAGGTATGTATTTATTATTAATTATATGTTTCTTAAATAAGTCTAAGTATGTATATATAAATTGTTATGAGTAGTTATTATTTAGGTTCAGTCATGTAATTTTCATTTATGTAAGTTTTATATTTTTTATTTTTATATAATTAGTATTAGTATTGTTACGCCGAGGCTGTTAAACAATGAGTAATAATCGTAACTTCTCGAACGCTTTTGTCTTGCTGCGTTATTGTTGTTATTGTCTGCGGTTGCGCACAATGGAGTGGCCATTGTGTCGAGGGACTGACCCTTTTCCTGGAACGATCGAGATCCTTCTCGAACAATCGAAATGTGTGGATATAAATAGGCCGGAGAGATGGCCGGACAGTCAGTCTGAGTCAGTCTCAGTGAGTTAGTCTCAGCGAGGCCCTGGAGGACTGACGTGGGAAGGGTCTCGCGTGAACAGTGGTTGCTCCCGAGTCAGTCTGGATTAAGCTATACGTGCGAACATTTCGGTGACTTTAAGTGGTGCACCAGTGGTGTGAATTGGTGTGTTGTGATTACGTGTGACCAAGTTCGTGTATTCATCGTTTAGTGCTGAATAAAAGTGTTATTTTGGTTAAATCGATTCCCATTATTTTATCCCGAACCCTCAGCTCGTAACAATTTGGTGTCAGAAGTGGGATAAAATAATGCCGGTTCTACCAATGGATAACGTGGACGGTGTCAGGACGAGAGGTTAACGACAACAGGAAATGGATGAAAGGCGGTTTGGGGAGTCTCCGGTTCAAGAAGCTCGGCAGAGTCGTCAGGCGATGGAGATGGAATTAGCCGCCGCCGAATCATTTGGAGCATCATCATCATCATCCGTGGGGCAAGCTCCTGTGACAGGCGATATTGCTGCTATTATGGCAATGCTTTGTCGTCAAGAAGAACAGCGTCGTCGGGATAAAGAAGAGCAGCGTCGTCAGCAAGAAGAGCAGGCTCGGTTGCAGGAGGAGGAACGCCGTCAGCATAAAGAAGAGAAGCGTCGTCAACAGGAAGAGCCGGCTCGGTTGCAGGAGGAACAACGCCGTCAGCATTAAGAAGAGAAGCGTCGTCAACAGGAAGAGCAGGCTCGGTTGCAGAAGGAACAGCGACATGAACAGGTAGAGCAGACTCGGTTGCAAGAGGAACAGCGACGTCAGGATAAAGAAGAGCAGCGTCGTCAACAGGAAGATCAGCGACGTTGGCCATAAGAGCGTGCTCGACTGATGAGGGAATCATTCGGTTCATCTAGAAAGGAATTCCAGGAAGTGAAAGAACAGATAGAAATCAAGAGAGCCGTGTTTTGGAGGCTGGAATTGGGCTCGACTGATGAGGGAATCGTTCGGTTTATCTGGAAAGTAATTCCAGGAAGTGAAAGAACAGATAGAAATCATGAGAGCCGTGTTTTGGAGGCTGGAATTGGGATCGCTGATGAGAAAGGGACTCTGGGTGTCCTGAAGTACTGGAGACGGCAATGTGGCTCCTCTAGTTGCTACATCTTCAGCGCGAGGTGCGCCTAAAATTGTTCGTGTTGATCGGCTGCCGCGATATGAGGCTAAGAATGCTCGGGACGAGCATGTTTTAGGAGGGGGCAGTGTTACGCCGAGGCTGTTAAACAATGAGTAATAATCGTAACTTCTCGAACGCTTTTGTCTTGCTGCGTTATTGTTGTTATTGTCTGCGGTTGCGCACAATGGAGTGGCCATTGTGTCGAGGGACTGACCCTTTTCCTGGAACGATCGAGATCCTTCTCGAACAATCGAAATGTGTGGATATAAATAGGCCGGAGAGATGGCCGGACAGTCAGTTGTGAGTCAGTCTGAGTGAGTCTCAGTCTGAGTGAGTCTCAGCGAGGCCCTGGAGGACTGACGTGTGGAAGGGTCTCGCGAGTCAGTCTGGATTTAGCTATACGTGCGATCATTTCGGTGACTTTAAGTGGTGTAACAGTGATGTGAATTAGTGTGTTGTAATACGTGTGACCAAGTTCGTGTATTCATCATTATCGTGTTGAATAAACGTGTTATTTTGGTTAAACCGATTCCCATTATTTTATCCCGAACCCTCAGCTCGTAACAGTATGTAGTACATGTAGTATGTTAGGTACGCCATTACACCCCAGGTAATGTCCACACAGTCCATTCCATTCAAAGGTTGTCTGGTAGAGATCGCTATTTAGCGATAAGACCGCCAATTGTATCCATAGATTTACGTAGTGGTTTTTTATATGTATTTGTTTCGTGGTGTGCAATAAAGTATTATCTAATCTAATCTAATCTAGATATACGTATACAGTAGCATAACATCGAATTTTCTCTACTTCCTATAAATATTATACGCATGTATTATACATAGAAAGAAAGAAAGAAAGAATATATTTATTTGACACACACAAAGAAACACAGAACGGATCACAAACAAAATAGTAGATAGACAGGAAAAATACAGTAGAATGAGATATTATAACATGGGTAGAACACTGCCAACCTACCCAGCCAGTAGGTAGGTGCACTAACTAGTCCCGCTCCGTGCCACGCATGCGCAAACAGGTCCTGCCTCAGCTTTAAGCTCTCTCTTTTCGCTCTTTTATACATACGATTATAATATAAAACTTCTGGAAAAAATTCTCTATATGATAGTGAACAACTTATCAAAATCCGTTGCGTAGTTGATCGAGCGAAGGGAGGTCTAGAAATCAACTTGGGCAAATCGGCGTTGTATGTATGTATGTTTGTTTGTCTGAGGATAACTTTGAAGCGTTTATCCGATCATCATGAAATTTGGTATATAAGGTAGGTAGTGATGGCACAATTTTCGTGTGACTCAATGAGCTAAAAATATTAGGGGGTTGTTGAGATATTGGGGTTCAAAAGGGGTAAAAAAAAAAATGAGACTATTAGGTCAAGTCTTATCCAATCTAATCTAATGGCTTTTGCTAAACATACTTTTGGTAATAGGCTGTAGACGGTAATTTGAGTGGGTAGGTCGATTGTAATTTTATAGTTATACTGACAACTATAAAATTATGTTTAGGTAAAGGTGACGGGTTTTTTAAGTAAGTATCTTAGTAATGTGTAGCGACTTGAGTGTCTCTAAGCACCGAGACACACCTTTAGGGGCTTACAGTGCTTTATGTATTACTTTTTGACGAATAAAATGAATACAAATACTTACAAATATAAAAAAACGAGCCTTACAGTAGTCGCATATCATGTGTAACATCTGACCACCGCGCGCGCTCATTGGTCAAATCAAATAGCACACGCTTCCCCGGTTTCCTGTTACATATTTCCGTCCCTTTAGCCAAAATCACTCCCACAAACCGCGAGGAAAGATGTTACAAATCAAAAATTAGACCTTTCATTTTAACTTATGCCAATTTTAAAACATTTAGGCAACATTCGACCCCATTCCAAAATCGAATTTGACCTTTCAGTAGCACCCGTGGACACATACCGCCGACGCCGTCCTATTGAATTATTAAACCATCCATCGCGCTGTATCAATCGGGTCTACGTCAGAACACGGCTCTCCGAAAGCTTTTGCAAACGTTGGCCTTTCAAGACCCGAAGATTTTATCGACAAAGGCTTTCGACTGGACAATTGTTGGACATTGGAAAAGACATGATGGATTTTTTTCTCCAAATCACGTATCTATTAAAGTGAAACTTTTATTACATCGTCTCAAACTTTTTCGTCTGTGTGTTGCATGTCGCGTGACGGTCGGCCGCAGAGTAGGGATAAAGTGAAAGGCGCTCGTCAGAGCAGCCGAGGCCAATATGGCAGCGCCTATAGTTCGCATCAGCTGACCGTGTAGTGTATAGACTCATTTGTGCCAATGAAAATATTTAGTTAAATGTCTATATAAATATTTAGCTAATGTGAAACAAAGTTCCACTTTTACCGTGGTTTCATAAAACCACACAATCCTTTTTGTTTTGTTACGGTTTATACACACAAATATTAGCAAAATCCTAAAAAAAAAGAAATCCGCCTCCATCATTCCCTCCTTGCTAATTTATTGTACCTCATTGGTGATGTTTGTCTTACTGGTTTTAGTCAGTTACTCGATAGAGAGCTTGCTGGTCGGATACTTGGTCTATCCATCGAGTCTTCTTCCCCGAGTTTTACCCTCTGCCTTTCCCGTAAATATATGAGGCTCTAAGTTGCCTGAGTTTCTGCGAGGAATATGACTATACTGCAGGATTCGATGCAGACACATTGCGGAAAATATTTATGAACGCTGTCAATAAAACAACTACGCTTTTACTGATTTAAACGGGTATTTATCGCGTAAGTACCTTTTTATTAGTAATCCCGACATTTCAACTGTATTGTTACAGCCGTGGTCGCGGGCAGAAAGCGGTAGCAGATCAGCAGTAGTTTCAGCTTTCAAAACCCTAGAGGGACGTGGCAAGTAACTTTGGGGCAATGGGTCATGGGGGAGACCCTTGCCCGGCTGTGGGTAAGTTAAAAGACGTTTTACTTGTCCTCGCTAAAATAATAAAACCGGTCAAGTGCGAGTTGAACTCGTGCGCCGAGGGTTCCGTACCTGTCCAAAATTGACAATTCTAGGTCAAGCGGAAGTACCCTATAGATTTTGGGTCGAAAACCTATATGGTAGACCTAGAATCACAAAATTTGGCAAAAAGTAAGGTACAGCAAAAGTAAAGAGAAAATGTCGAAAAATAAAAAAAAAAAATTAAGGTAAATTATGGTACTTACAAGTTTTCGCGAAAATCTACCTTGATTTTTATACACCTAATAGGGACTAGAGACTTCAGTATTTGGTATAAATTTCAACTTGCTAGGTTTACCCGTTCCTGAGAAGATCGGTGGTGACACACGGACAGACGGACAAGAGAGTGATCTTTTAAGGGTTCATTTTTATACCTTTTGAGGTACAGAACTCTAAAAAAATTACCACGAAGGCAGGAAACAGGTAGAAACAAACTTAAATGACTTCTTTCCTCATAAGAACACCAGAAAATAATAACAATATCCTTCATTGGATAATATTCCTTTAATATCAAGGTTAAAACATAATCAATTCAAACAAGGCTGTTCTTTTTATTTGAATACTAATCAGGCAGGAAGCGGTACTATTGCTTCAGCGCGGTTTTAATCAAAAATAACAATATTTTCTGGTCTCAAGAGGAGGGATACACCTTTAGAATACTGTTACGAGCTGTGGGTTCGGGATAAAATAATGGGAATCAGTCTGACCAAAATAACACTTTTATTCAGCACTAAACGATGAATACACGAACTTGGTCACACGTATCACAACACAATAATTCACACCACTGTAGCAGCACTTAAAGTCACCGAAATGTTCACACGTATAGCTAAATCCAGACTGACTCGGGAGCAACTACTGTTCACGCGAGACCCTTCCCACGTCAGTCCTCCAGGGCCTCGCTGAGACTCACTCACTCACTTAGACTCAGACTGACTGACCGGCCATCTCTCCGGCCTATTTATATCGCACACATTTCGATTGTTCGAGAACGATGTCGATCCTTCCAGGAAAGGGTCGGTCCCTCGACACATTGGCCACTCCCCATTCTGCGAAACCACAAACAATAGCAACAATAACACAGCAAGACAAGAGCGTTCGAGAAGGTTCGATTATTACTCATTGTTTAACAGCCTCGGCGTAACAATACTTATTGATTAGATGTTTATTTTTTACATTGATAAATATTGATTATAGCCGTGCTTTTTATATTGAGTTACTGTTTTAGACTTTTATTTAGCTCTTCGCTTTTATCTAAACTTTATGCAAGTTATGTCGTCACACTTACCTATATAATGAATGCTAAGTAGGTATGTATGAATGTAGTCAGCTCGGTGTCTAAGATTTTAGGCCGCTCGAGGGACTCTGACATGTCTTAGCGATTGGCGAGTTTATCTATATCTTAGCGTGTTCTTCAAAGCACTTTAACTGTTAAAATGCCACTAGCAGTCACTTGTTCTAAGTAGTGACCGATCAGAACGTCACGTCGCTTATCTGCTGTGATGACGGAACCTCATGATCGACATATTAAATAATTAATAAATAAATAATGCGGGACATTTTCACAAGGCATTGTCTAGTCCCAAAGTAATCAGAGCTTTTGTTATGGGAACTACATAACTGAAATACTACTAATACATAAATATTATGCATAGAAAACACCTAGACCCGAAGCAAATATTTTCAAATCATACAAACATTTGTCCCGCGGCAGGAATTGAATTCGCAACTTTCTGCGGTCACAGAGGTCGCCAAATTTCACGAACTTGGTCGGGGAGTTGTAACGATTTTGTCGAATTTATACATATATTTTTCGATCAACTAGTTCCATACTTGAAATGCTGCCGACCTGTTAAGAACGACTTAGTCAGATATGAGTAGGAACACTAAACACGCTTAGTCGTAAGCTGGTAAAGATAAAATAGTGTTATAAATAAAATAAAAATCGCATTATCATTGAAATTACCGGACATAAGAATTAAAAAAAAATAAAAGTGGCACTCTGGGAGTGTCGATATAAGTGAAAATTTGAACAATTACGAGATACTAATATACAGAGGTGTCGGTAAGGGTAACAGTGTCACGAGTTGAATAGTTTTTTTCCCATTTCAAAAAATGTCCCACTCTCTTCTTTTTGCGTTGGAGGTTTAAAACTGACGAACCACCCAGTTTAACGAGCTTTCTATTAAAAAAACTGTATCCGAATCGGTTCATCCTTTTAAGAACCACAATGCCACAGACAGACACATATGCGTGAAACGTATAATACCCCTCGTTTAACGTAGAGGGTATAAAAATATAAATATTTATCTAAATTGCCGGCTAAAATGTATTTTGCCTGACCTTTACAGTAATTGAATGGACATGAGACAGCAACTCCTTTGTCGAGCACTTGCAATTTCTAGGCGCGTGGTAATGGTCGACCCTTTGTCCTGCCGAGCGGTTACCCTCCAAGATAGAATACAACCTACGTCATATGCCACCTCTACGCGACATGTCAAAGAAACCCACTATAAAAACACATAAATAAATAAATCTTTATTCATTTTGCTAAGATTAACATTAGGAATTACTAGTGGTTCGCCCCGAACTGAGATCTCGCGAGTCTCCCATAAAAACAAAAATATATTATTCATAATCATTGACTACCAAAATAGTGCCACGAAATATCAACCACCATACTTGACCAACAGTTTCATTCAAATTACAGGTAACGGGAGTTCATGTTATGTGGTTACTCTTTTTTGGGGTACAAAATGCAGTTATTCTGGATTTCAGACTTTTGCCTATATTTGTGTCACTAAAGCTATACGAATACCAATTTTCAGCATTTTGGGGTTACTGGTGTACCCTGTGAATTTTGTCAAAGTTTTGTTTTTATTATGGCCAATAAGTTAATAACTCAAAAACTACAAGGATTAAACAAAAAGTAACAACAGGGTTGAAATGTACGAATGAAGACCTTTCATTTGACGTCCCACTTGACCTAATAGTCTCATTTTAATTTTTTCCCCCTCTTGAACCCCAATGTCTCAACAACCCCCCAACATTTGTAGCTTATTTAGTCACACCAAAATTGTGCCATCACTATGTATCAAATTTCACGATGATCGGATCAACGCTTCGAAAGTTATCCTCGGACAAACAAACATACATACATACAACGCCGATTTGCCCAAGTTGATTTGGAGATCTCGCTTCGCTCGATCAATAAATAAATCTTTATTCATTTTTCATATTGCTAAGATTAACATTAGGGATTAATATCTACTTATAGGTAACACTTTATACATTGCCTGAACTAGGAGAACCTGTATCTCAAGCGAAAAAGGTTGGACAAATCAAATTAACAAAACTTAGAATCTATTTACATAATGAAAAAAATAACTAAATAAATAATAACTATAAATATTGCTGAACATTTCACACAGCGCTATCTAGCCCTAAACTAAGCAGAGCTTGTACTATGGGAACCAAATAACTGATAGAAAACTTAAATACTTTTTTTTGTAAATATATACTTATTATAAATAGAAAAACATCCCGACCCGGAACAAATATCTGTAGAACATGCAAACATTTGTTCCGCGGTGGGAATCGAACCCGCTACTTCCTGCGTCTCAGCCGGCTATTCGCCCACTGCGCCTCGGAGGTTGTTAATAAACTAAGTGCAAACATAGGCAGGTATGAGTTTACGTAATATACAATATTTAAAATCTTACTTTATTACATGAAGAGCTTTAACAAGAAACAAACAAGAAAATTGATCAAACTTCCGCAGCTCAATTTTTAATTATCACCAAACCAAACTTCCCCAAATCCAATCTCCAACTGGTAAAGCAAGAGTTAACAAGATTCCCGATTAAAATTTATTCCATCGTCATCCTTTAACGAACTATTTATGAGCTGTTTGCATCTTGAGAAACAAAGCTCTATGATTAATCGTCTCAAGAATGACATTTCGCTGAGTTGGTGGGCCGCGAGCGACGTAAACAACAAAGTTTTACCTAAATCGCTTTCACAGTACCACCCTTATTTTCTCCGAGTCAATTTTGACAGCTGATTGTTAAACAAAACAAATGAAAACTGAGTTTAGCCATTATGCCTAAGCACAACAAAGAATTTGAAACATTTGTTTACATAAAAATGCCTTCGCCCTTTTGAAAGTTTCAGTTGTTTTTTTCTAAATATAAGTCAAAGTTTTGACTGAATTTTTTGAACAAAAGATTTTACAAACAGAATTGGCGCGTGGGACGAGAAAATTATTTATTTAAATCACACTTAACGACGAAATGTTTCATTGAAAAATAAAGCTAAAACCTGTAAATTGTTAATGGTTACGTAACGAGCGGAAATTCAATACAGTTGTACAAAGAACACACGCGGAAAGAACATCGTACACCTGGAAACCTTTGAAAAACATGATCTCGGCGTGTCTTTGTGTGCAGTTAAGCAAGAAAGTTCAAGTTATTTTATGTCAAAGAACATTTTAGATGTTTCCAAAATATTTCGATGAAATTACGTAGAAACTATTTTAAATTTATTTATAACAGGATCAACAGCAAACTTATTGCCTATAACAGATTCTTGTTTCATAGTCATAACTTCTTAGAATTACTAAGAAACTGCTAAAGTACAAGAAAAAAAATTAAGAACTTAGTAGGCACGCATTTGACGAAGGTAAGGGTGGGAGGGATGTTTGTGTAAGTGTGTATGCTTGAGAGAGTGAAGGCGGGGTGGGGGAGGGACGTGAGACGCTATCTATGATTTACATTGGATAATCTCTGTTGAGGTACTGTTTCTCCTTAAAAGAATCAGCATGGCTAAGTATCTAAGTTTAATATTTAACTTTCACATTGCAAATCGGCGTTGTATGTATGTATGTTTGTTTGTCCGAGGATAACTTTTGAATTGTTTATCCGATCATCGTAAATTTTGGTATATAGGTAGGTAATGATGGCATAATTTTGGTGTGACTCAATGAACAGAAAATTTTGGGGGGGTTGTTGAGATATTGGGGTTCAAGAGGGGTAAAAAAAATGAAAATGAGACTATTAGGTCAAGTGAGACGTCAAATGAAAGGTCTTCATTAATACATTTCGATCCTGTTTTTACTTTTAGTAAAGTTTTTCTAGTAGAAATCTAGAATAACTTACCCCAAAAAAGGGTAACCAATTAACATGAACTCCCATTACCTGTTATTTGAATGAAACTGTAGGTCAAGTTAGTTGGTTATTTATTTCGTGGCACTATTTTGATAGTCAAAGATTACGAATAATATTTTTTTTTGTTTTATGTACTCGCGAGATCTCAGTTCGGAGCGAACCACTAGTTATTGTAATCGCCACAGTGTCTTTTCTAGCGGCAGCCATTTGACGTCAAGCCATTCGTC
Organism: Philereme transversata; assembly: GCA_963924445.1. Lineage (NCBI taxonomy): Eukaryota > Metazoa > Arthropoda > Insecta > Lepidoptera > Geometridae > Philereme > Philereme transversata. The sequence goes on along the minus strand of OZ004350.1, from coordinate 15,665,324 downwards.
AAAAAAATGTGAAGGTAACAATCTGTAGCTTCTGTGACAAATTTGCTTAAGACACACCATTCATTCTACACGAGTTACTAACGCATGTGTACTCTAAACTTACTGTTATTAACATTATTATCACGCAATGTTAAAACATGGTACCCGCGACTTGCGTATTTTCGTTCTCATTAGGTAGCTACTTGATATTTAGGGCGCCTTCACACGGGGCGGTATGCAAACAACTGTATTTGTTCGCCTCATCCCGAAAACGAGGTAAATGGCAACGAATACATTTTGTATGAGCTGTCTCAGCAGGGGCGCTGGCACGCGCAATGCGGTTTTAAAAAAACGCACGCTATCATCAAAATTAATGAAAAAAGGCTGTTTGGTGAGCAAATATGGAGGCAAGTGTTTGCCAGGAAATTGACACGAAATTAAGTTCAGGCCAATCGACAAAATGTAGTATAAGTAGGTACAGGGAGCATTTGAACATACAACTTGTTTTGTTATGTATGACATTAATTTAAAACACACATCCGGAATAGCTTGAATATTTATTCAGTAACCGATACACGTTAATCGGTTGTACCCTTGCGACGTCACCGCTTTGTCAGTTTAACAGGTAACTACTTACCTGATGAATGAATATGATTTGTTTGCCTATTTTACGCAGGCTGTTTCATTGTTGTTTGAAAAATTAAAATTTTCTATGGTAATGAATTTGAAAAAAACCTATCTTAAACAATAATAGCCATCCGTGTTTTCATTTAGTGTCGTACATAACAAAACACGTAGTATTCAGAACGTAGCTATTGTCTTAATTTACAAAAATAATGTTCGCTAGACATTGTGGGATCAGATGTAGGACACTAGACTTTTTTAGCATACTAGACATTCTAGGAGACTCCATATTGCCAGCCAGAACGATTGTTGTTATGCCTTAAAGTTGTATCTTTCTTGTTAAACTTTAAGGAAGAAAATTATTTTTTTCGTTTTCAATTCAAACTCTTGAGTATTGATCGGTAAGATCAAATACCACTCGAAAACCACAAACGGAATACCTGCATTTCACGAAATGACATGCAGCAGTCTAATTAGACGTTCCCGGGGTAGTTTAAACAACAATTTAGAACAGTCTAGAACTACAAACGCGCTCGCACAAAGGGAACCTAAGACTGGCTGCAAACACTGACATGGATTAATTATTGTTCTAAGCTCCGTTTTCACAGACAATACAAAGACTTGAGAAAATATGAAATGAACGACTTCAGAGGTGCGTTGGGTGAGTGTATGGAAGACGAGTCCAATTCGGCTGCCGGAAATAATACACGAAATTGTTCTCTTCACTTATAGTAGTAGCTATAGTTTATGTAGTCAAACCGATTGTAAACCTGTTTTAAGGGACTGGTGCCTGAAATATATTTAAAAAAATGGGGCTGTGTTATGGACACGGCCATTGATATGACTAGTGTTGGGTGGTAATAAGAACACCAAATCAGTATACAAATTTATTAAAACGGTTCTTCAATACCCCGGTCACTGATTTTACGGTTGCTTTCCGGCGAGTAAAAATGCGGGTACTCTCCTCGGATGGGCCGGATTCTGCGGAGCCGTGGAGGTTTCGCTCTGGGTGCTGCGGGTGCCGAGATCAAGGAAGCCAGTCAGCGAGGCCAGAAAGGCTTGAATGCGACAAAGCCGGAACCTTGAACTCCAATTTGAACTCTAATTTTGAACCCTGGAAACATGTACATGTAACATGGAAGGTGTTACAGTAGGTTCCAGGTTCTTCTCCCTCTGATTGTGACCACCACAGCGTCAGCAAGCATGAAGTGATGGATGAGGAAAGTACTGGTGGTGTGTGAATGCTACAACAGAGCGAGTTTACAATGACAAAAAAAGTAGCTACTATGAAAATGAATAAATGAAATTTGAGTAATGAAAAATAGAAATAGGTAGGGTATCTAGATAAAGTACCTAGATACCTACCTACACTGTGAGGTGAGTAAGTAGCAAAAAGCTGTAAGAAAATAAGGTTAACGTGATTACACAAAATAAAAGTTCGTTACGAACCGCCTACCTACCTACACTATTTTTGTGGAAAGAATTCTTCAACACTTACCGATATACGGGTTGTAAAACTGAATTTAACTTTACAGCTTGCTATCAATGAGAAAGTAAGTTATAATAAAATATTTATAAAATTTGCCCGAGTCTTTTAAAGACACGCCAGTAATGTGGCGTGTGCGAGCTCGGCCGGTGCTAGCGGGCAAGTGACGGTCACCGCTAGGTGTAAGGCCGTTTGGAAACGTTAACGCTACGTTCAAAAGAACGAATAATGAGCCACTGGTATAGTCTACGTAATAAATATCCGACTATAGACTAATAGTGACGAATAAGAATGTCATTTCTACGTCAACCTAGGGGAATTATAAATTAGGTAGGCAAGTAGGTACGTACCTAACAATTTACGTTACACCATATTTTATGTATAATACAATCATGTTTGAACACTAAGAAGCCCTCCGGGTCATACTAAATGGAAATCTTGAAACGCAGCAAAATTATCTCAAAATGGCGGCATTTCCCCCTCCACCGCGCGATGCATCACAGTCCTCACTTAACGAATTAACATAGTAACAAATTCTTTGACCCTTTAGCTATCCAGTGGTGTAATTAAATTTTGGATGGAGATGATAGATATGTAGCTGCAACACCAATCTGTATCCCCCGATTTTGTTATCATTCGTTTTTTGGATTACCTCCCACTATGGAAGCAATTTTAAAAACGTTTTCACGTCAAAATTCTGTTTTATCCCCTAGTTACTTATATTGTTCGTGAATACAGGTGCACGACACAACAATGTGTGAAAAGTAAAGTTACTGAGTGGATGGCTGAGTGCTTAGCGCCTTTGATAGTGCGTGTCTTTGATGGCAAGTAGCTAGCACTTGGAGCCTGCAGAATAAACCTGGCTATTATCAAAACTTGTTTAATACTTTATCTATAATCTGTAATGAAATACAGTTGTTTTTACGTGCCCGTATTTTCTTAAATACTTATAAGTCTATGTGTAACGTTGATAAACTGTGTGTTTAATTCACCACTCTCTAGTAATTTATCTTCGGTCAGCTTTCGGTCACACATATGCTGATCTATAAAAGCACCATCATTTTATATATGCTCTAAGTCAAGGATTCACGTAGTTGGCTCTCTGAAGGTCTAAGTCCATACATTGAGAGAACTATCATTTTATTCTTATTTATGAGAACATCATATTTATAAATATGAATAACAAATTAAGATATTCTCTCTCTCCTTATGTCACCTGTTCTGCCCTGGTTTCTATTTTTTTGAACTGTTATTAGCATATATAAATAATAAATAGATTAACTGTACATTCTATGTATTCTGTATTTGTTCATAAATAAGCTACACATTTATTCCACTGTAGCACTTCTCGTAGACGCTTTAGGAATATTTTACAAATTCATCTCTACATTTTGCATCCTAATTATTGATTAAAACGGGTATTTATCGCGTAAGGTAGCTATTTTATTTTGAGTCAACCCGTGACCACGACTGTTGCGACACAGCCGAAATGTCAGGATGACAAATATAAAAGGTACATACGGGATAAATACCCGTTTTAATCAATAATTATGTACAGTGATTGCGAAAGTTTGAAAAATACAATCTTGCATCCTGTTAAGACGATATGTAAAAAAATTTGAGCCACTAAGTAACTGTCGTATTCAATAACGTAACCGTTTTAATCGTAAACTATTGTGGTAGGGCATATAATGGACATATAATTTATGTAAGACCTAATATTATCACATATGTTCAAACAAATAAATAAATTTTATTTCATTTCAACAAAAAATGGTACTGATTTCATATTTAAGCAATATTTACTTGAGGATTTAAACTACATAAATGAAAGACAGAAACGCAATTGGTGAAACTTTTCTCGATACAATTATTTGTCAAAATCAGCTCTTCTAAACACTAATATCGTTCATTTTCCGACTCTAAAAAAGATTTAAAGTATTTTTTACATAGTTATGTATTTAAAGCATTTTTTTTATTTGTTGGTTCTCATGCAATTCGAGATTATATCTTTTGTCGCTTACGCGATTTACTCCTGCGACAATGCGGCGCGACTATGATATATGTTTGTCTCGTTCTTCACCTAAGCAAGTAAATAGCACTGTCACTTTTTTGAATTTCCGGATGCTTCGCCCAATCGTCATCGAAATTAAATTTGTATATCTTCTTAATCATACTTAATTCAATTTTAAAGCTGTTGGAATGTTCATTCTTTATTTAAATATCTTGCGGTAACAGTCCTCGTTATCTTGTGTCTCAGGCACGATTTTACTAAGACCATATTATACAGGCTTATACTTGGTCATAGGTCATAAGGATAGACGCGCGTGACATGGAGCGGGGCTAACCAGCCCCGCTACCTACCTACCTATTGGTTGAATGGGTATGGGTAGTAGTACCTATGTAGAATATAATGTAAATATATTCTATTCTATAGATTTATGGATAAGTAGCATTAAGTTCTCCTTGTGTACATGTTGTTCTGTGCAATAAAGAATTAAATAACTCTATGGAATGACCATACCGAAACTACAAAGAAGTATTAAGCTAGACGGCTATATACAAAGGGTAACCTTATCACTAAAAGCGATGCCGAAAGTGTATACTATTGAAGGATATTGTGGATTTGTGTTTCTTTTGAATTTATAATTATTGACTTATTTCTTCGAGGTTTTAAAAAAAGTTTATTTTAGTGCCTAATTTTCAATAAAATCATCAATAATAATAATTTTTACGCAATAAATACCATGTGTTTGGATAATGTGTGATGAAACTTTTCTTAATGGAGTCTTAATCGTTATAATTCTCATCATTAATAAAAAAAATACAATTTACCGTATACGGCGTGTGCATGATCTGCCAAAATCCACAATGAAACCAGTGCCACCTAGTGACTTAGAAGAGGGACTGATCAACGAGTATTTTTGTTTAATATATATGCGTTGCAGTAGATGACGTTTATATCTAAAAACCGGCCAAGTGTTCCGTCTATAAAAACGGCAAAAAAATCATTTCTGTTGTATGGGAGCCCCCCTTATATATTTATTTAATCTGTTTTTAGTATTGTATAGTATAGTAGTGTATAGTGTTGCTATAACGGCAACATAAATACATCATCTGTGAAAATTTCAACTGTCTAACTATCACGGTTCATGAGATACAGCCTGGTGACAGACAGACAGACGGACAGACAGACAGCGGAGTCTTAGTAACTCACAATTTTTTGTTTAGTGTCGGTTTGGTTTTCAAGGTGCGAACTATGAACTAATCCTTTAGACTACTTTGGATCAAGTATTGGGTTCTAGAACAATCCAGAAGCTTATTTTGAATTTAAAACTTCGAACAAGATTCTGAATTTGAAACTCCATGCAAGACACGTTCCCATCGCTCCCTGAGTAAACCTATACTGTCTGTGGCTTGTGGATTAGCTCTATCGTGAGTGTTCAAGTATCGGCAGTGTATATCATTACTGGTAAGACACTTTGAACGACGACTGGGCTTGATTGGTAAATCCCCGAAGCTAATACACGTACACGATAAAACATATCAACAATATACCTATATATATATTTAATTAGTACAATGTAATTCTATCTAGATATGTTATCATTAATATAGGTTAAGAGTAATAGAGCTCCTTGTGAAAGGGCTCGCCCGGGGAAGTATTACCACCAATCTATTTATGCTGCCAAGCAGCATTACTGTGTTTCAGTTTGAAGGGTAAGACACTTTGAACGACGACTGGGCTTGATTGGTAAATCCCCGAAGCTAATACACGTACACGATAAAACATATCAACAATATATATATATATATATTTAATTAGTACAATGTAATTCTATCTAGATATGTTATCATTAATATAGGTTAAGAGTAATAGAGCTCCTTGTGAAAGGGCTCGCCCGGGGAAGTACTACCACCAATCTATTTATGCTGCCAAGCAGCATTACTGTGTTTCAGTTTGAAGGGTAAGACACTTTGAACGATGACTGGGCTTGATTGGTAAATCCCCGAAGCTAATACACGTACACGATAAAACATATCAACAATATATATATTTAATTAGTACAATGTAATTCTATCTAGATATGTTATCATTAATATAGGTTAAGAGTAATAGAGCTCCTTGTGAAAGGGCTCGCCCGGGGAAGTACTACCACCAATATGCTAATATACCAATATGCAGTAATGCTGCCAAGCAGCATTACTGTGTTTCAGTTTGAAGGGTATGGTTGCCGGTGAAGGTGCGTGAGGTTTTACATCTGTGTTCCTCAAGATATGTGTGCAGTGAATCGTAGATGATAACCACTTAACATCAGGTGGGCCATATGCTTGCTCCATCCACGTATAACATGAATATAAAAAGATTGATGCCTATGTTCAGCAGTGTTCAGCAATGTTCTATGGCTGATATGATGATGATGCAATTTACGTAATAGAATTGATGACCTAGCAACCTCTACCCGACAACCTTGGTCTATTTTTAGGCAAAAACTAATAGTTGTTATGCTCAGCATCTATCTGTATTGGCAATTGAGTATATTAATAAGTTTCATCCCGAGTTCTACTGTACGCTCTGACCCACTCAAGTGGCTACGTTGTATCTCATTAATACATAAATGGATACCGACCGGCTACTTTACAGAGTGTTTAATAATTCTGTCCTCCATTTATCGATGAGGGACAGAGCAGCTGCCTCACTTCATGGCGACACTTCTTAATGCCTTACAACTATATAAACGGTACAACAGCAATGTTGGTATACATTTCACCACTAGTTGTAACAAAGTTATGTGATTTGAAGTGCCATTTTGAAGTAAAATTTCTTTACGCACGCTTGACTTGGGGAGTAAGCTGGTAAATGCGTGACGAGCGTTACGAAAAGTGTGATCGGGTGAGGCGAACGGAAGTTGAGAGGGAGATATAAGTTAGTGAAGATAGAAAGAGAGAGAGAGTTACGTTTCGCATAATACTGTAGGGGCAAGAGAGAGAAGTGATAAAAAAGTTTTACTTAGTCTTGTGGTCTAAACCACACTCTTTTGTTTTTTTATATTTTAAATAAAATTATAAAATAAAACAAAATAAACTAATGCGCCTAATCTTTCAGTAGAGACAACTTCTTATGAAACGACTTGACAAATGTCTCCAAAAACTATAAACACTTATGGTTTACGTCTCCAGCCATGTAAGACGGTATTAGCCGTTCACTGTTTCCGAGTCCTGACAGCAGTCAGCACCTATCCATCCATACCAGTGTCATCAATTTATCTGTTAAACTGGACACAATTTTAATCTAGCGCGTGCTACTATAATCTTGAACCAAGCGAGACTGTTCAATAGATATTAGCGACGCCTACGTTGCTACCGGGCCAGATATGATTGTGGTAATGTATGTACCTCATTTCTTAGATACGAGTATGCTTCTTTCTCCCTTAGAGTTCTCAATGCTGAGGGTCGTGACCTCCGCCATCGGTGTCTGTTGGCGGTGACATGTATGCTCTGTATGTATGAAGATATGATTCACTAATCATATTAATAAGAACATTAATATATTCGTCGATGGTTAGACAGCAGTCAACAGCGCTCTCTGTCTCTCTGTTAGAGCTCGTTATTGGAGACGGCGTTGTGCGATGCGCCCTTACGTGCCCTTACTGTTAGACTGAGCTAGCTAGTTTCTCTTCAAGCTGCATATTAGTGCCTTGGCATCTACTGTACGAGGAAGCACAAAATAATGTATTTGTATCGTTTGTTCGACCTACATCGGGGACTCGCTAAGCAACAAAATCGATATTCGGATTTAAAGTTCTATTCATTTTATGACACTTGTATACACATAGATACTCTGGGTCCCTGCTAATTGGCAAGTCAATATTAAGTCATTATTTTGCTATTTTCTTTAGCTTTTCAAGAGACAAATTCTGCATGAAAAAGAACTTATTAACAAATGCATAGACAGAAAAAGATTCAAACTTAAAACATTCATCTTTTTGCATCCATGGCTAAAACCCCAGAAACATATTTCAGTTTCGTATCTACAGATGAATTCTAACACTTTTTATTTCTCTCTAAACAGTTCCTGCCATTTCACTTTTGCAGCTCAAAGTAAATCTAGTAACAAATTACACAATCCTTTATAAACAACGTCCTAAAAACACCTGCAAAGAAAGCGGACTAGAGTAATTTTTATCCTTTTCACAATAAGAATATTTGTTCAAACAGTAATGACGGTTCGGGAACCTTCCCTTACATTATATAGACAGCCTGCACTAAAATTAATGGAATAAACAAAACAACTCACGAGGTAAATAGATTCTTTCTAGGCAACCATTAGTTAATATCAAGTGAGAAAGAAGAACTGCAATTATATGCTTCAAAAAAAAAAACACAAGTCTATTTCAACTTAGGACAAATGAAAAGCTCCAAAGAATAAAATTCTACGTTTAAGTCTGTTCCCCGCAGATTTCTTTTTATTTACACAACTGCCCAAAAAAGAGTATGTTTAACAAAAGTGCTATTCAAATAAATAAAAACATAAACAAAAATATTGTTTATTTCAAGCCATACTCATACATTTTACAAATATAAATTATATTTAATAGAATTACCCAAATCAAACGAAACTAAATAAAATAAAATCAAATTAAATAAAATCAAAATAAAAAATATAGGTTCAAGTAAGAAAAGTTAAAGTTTTTTTTTAAGAAGAGTTACTGTTTTTAAAGATACATTTATTCTGTTTCTTTGCTGTGTTTGCGAAACCCCTCTCTGTGTATTTTACATTAGTGAAGGAAACCATGCCTCACGTGAACAGAGGGTCTCGGGTACATCTCAACAACATCCTTTCATAGAAAAGAAGATAGTCTAGTGAGTTGCTTAGCTATTGGCTTCACAGGTTTTCCTATCTAACTACAATTGATTTGTAGTCAAACGAACTGTTGTGCGATCATGGATGAGTTAAGCAAGTCCTATTATTTTAGTCTTTTTCGATACTTCAATATTAATACAAAATAATATTTTAGTATATATTATTGTTGTTGTTGTTGTGTACCGTAGAATAAATTTTTGAATTTGTTTTTAAACAAAAATTTCATTCATATATAGAATACGTACGGCTAGGTGCCTCCCGCTATGATTTGAAGGGAGATGAACTCGTTGAAATCTGATTTCCTTTAAGTTCCATATTATCTGTTTATTGATTTGTATCGATTTATGGTTGCACTGACATCGACGTGCTACGTGGCGCAGAGAGTGAATAGCCGGCTGAGACGCAGGAGGTTTCTGGTTCGATTCCCGCTGCGGGACAAATGTTTGCATGGTCTATAGATTTGCTTCGGTTTTGGGTATTTTTCTATATTATTATAGGTATGTATATAAGTATTCTATCAGTTATTTGGTTCCCATAGTACAAGCATTGCTTAGTTTGAGGCTAGATGGCGCTGTGTGATATGTCCAGCATTATTTATTTATTTATTATAAAAGTATTTACAATGAAAAAACATATTTACAATAAAATGTTATCTGGTTCCCATATAGTACAAGATTTGTCTAGTTTCGGGCTAGATATTGCTGTGTGAAATGCCCAGCATTATTTAAATATTTACTGCTGATACCGTTCTCCGTCAGAGCCTCCGTGTTGAATATAGGATGTTTGTTAATATACGCACAAAAATGAATGGGGCTGTTTTGATGAGAATGATATAAATTTGTGAAATAATTACCATAAAATTTGTGAAATTTATTTTGGCATGTTAAAACAAACACTTTATTAAACTTATGTTGTGCTATTACATAATGCTTGCCATCTAACCACAGATACTGTATTGGTGACGTCTCAAGATATCTCTTGTAACCCAAAACCCGCAGTCATTTCCAAAAGAGATATCAAATTGGCCCTTATTTTTGGATGACGATTGCAAGAGTAGGCAGTAAGTTTTATATCGAATTAATCACCTAAACTTAGTCGATTTTCCTTAAAATTGTATAATATAACTAGTAGTTTTTTGTTCGTGAAGTCTTTTTTTTATGTTATGAGAAACCGTCACTTGAATATCGTCAGTATATTACCAAACACCCTGTATATATAATGTTAGCCCACATCTGACCATCGGCCATTGTTATTGATTGTTTTAACATCTTCAATCTCAGTTTAAATTGATTTGAGTTACCGATTCAATACCACCATTTTGATTTGGCAAAGTTACGCTATAACAGCATTTACGGCCAAACTAGAGACAATTAGTCCATCCCTTAATGCTTGCATGATTAATCTAGCGACAATCGGGTTGAATTGATGCCAAATTAACGGTGAGATTTTGATCTAAAGAGATTAATTAATAGTTTTCTGTATATGTATTTTAACTGCATAGTTAACGTTCTTATTACGTATCCTTAATCTTCCTTACATAGTATAAAATACTTACATCTTTTAAACTACTCAACAGATTTTAATGCAGTTTTCAGCAATAGATAGAGTAATTCAAGAGAAAGGTTTATATACCTCCATGCAGTGGGTAAATAGCCGGCTGAGACGCAGAAGGTAGCGGGTTCGATTCCCGCCGCGGAACAAATGTTTGCATGATCTACAGATATTTGTTCCGGGTCTGGTTGTTTCTCTATATATTATAAGTATGTATTTACAAAAAAAATGTATATAAGTATTCTATCAGTTATCTGGTTCCCATAGTACAAGCTCTGCTTAATTTGGGGCTAGATAGCGCTGTGTGAAATGTCCAGCAATATTTATATGTATATGTATAATATATACATAACTCTGTTTGTTTGTTAGTTTGTTTGTTACTTTTACACGAATAAACGGCTGAACGGATCGTAATTAAATTTAGCAAGGAGATAGATTATATCCTGGGGAAGGACATAGGCTACTTTTTAGCCAACTGCGCAAAATAAGGTAATGTTTTATTGAATAATCACCCGTGCGAAGCCGCGGGCGGGTCAGCTAGTAAGGAATAATCTTAATCTTATTACATTTTTTCTAAAAATGCTAAGTAAATTTAGAAACAGGATCATGGTTTAATTGGCTTGCAAGATTCCAACCAGAAATATCTACAACATACAAGGCAAGTTGAGTATCGCTTGTGAAAATCGCTGGGCCATTTCCCGTTATGGCCATTCATTCCCTTTCAGAATATTATTTGAGTCATAACTCGAAAGCTAACGAATATGCGAAATGCGCTTCCCCAAATATCATAAAGTTAATGTATACAACTGTGGCAAAAATGTCCATTTCTAAATGAATACTGAAATATTTTCGGTTAAGGTTATAAAACGCTGTATGTAGTATGCAAGCTGTAAAAACTTTGAAAGCTTTAAAGTATTCCAGCTTTCCAAGCTCATTTAAATATTTATGTAATTTGACTCCCACATTTTATTACTCACTCTTACTTTTGCGACATTGCAGACTGAAATGAAGATGTACCTGAAAATATAATAATTTACAACATTATTTATTTTTAATAATACATACAGGATGTTTGGTAATATACTGACGATATGCAAGTGACGGTTTCTAAAAACAAAAAAGACGTCTCGAAAAAAAACTACTAGTTATATTATCAAATTTAAAATAAAATCGACTAAGTTTGATGAATTTGATATAAAACTTACTGCCTACTCTTGCAATCAACATCCAAAAATAAAAGCCATAATCCACAAAAGCGTACATTTGCAGAGATGAGAATACCATGCGAAAATAACTGATAGCATATCGATTTTCCGACCTCTCTCCTCTCAGCTTTAGTGGAAACGGTCAAGCGGCGATGTCTTATTTTTTACAACGCATTTGCAGCTAAGTAGAAAGCGCGTAGAGAGAGGATTTATGTAGCAAATCTACGCTTATGTGGATTACGGCCTTTATTTTTGGATGTCGATTGCAAGACTAAGCAGTAAGTTTTATATCGAATTAATCACCTAAACTAAGTCGAGTTTTATTTAATTTGATAATATAACTAGTAGCTTTTTTTATCGAAAAGTCTTTTTTATGTTTTGAGGAACTTGAGTATCGTCAGTATATAAAAAAAAACACTAGTTATATGATCAAACAACCTATATAAGTATTGGATGAATGAATGAAAATAAATAAGTAAATAAATATTGCTGGAGATTTCACACAACGCTATCTAGCCCCAAACTAAGCAAAGCTACACTAATACTACACTTTTACAAGATTAAAGTGTATAAGTTTGTACACAATATAAAAAAATACAAACAAAATAGAAAACACAAAGCAAATAGTACAATGGGCGGTCTTATAGCTTTCCAGTAGTATGATAGATACCACTTTATTCATACTAATTGATCGATCGAAGCGAGATCTCCAAATCAACTTGGGCAAATCGGCGTTGTGTGTATGTACCTATGTTTGTTTGTCCAAGGATAACTTTCGAAGTTTTGACCCGATCAAAGCTACGACACAAATGTAGGCAAAAATGTAAAATCCATAATAACTGCAATTAGTACCCCAATAAACCAATTTATATGAACTCCCGTTACCTGTAATTTGAATGAAACTGTAGGTCAAGTTAGTTGCTTATTTATTTCGTGGCACTATTTTGATAGACAAATATTACGAATAATTTATTTTCGTTTTTATGGGAGACTCGCGAGTACTCAGTTCGGGGCGAACCACTAGTATTATAAATTCGAAAGTAACACTGTCTCTTCGTCTATTTGTGTTTTTGTTACGGTTTCACAGCTAAACGACTAGACGAATTTTTATGATATTTGGTATATAGGTAGACTACCTAGAATGAACCATAGCCCACTATTTATTAACAAACTACTCATGCGAAACCGTGGGTGGAAGCTTGTATTTACATATAATTGAAATAAAAATCCATTATATATATATTTATATATATTTTAACGAATTTTATTGGTAATAAATCTTATATGTTGAAACTAGAGTTACTACAGATGTACAGACAGAAATAGCTTACAAAATGGACATTAACAAAGGCGAGCTTGACCATAAGACTACTAAGACTAACTACTTGACTAATAAGAGTTTTCTTCTAGGAAACCTTTGAAGAGACCATTTTTTTAACTATTTACGCCTTGTAGGCCTAGCACAGTAACTGTAGAGAAGGATTTAGTCATGAGTCATTTATCGGAACAAAGAAGACACTTGTCGACCGTCTCAAGCACGGCGATTGCGAGAGTGAACGGGAAGAAACGTTGTCGATACTTCCACGACAGTAGTCTACAACGCCGAGCACGATAGCCATCATTTTCTCTATCTTTGACATTTAAGGATAGACAACTTTCTTCTGAGATTGTCTAGGTCTTACGATGCCTAGACACACTGTCTTCTCAACTTGTCTCATTCGCACTCTTCTCAATCACGCGATTGCCAACAATTTTTCGGTAGATATTTAATTAATTATATATACAACGTAAGCTGCTATAGGCAGAGTATCTTTCTCTTCTCTAGGAATAAAACTTATTGAGACTGCTCGTGGCAAAGACAATTTCGGAAGAATAGACAGAGAATGGAATAGAATAACGCTTTATTGTACATCACACTCAAATTTATAAAAAAATAAACAACAATACACGCAGAAATACAAGTTGCGGTCAGAGCGTTGTCGTCTCTTCGAAGAGTAGACAAGGAAATAGCTGTGCTAGTCTTGCTGCTAGTCTCTACTGCACATACAGCACACTTCTACTTAGGTATTTAGGTATACTTCAAAAGCCCATAAGCTTTACAGCATAATAAACAGTCACTTCGGCCAAATTGGCCATAACGACACACATAATCACAAATTACATATACAATACCACTCGTGGGTAAAACGTTGAAATGATCTCGGAAAAGGTATTTGTTGATGACAGCTATTTTGAAAGGGTGAACAACAAAACAATTTTATTTTTTGGACCCTGCAGCGGTATGGTTGCCGGTGTCCTAATTATGTGTACGTTCCCAAGGGCTCATTATTTTTTATTGAAATCATTTCATTGTTATCCTAACAATAGGTAATGAAGTTGGCTTGTCCTGAACAATATTTTTATTTTTACTCTTAGTTTTAGTGTCCTGTTTAGTTTACTCTACCTAGCCTACTACACTACGTAGCCTACTTGCATACATAAGTCCTTATAGTAAGAAGTATTTGATATTAGACAATTGTATTTCATCAATTTAAAGTTCTTGTAATGTTTAGTCGAGATGTCTGGATTATACAATAAGTTGATTCTTTAAATCATGAGGCAACGTCTATATCAAACGGTTAAAGTTGGGTTTACATCTTGTTTGCCATCATCATCTTTTTTCAAACATACAAAGTTGAATTAGGCTGATCCCTGTGCTTTTATTTAATAAATAAATATTTAATTTGTATTTAGTACCCAAAAAGGAGCTTTGTAAAACATTAAATATCGGGATACTCAAAAATTCACAAATAAATAAATAAATATTGCTGGACATTTAACACAGAGCTATCTAGCCCCAAACTAACCAGAGCTTGTAAACTTTTTAAATATTGTTTTATTTTTTTTTCGTGTATGTGGCAACTCTGAATCTTTATATTATATATTACGTTTTTAAATTTGTTAAGTTCCAATTTTTGTACATCCCTTGGGAGTTTGTTATAAAAACGTACACTTTGCCCTTTAAACGATTTATTAATTTTATGGAGTCTACAAGTGGCAACAGCGAGTTTATCTTTATTTCTAGTATTAAAATAATAATTATCGCTATTTTTCTTAAACAAATTAATATTTTTGTAAACATACATCAGATTTTCATAGATGTATTGACAAGGGAATGTCATAATATTTATTTCTTTAAACTTATTGCGTAATGATTCTCTGGGGCCCATATTATAAATTGCATGAACAGCCCTCTTTTACAGCACCAAAACGGTGTTTATATCTGCAGCATATAGTGTTTGTAAAATATTGTTCTACTCAACTTATCATCATCATCATCATCTTTTTAACCAAAGGACGTTTATTGCTGAACATAAGGCAAGCGTGCTCCATCTTCGATCACACCATCACATACCACCAGGTGAGGGAGTGGTCAAGCACTCGACTATCATCAATAAAAAAAAATAAGTCTCAACATATAAATAGATACATTAAATATTTTAAAATGCAATCTAAAATGTATCATGTGTAAACAGGTAAAGAACGAAATTCCGCAAGATCTAAAACTAGGACTCACCGGAGGAAACGTGCGAAACTTTAAAATTGATCGTCGAAACCTAAAATCAAATGTGATTCAACGTTTAGATTGCCGATGTCGGTTTTGGTGGCAGGTTTCCAATAATAAGGTATAGACAGAATCCACCGTTTTCATTAGGCGAATTGTGAAGTTAAATTAGCAGCTCACATTCACTGTTAGTTTAGCGCCGTACACTGTATGGTTAGAGCCGTACACTGTATGGTTAGAGCCGTAAGTTCGATTCATTTAGCTAGAGAAATTCGAAATATTTGGTTAATAAATGAAAACTGAACTGACCTACAACGAGAAAATGTATTTTATCTAATTCATGTATTTTAACTGAACTGAACCACTAAGTGGATCCATCGCACGACGGATTCGTGTGGCAATTATTTGCTTATAGCATATTACATTAGACGACCTCCGTGGCACAGTAGGCGAATAGCCGGCTGGGACGCAGAAGGTTGCTGGTTTGATTCCCACCGCGGAACAAATGTTAGCATGATTTACAGATACTCGTATTTTTAAAGGTCTGGTTATATATTATAAGTGTGTATTTACAAAAAAAAAGTAAGTGGATTTTATCAGTTATCTGGTTCCCGTGGTATGTGCTTTGCTTAGTTTGGGGCTAGATGGCGCTGTGTGTAATATCCAGCATTATTTATTTATTTATATCTAATTAAAATAAAAAATCGAAGAGAAACAGATTGATAGAAACCAAACAGTACTTTACATTTGAATTTAGAATGGAATAGATATTCAAGTCCGTATTTTAGGGCGAAACTCAAACATGAATCAACAAGACTCAAGCTTAGATAAGATAAGATAACTCTTTATTGTACACCAAAGTAAAATACAGAACATAATTTTTACTAACAAATTTAGTACAATGGGCGGTCTTATCGCTAAAAGCGATCTCTTCCAGACAACCTTAGTATGGACAGGATTATAATATATCACATGACGGCGGTGCATCTATATAAAATTAAAAACATACCTACATACTATAAACCTAAAATACTAATAAAAACTCAAATAATAGATTTTATTTAAGTTATTAAATGGAAACTCCATTTTGTTAAGTGTTAACCATCGCCTATAATTAAGCATTGCCTCGTAGGTCATGCACCTTATAAACGTGCACTGCCTTGCGTCCATCAACTTAAGGCAATTAGATGTAAAACCTCATATGCCTGTAATTCCACCGGCACCCATACACTTCAACCCGAATGCAGAAATACATATGATGTTAGTACTTCCCCAGTCGAGACCTTTCAAAAATAACTTTTTTTTATTTTTTTTTGTAATAAATAAATATTGCTGGACATTACACACAGCGCTATCTAGCCCCAAACTAAGCAGAGCTTGTACTATGGGAACCAGATAACTGATAGAATACTTATATACTTTGTTTATACTTATAATATATAGAATATATAGAAAAACACCCAGACACGGAGCAAATATCTGTAGATCATGCAAACATTTGTTCCGCGGCGGGAATCGAACCCGCTACCTCCTGCGTCTCAGCCGGCTATACGCCCACTGCGCCACGGAGGCAGTCTTGCCTACTAAGGCCGGCTTGCATCCCTAAACGTAATAAGTGACTAAAATTGTTTAAATTTTGCGTATTTTTATGATTTGACAACTCTCGTAATCATATTTACGCACTTAATACGATTAGGGATCGCAAGTCGGCCTTAGTTAATTGAGTTTCGTTTCCATAGGAGTCAAATTCTAAAATTGAAAGTCGAATATTAAGAATATTTCAAGGCTATCTGGAAGTAATCGCTTCCAAGCAAAAATACCACCCGTTGACTGTCCATTTATCTTTGTGTTTCATTTGTAGTGTATAATAAAGTATTTTTATTCATTCATACAAGATACTTGTAGCTATCATGCCGAGGTGGAATTCAAATCAACGTAATGTCAAAACTGGAAAAGCGAAGAATCACTTCCCCGGTCGAAGGTCCGGATCAGTATGCATGGAAGCCCGTGGCCCGCCCGTAGCCATCTCGAAGTGTTAGAGCGTGTTGATTGCGTTACCAGCTACGTACTGCACCAGGTGAAACACCTCTGTTGTACTCGTATCGCGCATTTCAACGCTCGTAATTTAAGATAGTATTCGGTCGCAATATACACCGAAATTTTGTAATTATCAAAAAAAAATAAGGGCATCCAGGAACGGTTACTCTGTCAGGAAAGCGCTGCCAGGATTTTTGTTTGGCTATAAAAAAAGACTAAACATTCGACATATAAGGAACAGCTCTGCCTGTAATCTAGAACCAGTGATGCGGACCGAACTGAGATCTCGCGAGTCTCCTAAAACACAAAAAAAAATTCTTAGGGCGACTCGCGCAACGATGCCTAAACGTATTTAGTGGCTAAATACGATTTAAGGAGTTGTCAAATTATACATGTATACGTAAAATTAAACATGTTTAGTCGCTAATACGTTTAGGGATCGTTGTGCAAGCCGGCCTTAATCTATGACTAATAAAATAGTGACACGAAATGCATAACCAACTTACTTGACCTACAGTTTAATTCAAATTACAGGTAACGGGAGTTCATGTTAATTGGTTACTATTTTTTGGGGTAGAAATTGCAGTTATCCTGGATTTCAGACTTTTCCTTGTATTTGTGTCACTAAAACTACAAACATACCAAATTTCAGTACTGTGGGGTCACTGGTGTACCCGGTTAATTTTGTCAAGTTTCAGTTTTTATTATGGCTAATAACTTAAAAACTACAAAATTTAAACTAAAAATAAAAACGGCGTCGAAATGTACTCACAAAGACCTTTTATTAGATGTGCTATTTGACCGGATAGTCTCTTTTAGTTCTTTTTTTACCCCTCTTGAACCCCAATATCTCAAAAATCGTGCCATCACTGCCTACCTATATACCAAATTTCACGATGATCGGATAAACGCTTTGAAAGTTATCCTCGGACAAACAAACATACATACATACATACATACATACAACGCCGATTTTCCCAAGTTGATTTAGGGATCTCGCTTCGCTTGATAAATATGTTTTAATTTCAATCTACTAACATTGAAATGCACCGAGACTTAATTATGTGAATGGTTGTGTAGATAAAGCAACGCCACCAGCGTTTTTCCGACCGTTTCCTGATAAGGCATTCGCTAATCAAATTATTTAATGCGAACTCATATGAGTACCATAAAAAAGGCTGTAATGTTATCTACTTACTAGGAGTAAGTGTATGTTTTTTTCAAAGCGTGCTACTATAAATGCGCTAATAGAATCGTGTCAAAATGACATTGTCATACTCACACGATTCTATTGTATCTCCGCTCCAATACTCGAGGAAGAGACCTATTTGAACTGAATTACTATGTCATTTAGATTTCGTTTTGGTTAAGTATTTTTTATTCCCAGTAACCTAATTTGAGCATTCGAAAAGCTAGTTTCAAATTAGTTACTAAAGCGTTTCAGCGAACAATTTCTGTATTCAATTTTAAATGGTTTAGTCCTTCAAATGTAAATACATGATGTGTGTAACGGCAGTTAAAATTCAGTTTTAGATCCTTGAATAAGAATACTTAGACACCTTATTGAGTGAAGACCGCATTAGCTTACGAAGAAGTAATCTAGTAAGAATTTAAGTAGTAATAGCTTTATAATCCTGTGGCCACCGATTGTATAGTATACGTTATAGTTATAGTATTTTACTCATACAAAGCCATTATATAATTTGAATATGATTAACTAGTGGTTCGTCCCGACCTGAGATCTCGCGAGCGTGAATAAAAATATCAGCAGTTCAATTCGCTAACAAAATAATAAAAATAATAAAAACGTTTATTTTCCCATCACAAATAGGTTTTACAAAAGATATAAAAGTAGGCAAGTTATGTTACAGTAGGTAGGAAGGAAGTTAACTTACTGATTACATTTAGTAAGCCTAAATAAAAACCTGTTTCATCAGGGACTGGTACCTGAGATAGGTTTAGAAAACTTGTATTACAGGCCACCAGTGCTCTCTCTCCACGGATTAACAAAGGAAATTACTCGTTATAGCGTCACTACTTACTTACTTAATACGTTTTAGTTAGTTTTTGTTGTAATTACTACCTTTACAGTTTATTACAACAAAAAAGAAAAGACAATATAAATGATTTCCATATTGAGCATACAATAGGTAAAATAAAATAAAGAAATAGCCAATTTTGTATGATTATTGTGTTTATATAATAAGAATAGGGTGCGCGTATGCGTGTGTGTGAGTATGTGTATGTGTGTGCGTGGGTGGGTGAGTGAGAGAATTCAGATGAGTATAAGAGTGCGTGTAAAAGTATTTGTGTATGTATATAAGGGCCAAGAGTGAGCAACGATATACAATTAAACTATATATAACAACTATTAGCTTACATAAAAATTTACTAAACAAACTTACAGCTTCAGTAGACCATATGGTCTGAACTCCGTTTGTTCTGGAAAAACAGTAGTTTAAATTTAACCGTGTAGAGAGCTTTTTGCAAACATTTGTTTATCTAAAATGTATTATATTCAAGTAAGCACAGTCCGGGTATATAAAAATTTATTCTGCTCTATAGTATAGTTAACGTACTTATAAATGTGTGTACTGCCTAGTTTAGAATAGAATAGAAAAACGTTTATTTTGCATCACAAGTGTACAATGGCTACATAGGTTACGTTTACATAGGTTTAGCTCCTTTATACCCTCTTTGTGGAAGCTGCTATATATTCGTACATCGCAAACTTTTCTTAAGCCTCTTAGAACTCGTTTAATATTCTACGGAACTGCGGTCCAACTCATCTGGCTTCAAAACCACTAAGAACGAGGACGTAAATCTTTAACATATACATTTCATTTGTTTACATATCAATAAATAAAAAACATAATCTTTGTCAGTATTGTTAGGTAGGTTGAAAGTACATACTTTCAATTACAAAAAAGGGAAAAAAGAGAGCAGAGCTCAAACTAAGTTTATAAATAAGACGGCTTTAGATCCAGCGAGCTTAATTCTCTTCTTTGTGTTTATAATTCAATTTATCCAAAGTCGCAATTTTCTTCGACGAGAAAACACCGTCGCCTTGAATTTCTAGTGAGGCTGCCTTACAGTGTGTTTAGCAACTGCCATTATCGCCCTTATGCAAAGTTTTCGGTGCTTAAGCCATGACTTAATGGCAGCCACTTGGATCGATTAGACTCTTGCCCTTCGACCGGAGCAAGCTGATCTCAGCCCGGAGCTTCAACGCTATATTTAGATTCGATGCCACCTTTCTCATCGTTCCATCCATTAATGCGTTGTGTCGGAAAGTAGCCTCATTATGTGCAACTTTCCACCACACTGTTTTTTGATGTGAAACATCTATTGGCGCGCCTTGGTAGTAAAACCGACTCGTATGCCACACGCCGTGACGGCATGCTTCCAATAAGCTATATCTATTAAATATAGCGGTAAGATTTTGGATTTTTCTGATTGTTTTTACCAAGTCCCAAGTCCGTTGGGCCATTGGGCCGTTGGGTTTATTAACAGTTATAAGCTTAGTATATTATGTGGTACACCATTGTTACCCTAGATAAAACTCACATGATCCATTCCATCCAAAGATTGTCTGGTAGAAATCTTTACCTAGCGATAAAACCGCCCACTCATTTGAATAATGTAAATTTTAATTGTTTTGTTGTTTATGGTGTGAAATAAAGTATTATATATCTAACAAATACATAAAATGCCACATAACTTTCATTAAACTGACCAAAGGAAACAGAAAAATAACAGATCAAGCTCACTTCATAGGTACATAACTAAAAATGATGCGATAAAATTTGCCTTTTTCAGGATTATTTTTTTAGAAACTGCTAGACTACCCATCTTTTGAAATAGCCTTGAATTTAGAAATTCTCTAGAAACTGCGGGCTTTACAATCAATAACATGAGTCCCCAGAGGATTGGCCGAGCTTAAAGATTAACCAACCGTTTGAGTCCGATGTACCTACTACGCTGGCTTTTGCACGATTTATTCATTTTCAAAGAGCATACATTGGACAGAGGTCGACCCTTGTCCTTCAGAATATTATAGCCTGTTTTATTTACTGTTGTAAGGTTCAAAGTTGTACAGCTATTTCTACTAATAATACCTTAGTGCCAGCTGGGACTATAATTGGTGCGTTACGTATTTGAGCTATTTGGGGAGACCCTGGGTCCATGGGGTACCGGGGCCCAACATGTTTTCATAATTATTTCTGACCGTTTTCGAAGCGACATGTGATCACATGATCGTGAGAATTAGCGCTCATCTGGATCAACGCATGAACATTGGAATTCAGCGGGGCAATGCAGCCAGTGTCTTGGGGACACTTCCGCCTGGTAGTGATCTGGAGTAGTTGAGCTATAGATCGTTTGCAAATATTTAGATGATTCAACTGTTTCTTCTGTATTTAATTGTCTTGTAAATAATTGTATATTCTTTCTGTTTAACTAGTGCTTCGCTCCGAACTGAGATTTCGCGAGTCTCCCATTAAAACAAAAAAATATTATTTCTACCTAATCTTTGACTATCAAAATAGTGCCACGAAATGTAAAACCAATTAACTTGACCTACAGTTTTTGGGGTAGAAATTGCAGCTATTCTGGATTTCAGACTTTTCCCTATATTTGTGTCATTAATGCTACACGCATACCAAATTTCAGTACTGTGGGGTCGCTGGTATACCCTGTGATTTTTGACAAAGTTCAGTTTTTACTATGGCTAATAACTTAAAAACTACAAGGTTTAAACGAAAAATAAAAACGGGGACGAAATATACAAAGACCTTTCATTAAACGTGCCATTTGACCGGATAGCCTCATTTTTTGACCCCTCTTGAACCCCAATATATCAACAACCCCCACACATTTTTAACTCATTTAATCACAGCAAAATTGTGCCATCACTACCTACTATGTACTAAATTTCACGATGATTGGTTAACGCTTCCAAAGTTATCGTCGGACAAACAAACATACATACATACATACATACAACGCCGATTTGTCCAAGTTGATTTAGAGATCTCGCTTCGCTCGATCAATAAATGTATTTGCTATAATGGTGCACTTTTGCCGTCTAGGTTTTGGATGGTCCGATGTAAATTTATATGAAATCACGTCGAGTTCCCGGTTTCCCGCATAATACCTTTTTTCGCACGTCGCACATCGTACTGACAACAAAACTCGACACGTTTCATACGAATTTCAAGCTTCACGCTCCGCCTGGCCCGTTATTTGTAGGAACTTTTTGTTTCAAAACCTCTACTCTATTATTTACTCCACACTTTTACAAACCTACATCTCTTGTCTGCCCTCTCTATTGATGTACGTAATTATAATTTATAGCAATGTAAAATAAAAATGTACTTCATTCATTTGTAATATCTAAATCATTTTTCTAATCCATAATGAGACAGAAATGAGAAAGTGATACTACCTAATTCATGCCATCGTGTATTCTCTGCCAACTGGAATATAAAGTGAAGTTTAGAGATGATAAAAACTATTATGAACAATTACCTCGTAGACGTTAAACACTCAAACTGCAATTTTATATTAACCTTTTCTGTCTCTCTATATCAGCATTCCGCAACATCGAGGCAAGCTAGCAATACAGGGTGTTTGGTAATATACCTACGGCCGATATTCAAGTGACAGTTTCTCAAAACATTAAAAAAACATTTCGAAAAAAAAAACTACTAGTTATATTATCAAATTTTAAAGAAAATCGTCTTAGGTAATTAATTCGATATAAAACTTACTGCCTACTCTTGCAATCGACATCAAAAATAAAGGCCGATTTGATTTCTCTTTCGGAAATGGCTGCGGGTTTTGGGTTAGAATGGGACAACAAGAGATATCTCGAGACGTCACCAATACAGTATCTGTGGTTCGATTATGCATTATGCAATAGCACAAAATAAGTTTAATAAAGTGTTTGTTTTTATATGCCAAAATAAATTTCATATTTCTATGGTAAACATTTCACAGATTTATTTATTTCATTTTCATTTTTCTGCGTATATTATCAAACACCCTATATATTATGTCAACAAAAACTAAGGTTATAGTTGAAATTCTGAAATGCCTTTTAAAGCCAGTCCTAGAAGTCTCTGTCTATGGCGGCGAGGCGTTATAACTTTTAAATTAAGTCTACTTTACCTCAGGCTACCTTACAGAGAGAATACCACCATAAATCAGTTGGAGGATTAAACATGATACAAAATAACCTTATAATCCTTGGGGTAGTGGGTAGTGGAGGAAATACGGCTTTTTAAACCTGCCAAGTTGCGACCTTTTTACGTTACGGTGTGTTATCTTTTACCGCATGCACCTAAGCATCGGAGTGCCCCAATAACGCCTCAAAACGAGTAAAAACTTTTATGAAATCCTACTAACGTTTTACTTGTAAATCTGAAAGTATGCGTGGATGGATGTTTGTTCCGGACAAACTTCGCAACGGATCTGCATGAAATCACAAATAAGTTCCCGAGCCCTCGCGGCACTATCCGGTATGTTGATGGTACGGTCCCGTTGAGTATGTTATGTAATAATATAACCTGGAATGGTCACTGCTGAAAATGGAACATCTGTGTCACTTCACATAATTTATAACGCCTCGCCGCTAGCCAGCGACACACGACCGCGGTGGCTGCGACTGGCAGCGATTTTAATCTTGCACAAATCAGTGGTTGGCAGTGTGCAGGCTGCAGGGCTGAACACTGCGGTGAAATATATTAAGACGCTACTAAAGCTAAGAAGTAACTTCGTCTAAGCATATAGTTGCAAGCCTCGTGGCTTCACTCGCACTTCGAAGCTCGAAAAAGTTCGTATTCTCGTTATTTTAATTTCTATACTTGAATCTGAGTAGATTTATTTACGGGTCTTTTGTTCAAAGTTTTGACCTTTCAATCCAGGTCTGTAAAAATCAATTGGCAAGCTACTGGTTACGCCTAAGAACGCTTCCAATAGCTGCGGTAGGCCTACTGCTGGTAGACCATAAAAGACGATAAAATTGAAAAATATTAGTGGTTCGCTCCGTACTGAGAGCTCGCGAGACTCACAAAACATAAAAAAAAAAATATTCTTAGGGTGACTCGCGCAACGATGCCTAAGCTAATATGATTTAAGAACTTGCCAAATCAAACAAATACATAAAATTTAAACATGTTTAGTCGTTAAATAAGTTTAGAGATCCTTGTGCAAGCCGGCCTTAATCTTTGACTAATAAAATAGTACCATGAAATGCGCAACCAACAGACTTGACCTACAGTTTCATTCAAATTGCAGGTAACGGGAGTTCATGTTCATTGGACTCTTTTTTTGGGGTAAAAATTACAGTTATTTTGGATTTCAGACTTTTCCCTATATTTGTGTCACTAAAGCTACACGCATACCACATTTCAGCATTGTGGGGTTACTGGTGTACCCTGTGAATTTGGTCAAAGTTCAGTTTTTATTATGGCTAATAACTTAAAAACTACAAAGTTTAAACTAAAAATAATAACGGGGTCGAAATGTACTTGCAAAGAACTTATCCAAATAAACGTTTCGAAAGTTATCCTCGACAAACAAACATACATACATACATACAACGCCAATTTGCCCAAGTTGATTTAGAGATCTCGCTTCGCTCGATCAACTCTCGCTTCGTCTGTGTTTCCTGATAACTACATACAACCTAGGGTCTTCAAGTCGCGAGTGAATAGTTTTCTTCTAGGCAAGCGTGTACCATCGTAGACTGCATCATATCAAACGCTAGCCTAAAATTTATAAAAAAAAAACTAGACCATGAAAGATTCTAGTAGCTAGTGAACCAGCTGTTTCCTAATACAACACAATTACTTAATGCTGAGTATAACGCACACAAGGATACCTCATTTCGATATTGGCAGGCCTATAAGCCGAACTAATACGAACAAACAGGTAACTTGACGTCTGATAAATCTGGGTACAGACTCCCCGTGATTGTGTTATGTTCTTCGAAGCTCTTGGGACTAATTTCTATCAGTGTTTACTTCATTACTCGTTTAAAGATTACTTGTAACAGTCGGTTTGACGGCTCTGAATAGCCACATTCTTATTCTTATTCTAGTGTGGGGGAATAAAAGATCTGCACTGACGTCCCGCATTGGGGTGTGTTGTGCATTACCCCCCTTCTAACCTGACCCCAGCCATCCTAACTCCTTGAAGTAACTGAGTAGGACTTTGGGTTGGTGGCAGCAGCTTTCCAGGGTCCCCGTGGATGTTGTTAATGTAGTAGCGATGTTGGTGGAGGATGAGGGTTCGATGACCCTTTGCAGAAAAGTTCTCAGTCTTGCGTCGTTTGTGGCAGTGCAGTGAAGTATCACGTGCTCCACAGTCTCTTCCTCCCGAAGGCATCCGCGACAAAGTCCACTGTCCGTGGCTCCGGTCTTCAAGAGGTGATGGTTAAGTTCGCAGTATCCCGTGATGATTCCCACCATCATCCTTAGATCTTCGCGTTTCATCTTTAACAAGGTATTTGTTGTTTCTCTGTTTTTTGCCAGAAGCATTGTCTTTGGCTGCTTGCAGTCGGTTCTACGTTCCCAGTCTTTCTGGTGCTCCTTTTCGGAATTCGTCCTCAGTCTTTTTTGATTTCTGCAGTTGGCGGATTGGAGAGATTAAATCATTTGTATTTGGTGTAAGCTTGGCTCCTTCTTTTGCCACATTGTTTTTACAGAGTTATTTCGTTACGTTCTCTGTCGTCATAACCTATGGATAATTGGCAGATTTTTATGTATTGGCACAGGTGTGGGTGACAATTATAAGCAATTTTTCCAAATTAAAAAAAAAATCAAAATCTTTATTTTCTCTGTCATGCTTTACAATAAATGGCGCCCTACTTGCCAAACTAAGTTTGTGAAAACTTGTATCTTGGCAATTAGTGATCTTCCTTTTGATCATATCTAATTACAGAGTTGTGAACTAAAAACCAAATTAAATGAACTAAAAAAATAAATTACATGTACATAAGTTACCTATCTGGTTAATATATTACAGTTACTATTGATTTTATTTTACATTTGGCAAGATCACTTGATATTAGTTTACATAGGAATTAGGATTCACACTATTCCGTTGATGTCAGTTATACGGGGATTCCGCATGCTTTCGAAGTATTACATAAAGGACAAAAATATGCCTGGTGGTAAGTACAGAAGTATCAGCATAGAGTTACCACGTGTGCGAACTACTCACGGAAAGCGAAGTCTTTGAGGGTGTACAAATTTACAATAAACTGCCTAAAGAAGTAAAAAATGCGGAATCGTTCGGTGTCTTTAAAAGAAAACTAAAAAATCGTATCTTAAACAACATAACATTATTAAAACAATGAAACGGTGATGGTTAGATAAATAGATAGATATAAAGGCAGGAAGATAGACAGATAAATAGCAATAGACAGGTAGATGGCTATGTATAGATAGATATTTATAAAATATAGATTAGATATGTAGACATACATCACTAAATTAATTACGTTATAAATAACAAAGTAATCTAAATACAACGGATAAGTACATACGTGACTATATGCACACAGTAACGCTAGCTAGTTGACTTACTGTATTGTTTATACTGTATCATAACCAAGTGAACTTGCATTGTAATGCGGGCGACACTGGACCGAAAATTGCGGGTATTTGTAAAATGTTTGTTATTCTTCAATCACCTACTATTTAAGTTTTTGAACTGTTTCGAAGCATTAAAATTACTTAAGTTTAAATTAGTTCTCATATAAGTGAAATGTAAATTTCTTTTGAGAAAATAAATGTTCTTTAACCATAGTTTTGTTGTTGGGTATCTGTAGTCAACAATGTCGGAATGCATACGCAAAATATATACATTGTAGATTAAGAAAAGAGCAATCTACCAAAACCAACTCCTGAGTCGTATCATCATCAATTCAAGTTGAAATTGACCCGGAATCACGGACCATTTCCTCCAAAAACCTTCTACTCTACTTAGCATTCGTCGACAATTTATTAGAAACTTCCTACAAACAAAGTTACTCTACAAATCTCGTATATCTCTCCGTCAACATTTAATTGAAGCAGAACTCAAATAACATTAGGGTTTACGTAATTTTATGATGCTGAGTTTTTGGTACATTTGCTAAACAAATTAACTAGTCGCGGTGAAAACGATTTAATTACTTGGCGTTTTACGTTTATAACGCGTCAGTTTTTAGTAGCTTCATAATCATAAAGTTTAAGTTTCCTTTAAAACTGTCCACTTACGGGTTATTTATGAAGCTCTAAGTTCCTGTTAAACCTCCCAGGACGCCCTCCGGCCCTCGCATTATTCTTCCAGGAATACTTCGCGTCTAATTAAGGGAATTGTATTTGAATATAAAACAACAGAACGAATCTTGCTGTTCTACTGTTTACATAAAATTTGAATGTAGATTCTGCTGGTGTAATGAACTGTGGATGAATAATAGCTTTTCTTGTATCTACCCGCCCATTAACTTCAGATAGCTGCTAAACGATGGAACGTTTTTCTCTTTAATATTTTTATAAGTAAATAACCTACTTGGTCCAATTCTTACACAAATTAATGTCAACGAAATACGTACATACTAACATTTGCATTTGCTGTGTTCAATACTCGTTTTTGAAGCGAAATAGGTTGGTTCTTGTTATTAATGAACGTTAAACTTAATGTGTAGTAAACTATTGAACTACAATATTACTCTAAAGTCGCATACCTCTTACCTACATTCTTAGCCAAATGAACAAACACAATCATATTGCAAATTATTGTTCGCACTCATAGGAAATTACAGGTTCACTGGGTGTAAGAAATTTGTGGGTCTTCAAGTTAACAAAGCGGTCGTGTTTAAGCGCTCACTATTATTTCCTTACCCGCCGACATTAAGAGGGAAGAAATGAGCAAAAGCGAAAATACGCGGTCGATCACACGTCGTTAAATTAAACATAGTTTTCATGAACAGTCACGAGCAGTAGGATAACCAGTTTGGAACTATAATGCATTATATTTGACATAATCAATTAGCGTGTACCGTCTAGTCTATCATTAATATAATTTTTACAAAAATTTAACAACGTTTTTGAAGTTGGTTAACCTAACCAAACTCTTTTCAAACTACCCTCGAAGTCGCTCTCCGCTACTCACCATGCCCCTCACTCCACTCCTTCTCTTCTTGACCTCATTATTATCTCTGATATTGACCGCGTGGCTACTCATGGACAACTCACTGCCCCTTTATCTTATCATGATCTTCTGTTCCTCTCTTATAAGATTCGTTGCCCTAGACGAAAGCCCAAATCTCTTCTTCTTCGCAGTTATAAGGACGTTGACCTGGAGCGCTTAAGAGCTGACACATGTAACATTGATTGGTCCCCGGTCATCAATGCTGAGGGGATAGATGATAAAGTTGTCACGTTCAATACTATCTTAACTACCCTTTATGACGCACATGCACCTCTTGAACTTGTTAAAGTCAAACACCCTCCGGCTCCCTGGTTGACTCGGACCATTAAGAAAGCTATGTCTAAACGAGACAAAGCAAAACGGACCTACAAAAGATTTCCTTCTGAGGAGAATTTACTTACCTATAAAAAACTCCGTAATCGTTGTACTAAGATGTGCAGAGATGCCAAGAGACGCCACATACACGACTCGATAAAAAATTGCAGTTCCTCTCAGATGTGGAAATTTTTAAAATCTCCCGGGTTGGGTAAAGAGTCTAGTAATTCCACCATATCATTTGACTTGAATACAATTAACACTCATTTTTCCAAATCTCCTCTTTCTTTAGACAAGAACGTCAAACTTTCTACTTTAGACAAAATCTCTCACTTACCCATGCCTGAGTGCCCTCCTTTTATCTTCAAAGAGGTTACTGAAAAAGAAGTCATTTTATTCCTGAGGTCCATCTCCACCAAAGCTGTAGGTTCTGACGGCATTCACATTCAGATGTTGCAACCTTTAACCTCTGAGCTTGTTCCTGTCATTACCCACATCATAAATCACTCCTTAACATCCAGCTCCTTTCCTTCCGCCTGGAGGAAAGCATTTGTCCTACCTCTGCCTAAAACCTCTAATCCTACTATTGTCTCGCAATTTCGTCCAATCTCCATATTACCTGTCCTTTCAAAAGTCCTCGAAAACGTTGTTCATAGACAACTTTCTCATTTTCTCACTCAAAATAGCCTGCTGAGTCCATTCCAATCTGGGTTTCGACCTGGCCACAGTACCGTAAGTGCGCTTACGAAAGTGTCTGACGATATTCGTTGGGGTATGGACAATAAGTGCCTTACTGCTCTGGTGCTATTGGATTTCAGCAGTGCTTTCAATTCAGTTGACTATGATATCCTACTGTCCATCCTTTCCTCCCTAAATGTTTCTCATCAAGTAACCTCTTGGTTCAAATCATATCTTTCCGGCCGCTCGCAGTGTGTGCGCTCGAATGAGTCTTGCTCTGACTGGTGTGACATATCTGCTGGTGTACCGCAAGGTGGCGTTCTCTCTCCTCTACTTTTTTCAATTTTTATCAACTCTATTACCCTTGTTATTTCTTCTCACTGCCATCTATATGCCGACGATTTACAACTTTATCGGCACTTTAAAGCCGAGAACATATTAGAAGGTGTTAACCAAGTTAACGCAGATCTTGACCGCATCAACACATGGGCTAATACTTATGGTCTATTGGTTAACCCTTCTAAGTCCCAGGTTATACTTTTGGGAAGTCCATATATGCTGAGGGTCGTCGACCAGTCAACGTTACCTCAAGTCGTGTTTGATCAGGTACCTTTACCTTACTCGAGCAAAGCTAAGAACCTTGGTGTCATTTTTGATAACCAGCTATCCTGGGCCAGCCACATAAACGAAATCAGTAAAAGGGTGCATTTCTCGTTCCAATCACTAAAACGCCTTCAGAAATTTCTTCCCTTTGAAACTAAAATTACTCTCGCCCAAGCCTTAATGTTGCCCCTTCTCGACTATTCAGATGTCTGCTTTCTTGATGCTACGGAGGAACTTCTCAATAAACTGGAACGTCTACAGAACTTGTGCATTCGTTTTATATTCGGTCTGCGCAAGTTTGATCACGTATCCAATTTTAGATCCCAACTTAAATGGCTCCCTATTCGTCTTCGCCGTGATCTTCACGTCTTATCACTCCTCTTCAAAGTATTATATTGTCCACTCTCTCCCTGTTACCTCCGTGAGCGTTTTGAATTTCTTGTCCCTCGCAGTGTGCCATGCCGGTCCTCTAAGTCTCTTCTCCTCAAAACACCTCAACACACTTCTAGCCGCTATGGAGGCTCCTTCACCGTTTATGCGGTAAAAATTTGGAATGCCCTTCCTCATGAAGTTCGCGCTAGCCCATCACTCAACATTTTTAAACGGAAAGTTAAAGAGCACTACCTTTCTCTGTAATTTTATATTATTATATATAGGTATATATTCATATTATGTAGGTATATATTATTATTCCATATAATTTATTTATTATAATTATAATATTATAACATACTTTGAGTATAGTTCATATTCGTTTTGGGTATATATATATTTATTTATGTTTTTGTACACTCACCTACCTTTAAAATCATTTCTCTCTCTAGCCTCAAAGGTTTGCTGGAAGAAAACTCTTCTTAGGGTTAAGCTCGCCTTTGTGCATGACCTCTTTTTCTGTATTTTCAAATGTATTTTCTTGTGTGCAATAAAGAATAAAGAAGTACATCCTTTCCAATAACAAGAAACTTTTTAACAAAAATATAAACGACTTTAGATAACAGTAAAAACCAAATACTCTACCAATTTCTCTTACAATTAACAATCTTACAATAGATTTATCTATACTTCATATTTTTTTTAGTTTTATCCTTACACTCAACACATTTGATATTAAATAATTTAATAGTTTAATAATAAATAAATAGATAAACACTTAATTATACACCAGGATTAGTAATATATCTACCTAAATTATATTGACTATTTATGTATCATTGTAACTATTGTACCACTTATGTATTTTATTTTGTTATTTTGTCATTTAACGTGGGAAGAAACTGACTCTTGCCTGACATACAGCTCACGCTAGTTCAGGAGCCAGGGCTTCAACCAGAATTGTAAAAATTGATATAAAACAAATAAACTATTTTGATTGTGATTTATTGATTGAATTTTGATGAAATTTCCATGGCTTTAATTTAAAAGTATATACTTTCAAATATAAAACTAATTTTCTAAATCGGTTAATATATAACGGAGTTTTGAGCTAACAAACATAACATAAAATAAAAATTAAATAAATTTAAGACTTATATGGTTTTCTCATAGATGCTACTGTCAGAACTAGACCAAATTGAAATGGAACCACAAAAAAAGTACCAGCTTTCAAATAAAAAAAAAATCATCAAAATCTGTTCACCCAGTCTAAAGTTCTGAGGTAACAAACATAAAAAAAAATACAGTCGAATTGAGAATCTCCTTTTTGAAGTCGGTTGAAAAGCCTTAGGGCTTGTGACTGTACTGTAAACTGTACCGCATAGCGAAGTGAATAAATATGCAGCGGAATATTCGGGTTATCACTCGAAAGTCACGTTTCATTCGAGTGCTACAGATCGACGAGGATAGCATGCAATAGACATAAATTGACGTTTTTTTTTATTTTAGCCTTTGTGAAAAGCTATTTCTTCGTTCGATATACCTATATATGAGTAGAAATATTTATTTCGACACAAGTACCTAACACACACAGAAATAACAAACAATGGACAATTTTTTTAAGAGTAGTAGGGTTTCTTGTGAATGGGCTCGCCCGGGGAAGTGCTACCACCATACCTATTTCTACCGCCAAGCAGCATTGATGTGTTTTGGTTTGAAGGGAATGGTTGCCGGTGAAATTACAGGCACATGAGGCTTTACACCTGTATGCCTCAAGTTAATGGACGCAGGGAAGTGCATCGTAGGGCACATTTCTAAGGAGCGTGACCTACGACGCAAACTTTGTTATAGGCGATGGTTACCACTTAACATCAGGTTGGTCATAGGCTTGCTTCATCTCCATAGTATAAAAAAAAAATAGATATAGACACTCTAATTTTAACAGAACAATATATTACAGTCTCTATGAGCCCTGTGCCGAAAGGTCTAATGATTTTTTACTATGCCCGAAGTCCCCCACATACAAAATACACGCACTTAAGTGCAGATATTTATAACACAAAAATTCTTATAATTGCTAAACCTAATGAATGGGAATCACGGTGCCGCACCGCATCGTCTAAAATTGTCGTACGTCCCATGTATAACCCCAGTATCGAACAAAGATAAGATTACCAATCCCAAGCGCTTCCTTAATCTGCGTGCCTTGTTTCTTTAGTCCCGAGATATTGACCCGTTACAATCGCCACATACAAAAGAACCGCTGAACTGGATGCCCGTATTCATAATCCTCTTATGTTTTTCGAGGGTCAATCATCGTATATTTATGAATACGATTTCAATGCGATTTTTTTACGACTTATCATAAAGATTTTGGGTCCCTTTTACCGAAATCTCGCTTGAGGTACTCGTATTGTGTTAGGTTTTATGTTACCCCGTCGTATCGTTCATTGAATTTCAGTGGTGATTTTTTAACATTCGTTCGTTCTTCTGGGTATCCCTTCGGATAAAGGTAATGACGGTCGTATATCTGACTCACTCACATCTATCACAGTTCACGTGAAGTCGCTACGAAGATGTGGTTTCTTTCTATTTGTACACCGTATCTTCTACGAATTGTAATTTGGTTACCGAGGACCGAGTATGAAATTGAAGGAACTCCTTTAATTAAGTAATAGCGAAGTTCGTCAGTTATTTAGCTAAAATATTGAAGCGTAAGTTTCGGTAAGGGTCATATTGGATTTGATTATCTTAGCTGCCGTAACTTTGGGCGGTTTTCTTTACGCTTTAGTTTGAACAACCATTAATTTAATGTGTAATTTTAAACGAGTGTTATATACCTATGTAACCGAATTTAAAACAACAAAAGGGCTTGTTGAACAAAGGCAATTACACTATAACTAGCTGACCCACACCGGTTTCGCATGCATTTCAAAATAATAAAAATTCAAAAAATATATAGCTTATAAATAAATACGTATTTAAAGTTTCTTTTCTTTCGTTCACTTTCTGAATTTTAAAATGTTTTGGGTCACTTTTCTTATTTTTATGTCCCATAAAGCATGCTTAAACCTTATTCGGTTCATTAAAAAAAAATGCCAAACGGTCCAGCCGTTCTCAAGTGATCTACTCACCAATGAACAGCATTAAAGTTTTATTTAAATAGATAATTATTTATTTTACGAGCCTAAATCATCTCTTTTGCCCGTTAAATAAAATTAACTTGTAGATATTTACTCACCTAAAAGGCTGGCTGATAAATTACATCAATAGAATTGGCTAGCATTATTGTTTTAGTTTCTGGGCAGGTACAAAACGTTCGACTCCTCCCGATCCAATCCCGTAATCTTTTATCGCGCCAAAGGTGAGTAATACGATGTTCGATGTATAGATACGAGGACACACCAAATACAGTCACAACTAGATATCGCTAAACTGTTTACTTACATTCGAACTGACCAATATAGTCTATTAATACAGTGACTTACGACACGAACGTCTTAGCTACTGCCTGAGTAAGACCTTAGTAGCTCATTCTTAAGCGTGGACTGTACTACCCCAGGTAAGGTAGTAAGTCAATATCCATTCAATTTACGTTACCTATTTTTGTCGGGGTAAGTTCTTCTCATTATTTAAAAGTAGATACGTGTGAAGGCTCCATCGATTATCCATTTACCTTGCTTTGTTTCCGACAACGGGATTAAGGAGGATTTCCTGCGCCACTTCGATGGACTGAAATAGCATATTACGGCAGCTCTAACCTAGCCTTGGAGGAGCCTTGGTGCTTGGAGTAATTTTGATTAATACGTTTCAGGCATGTTAGAACTAAGGAAATCCTCTTATGTTTTACGTACGTATTAGCTAGGACCGTAATATAGCGAAGTCGCCAGAGTTTTTTGACGAGCGCAATGTTGCAGATCTAAATACAAAGTAAAAAACACCCAAAAGGATATCTAATACAATTTATCGATTGACGGTTATTTGTGTTAGTTTTAACTGCATTGCAGTCACACTCTCCTTACAATTTACGGCCGCCATATGGTTTTTGCCACTTCTTAGGGACAAAAGCTTTAGAGAATATCCTATTACGTGTTTACGATCGACAGAACGTTGGTTCAAGCCCTGTGATTGGGCTTTGTTTCCTAAAAAGCAACGACCGTTATAATATAGCGGCTGTTAAACTACATGGTCGTAATACTTTTAATAACTGTTGCAGTAACCATCCTTTTCTTAAATGGTTTATGTGTAACATGTATTTTTCCAATAAATACATTTTGTATACTGTAATACTATTAAAATATTATAAATGAAATGAAATTTGTAAATTTATATCAAAGAAATACGTCTGCCACTTTTACGATCACCAAATGATGGCCTTATCTTAACTTGAATGTTTCAAAACCTTAAGGTTTCTAGATATGGTCAAACAGAATACAATACAAAAAATACCAGAGAAAAAATTAGCAACTAAAATTGACATTTCACACAGCGCTATCTAGCCCCAAACTAAGCAAAGCTTGTACTATGAAAACCACATAACTGATAGAATACTTATCAACTCAATTTTTTTTTAAATACATACTTGTAATTTATAGAAAAATACCCAAACCCGGAACAAGTATCTGAGACCATGCACAGTACCGCAGCGGGAAATAGCTATAAATCTTAAAATTAAATAGTGTAGTAGGAGCCTTATTTTGTTTTTATGAACGCACGCCGATGACGTAGCGACCGGGGAATAGGGAACGCATCTTTTTGCCTCTGCCGAGCGAGAACGCAACACGTGCGAGCGAGAAGAGAGATTCGCCCACGCCACCGCGAAGGACGCGTCGGCTCCGTTGACTTTAATTATTTTATTTCGTGTTTACCATCATATTTGTGTACAATCACTGTTGCTACTTGTTTATCGTGTCTCAATATACAGTTTTACCAATTGATCGTGTGCCGAACTCATTTATTCACGCCCTGAGAGACAACCGCCTTACAATAGTTAAATGAAATAAATATTAAACTGTGCACTTTGTTGACCGTCTGTCAGTCTGTCAAGACCGTATTTCTCAGAAACTATGATTATATTCTATATCACATAAATAAAAATATATGCCACATATGACGATTCAAAAACTTGTTTGATATTCCATTTATACCGTCTAGTTACCAGTCATAAAAAGTATTACAAGATTAACCATGTGCGAAAAACATAACCTGCCTACAACCAAAAATAACGGATCAATGCCAAATTCCCACTATGCTTATTAGCCCCACAAATGTCATTGCAATCTCGTTGTTGAAACGAAGTTGCACTTTAAATTGCCTCGGTTGGTACTTCACAGGCGTTGTCTTAATCCCTCCGAGTGAAATTGTGCAAACTTTGTAAATTCAAACTCCAATTTATGGAGAATATTTGACTTGCAAAATCACGTGAAACTTGAATTTGAAACTAATTTATAAAGGAATAAAAGGATGCCATTTGAATTAGATAAATCTTCACTGAAAGAAGTATTATGTAACATGGGAGGCTCCGACAAAACGAATAAGAAAAATCTTGTTTTATTTAGGTTAACAGCTTTGCAATATACATAATTAGTTTAAGTAGGCATAAGTAACGCCGGTGCTGATGACATAAAAATTTTATGGAATAAATGAAAATTCTTTATTAACCTTACAAGCAGATACAACATAAATAGAAAAAGGTAAATCTATAATTGGTGGTATTATCGCTAAATAAAGCGATCTCTTCCAATCAACCAGATGTACTATTGTAATATAATAAATACATTCTTATAATTACACAAATAAATAACATACCTGTCATTGTAATAATTTCTACTGATGATACCAATAAACTTATCATGAAAGGACATCATCATAAATTGTTCATCATCAGATGATCAGACTATTCAGAGAGATAGTAATTTTTGACCCTCGATAAAAACACTTCCAGAGAGGGAAATTGTATTAGAGAGAACGTGTTTCATAAGTAGACTGTTTGGAGGGAAAAGGAGTCGGTATACTAGTAAACACTAGTTATATGCATTGTAGTTTTGAAGAGATTTTGGGAGGATAGGTGATATAGGGGATTCGCGCAGTGAAGGAACTCGGAGCGTTCCTCGTGATACGAGGCGTGCAAGGAGTTCATAGGATGTTTAATAGGAGGGATAAACTATTTCCACGAAGTCTAATGTGGAGCTATTTGAATTTTATACAAAATTCAGTAATGACATATTTCCAGAGTCAAAAATTAAAAATTAATAATGAAAAAAATTTATACTAATTTTACGAGGTATCTTCTAGTCTTAAACCTTAAACTTAATTACTATAAAGCCGAACAATCTTAATCATAGAAATCATCAGAATGATTTTGAAACGCGGTACTACGGTACCTTTGGAATATCTCTACTACAAATTGTACTAAGACTTTATTAAATTATTTTAATTATACCTTACAATTATAACACACCGCATTTGTTGATTTAAATTTGGTTGCAAAACCTCAGCGATAATACTGATAAACGAAGCAATTATACAACGCAAACGAAGATCCAATTAGTGTAATAATGGAACACAATTTGTATTATAATTTGATATTTCGTTAACACCTGCGAGTAGAACTTGTAAATTCAAGTTAAACCACGTCTAGCTATGTTAAATATTGCGATATAACTATTTTGTCAAAATTATGTCTTTTAATTGGGACAGGACTTGACACACGATTGAGCCCAGTGGAAGGAGTAGGGGCGGTATTTTATAGTAGTGGGAAAGTATAAGCTAGTAAAGAGCTATGACACCACAGACATGGCGTCGACATGGCATGGACGTAGCGTCTATGGTTTCAGAGCTAAATTGAGATTGTTTCTCATTGATTTCCAAAAGTCTCACGAAGTTCTCAGAAACGAAATTTCAATATTGTGGTTTTTCCATTTTTATCCACTCCTTTAAATATCCTTTCTCTCTTCTGGCAGCCTGATTACTTAGCAGATTGACCTTTGCTTTGTAGTGGGACTGATTCACACATTCTCGCCTAGTTCTCTCCTATCATCTAAATTTTAGTTTTTTTGTTGTAACTTAATATAAAATTTTTTTTCTTAGTGTAGTAACATATATTTATATTTATTCATACTTTTTGTGATTGTATGCAGGCAGTCATCCGTGATATCTTTATTATGAAATGGTTCCAACGGAAGATCAGCGTTGTGTTAAAAGCACAACAAATGCTGAGTTGGACGCCTTTTTGTGACGTCGGTCGTTTAGATATTGTCTTAATTGTGAGACAAACATTTATTGGGTGTTGCTGTTTTGTGTGCATGAATATGTTCTCTTGTGTGTACCTTACTTGTGTGCTGTGTGTGTGTTTTGTGCTGTCACAAATAAATGTTTATTTCTTTTTTCTTCTTCTAGACATAGGCAAAAGTTGTAATCTTATAATACTCCTCTTGTTGCGTTTAATGTAAATGCTTGTTGATCAGCAATGCCGGGTGAAACTGGTAAACACTATAAGATTGATAATAGATCTAGGCTTGGTATGGCATATAGGAAACTATTTATTTGGAATCAGGTTATTACCAGAGTCAAATCGTCAATAAGGTTTTCTTATTCATAAATTATAAATGCAAAATAGGTTGCTTTCTGCAGCTGTAGAACTTCTATAAATTCAACCTAGATAGACCTTCTACATTTATCGTGGACGTCTTTAGCAACTTACAATTACTTACAATTATCGTAGACATCTACAGCTACGAATATCTTAGAGCTACAGTCATCGTAGACAGCTACAGCTATGAATATCGTAGACAGCTACAGCTACGAATATCGTAGACAGCTACAGCTACGAATGTCGTAGATCTACAGTCATCGTAGACGTTATCAGCTTCTAATATCGTATACCTAGCTAGTTCATATGTGTGTCAAAAAATGTATTTTATTTTTTGTCCTTTAGTGACCCTGAGGTAATTTTTAATTTAATAATTAATTTGACACCCTATTTACCCCGATACGAGATTAAAAAGTAACATGGATGCATATACACCGTTCGTGTAGAAACCGAACTTTTTTTTATTTTTATTTTTTTTTTAACCTATACTTTCCCACTGCTGGGCAAAGGTCTCCCCCATGTTCTTCTACATCTCACGATCACTCGCCATGTCCCACCAGCCATCTTGGAATGCATCGAGGTCGTCCCGCCAACGCTTCCTCGGCCTGCCACGGCTTCGACGCCCATCTGCAGGCACCCATTGTGTGACGACTGTTGCCCATTTGTCTGTGACCATACGACTGAACTTTTATAATTAGTTTAAATTGTAACACATTATATAAGGACGGTTTCTACACAAAAAAACTAAAAATAAATAGCTCATTAAAATTTTCTTGTTTTATTATAAAAATCTCGAGAAAATCGATAAAATGCCGCTCGACGAAATGTTAGAGAAATAGCATTTTGTACAATGCCACAGATTACTAGAAAGTTACTTTGATCCAATCAATGGACCGGCTCGGTCAATATACCATCCGGTCAAATTAAAAAAATAAGTTTTATAGATTTATAAAAAAACATTATTCATTTACGAGTATTATTTATGGTCTAAAAATATACTCCGTCATTATTTATAGCTTAAATTGCAACACCTTATATACATTGATACGTGCGATAAACAAAACCCTCCTTTGGCAGTCGGGCAAACAGTAATACTTAAGCACTTGGAATCTCCTAATTATATCAGCTAAATAAGGCTGGCACTTCTAAATGTTCAAAGTCAAGGCAAGTCAGTCGCAAAGCGAAACCTTACGTTAGACATAAACAGGCTTGCGACGCCACTTACAGGAGTCAAGGGTCTTCGTTAGGGAAATACCCAAATCAAATCTGAACGGAGTTTCAAAGCTAATGTTAAAAGAGCATGACTTTAAGAGATGTTTTTTAAGGAGAGAACTTTTAAAATGCGTTCAATATTTTGAGGTTATATTTTTGAATAGATATCATGTTTTTACTGATTGATTTGTTGATTAACGGGGGGTCTAACCACAAATAAAATTAAACACAGTTTAGTGCGTGTTTAGAAATATCCTATACAAAAATTGGTAAGGAAAATTATAAACACGCGTTTAACAATGGTTTAACTTTTTTGTGGTAACAAGGCAGGTTTTTAATTAATAATTACTTAATATCATAGAAAAAGCCAACTAACAAATTACATTACTATAAAGTACGGCATTGCGTACAGATAAATGAACATAATGGGGCAATTCTGTTATGCACACATCCTTAACTAAATTTAGTTTGGCCAGCACTAAAATTATCAATCATCTCATCAATATTATTATCAATCAATCATCATAAAATTATCAACAATCAATCTCTGTCCCAATGAAACAAAAAAATTATAGCAATGACTTAGGGCTGTCAAACTTAAATATAGTTTAGTTTATGTCAACTAAATTGCTTCCATTATTGAACTAACGTTACTGCGTATTAATGAAGCGTCGCAAAATGTGGTTAGCGGTAACGACTTTTGCACTGACGTCGGTAACCAAACATGCATAGATGCGATACCCAAGATTTCTAAACCAATAAATTATTAAAAAACGTTCGCTTCTTTGCAAATGAGATATGGTTAAGAACCTCGGTTGGGTAGCATTCGGGTGCGTGATTCGTGGGACGTGGGACGTGGTGCGTAGTCTCACCCAAAATGCTTCAATGAAAAAAACTATTATCAGTGATGTTATATGGTATAGAAAAGTGATCCCTCGTTGTGGACCTTATAAACTAAGACTATGAGATAGTTCTTGCACTTATTTTATTTGATCTTTTAAGTGAATTCCCTTCATATACTTCTTTCAACTCTAGCAAAACCTTAAAGCTAATGTCAATATTTGTGCAGCCTGTTTGCCCATTTGTCTCTAATCCCGAAGTCGATTAAGCTGAGTCTACGTTCAATTTATACGATTGTGGAGCTTTCTTGCAATAAAACAACGTGGCTACGACCACTATCGCAGCAACTATAACGGGTAGCCTGGATTCTTTTGATATAAATGGCACAGATATTTAGGCCACTTTTAATCTAATACGAGTGGTTCGCCCCGAACTGAGATCACGCGAGTCTTCGATTTTTTTTTAATAACCTATACTGTCCCACTGCTGGGCAAAGGTCTCCCCCATTTCCTTCCATTCCTTGCGTTCTCCAGAAATCTCCTGCCAGTCAGAATGGAACCCATCCAGATCGTCGCGCCAACGTTTTTGCGGTCTGCCTCGTTGCCGTCGTCCTGTAGGTTGCCAGTCGGTGGAGATCTTAGTCCACCTTTCAGGGTGCATTCGCGTGACATGACCCGTCCACTCCCATTTGAGTCTTGCAGCCTTGTACCCCACGTCGATGATTCCGGTCATAGAGCGTAGAGTAGTGTTGCGTATTCTATCGGTTCCCTTAACAGTCTTCGATTAAAACAAATAAATATTATTTGTAATCTTTGACTATCAAAATAGTGCAACGAAATATATAACCACCTAACTTGACCTATAGTTTCATTCAAATTACAGTTTATGTTAGATGGTTACCCTTTTTTATGGTAGAAATTGCAGTTATTTTGGATTTCAGACTTTTGCCTATGTTTGTGTCACTTAAGCTACACGCATACCAAATTACAGCACTGTGGGGTCACTGGTGTACCCTGTGAATTTTGTCAAAGTTCAGTTTTTATTATGGCTAATAACTCAAAAAATACAAAAATTAAACTAAAAATAAAAACAGGGTTGAAACGAAAACCTTTAATTTGATATCCCATTTTACTTAATAGTCTCATTTTCATTTTTTTTACCCCTCTTGAACCCCAATATTTTACCAACCTCCCAACATTTTTAGCTCATTTAGTCACACCAAAATTGTGCCATCACGACCTACCTATGTATCAAATTTCACGATAATCGGATCAACGCTTTGAAAGTTATCCTCGGACAAACAAACATACATACATACATACAACGCCGATTTGCCCAAGTTGACTTAGAGATCTCGCTTCGCTCGATCAATTATGAAGAATGTGGAAATGAAACAAAGGTTGGAGATCTTAAAGGAAACTAGTGTTAAACGAAAGTAACTGCTAGAAGTACCGTTATCATCAGTAAAGGCCGTAAAAACGTCTGAAACACAGAGACTGAACATCTGGTTGAAACTACGTGTCTGCTACGTTAAATTAGTAACGCTCCGTGTTCATAGAAACTAAATTACGGGGTCCTTCATAAAAAGTTTTTTTTTATTTCTGTAAATTGCTTTTTGTTATCTATATGACTAAAGGCTACGATAACCGCTTACCATGAAGTTTGCCGTATGCTTGTTCAACACCCAACCAATAAAAAAATCATAGCATATATATTATATTTTAATGTGTTTAGTTGCTGTTTATTAAGCTTTATCTTTTCAGTTTACAGCGAACGGACCAGCAAATTGAATGTATTGTGTTCAAATGTTATGTCACAATAACATTTTGAAATAGGCTTTTGTTAATTATCAGATATTTGATGAACGGATTTGGTAATTGAATAGCGGATTCTATATGCATAACAGAAATTAGGTCACTATATCATCATTTTATTAACTAAATTATTTAATTTGAATGTACTCAAAACAATGGAGGAAATAATAACTAGGTACTCAATAAAATGGTGGATATGTATTAAACGTAAGGTTTGGACTTGCCTCTTACTTTCCTCTAGTGAGATTTCTTCATGTATGTATAGAGAGTTCACACTCAAGAACTCACAAATCATGGTAAATATCCCGTTTTTAGTACAAATAGAGTTCATCATGTATAACAGCTTTGTTTTCTTGCTGATACCGTAAAATATCACGCCAATGTAATTGGTATGGTTTTGAGGCTTGAGCGTAACCATACGAAAATGATATATATTAATATATAGATATTTGATTTTGCATTGTACGTTGCACGTAGATTCATGCAAGTGTTATTAAGTATTCTTCTAAGCAATTCTAGAAGAATACAGTAATTTAAGTATATTTATTTTTTAAAGACTAGCTGTTGCCCGCGACTTCGTACGCGTTACACTTCTAAATGTGTAGGTAACCTAGAAATAAAGCTAAACCCGCTGTTGCAACTTGGCTTTACACCCCATTTTTATTCCATGGGAACTGATTTAAAGGATAAAAAGTAGCTAATGTGGTAATCCAAGTTATAATCTACATACGTATATACCAAATTTCATCGAAATCAGTTCCGCCGTTACGATGTGATTGAGTAACTAACAAACAAATAAACAAACATCCAAACTTTCACATTTATCATATTAGTGTAATGTAAAAAAATTGCACAAAACAATACACACTAAATTAAACTTCTGAGTCAAACTAAAAGAAAACTATTTTCTTCTGACCAAAATGTTCTACTCGTAGTCCTTACCATTTCAAACTTCGAACACTACGTCCCTATGAGGCCGTGCCCTAAAAGTGCATAACCTCTTTAAGCTTAGAAACCTTCAAATGAGGTACGGTGATTTTCGAGACATTCCAGTTTTAAAGAGTATTTGCTTAAGTTTTTAATTTATCTCAACCTTGTTTGAATAAAATCGGAATAAGCTTTCAAACCATGTGTCAAAATAAAATGTAATTTAAATCAAAAGCACTAAGGAGTATTGATATAAATTTCTACTCCTTTTTAACCCCGTTAGGGGATATTTTTCAATAAAATACGAAACACGTCTTCCATGAATTGTGTTAAAAAAGGTTTATGCAAAATTTGAAGTAGATTGGACCAAGGAATCACGTTGTACCATACAAACGTTGTCCCCCTTTTTCATCCCCATAGGGGTAAAATTTTGGAAAATTCTTTCTTATCGGATGCCTATGTTATATAAAGAACACACCCTTCAAGTTTCAGGTCTCTACGATCAGTTGTTTACTCTGTGCGTTGATCCTTCAGTCAGTCATTCAGGACAAAGCATTTTATATGTATAGATAGATTAGTTTCAGTCAAATCTCTCTTTGCGGGATAATATACGGAGGTGTGTCACAGCTGATGCTAACGTTAATATTTTCAGCTGCGAAACAAAGCCAATATCTGTAAAAGTTTTCGCCTTCCTCCATTATTTATTCAGAGGCCTCTGCGTTTCTTTAACTTTGAAGAGCGACCGCGTCGGGTGGGGCGTTGTTATAAAAGAACCGTCCTCGATCGCTCCCGGCACAATTGGCAGCAATTTTCCCCGGAAATCCCGGTTTTGTGCGTAAATAAAACCTCATATAAATTTCGTTTTAGTCACAGAGACCCTTGTCACGAGTCTTCATGGTTTTTACAGTGGAATCCGTTCGGCGCAGGGAATGACGTAAGTGTGGCGTGTCAAGAGTTACGTACACACGTACACCTAGAGTGATATGGAATACCTCACGTACTTTCCTACAATAGACCCCATTTTTATGCAACACGCGCTCGCAGGTATTTAATGCACTCCCATTGTGTGTTTTGTAGCATTTCGATCGCTATCTAACCGGGAAAAACCCGCACGTACTCTACGAATAGACTTACTATTGACGTAAAAAAACATTACTGCAAAAATAGTTCTGCGAATAACGGAATTTTACTAAGCGAGAGATAACCTCGAGTGTAACAATGTGAGTTATTTTGTTTGGGGTTTACCTTAGTTTTCATATCAGTGCAATTTAATTTACTCTGGGGGGAATGAGGTTACGCATCTTTTGTCTCCACTATATGCGGTGCTGTTTTGCATGTGGTCCAAATAAGATTTGAATAACCGTTGACGGGTAAAATTGAGGTTGAACGAGTTGAGCGGAAATCTCTCCTCGACGTCTGTATTGTGAAGCGGCTGTGACGTCATTAATCGCAATGTCGTTGATGGATAGCTGTTGTTAGAAACGATTTAACGGTTATTGTGTTGTTAACAAAATGAAAGAACTTCTGATTTTCCCTCACGAAGTTGTAACGATTTGTTTGTGAATAACATTGTGGATCATTACAAAGTTTGTATCTTTATTGTTAGATAAAAATAGACGGTGGGATCCTCCAGCTGAACCGTTATTTGTAACGTCCTCTTCATCAAAAAGAAGAAGGTAAAGTTTGTAAAACTTCAAGACACTTTTAGGCATTACGGTTTGAAAAATGGAACCTAGAAAGTTAATAAAATATGCAGTTAAATCTTTCACCAATTTTAGAATCTTTCAGCAATTTCAGCTCTATAAAATCCGTGCAATCCGGGCTAAAATGGATGACGGAAAAAACTTACAAAGCTAAAAGCTTTGAAAGTATAGGAGTTGCGAATGAACACTGTGGGACTAATCAAATTAAAACATAAAATCGGTCAACTTCGATTCCACTAGACCTGTCTAGTTAGCTTTAATATACACCCTTACTTGCACGGT
This sequence comes from Philereme transversata, assembly GCA_963924445.1. Lineage (NCBI taxonomy): Eukaryota > Metazoa > Arthropoda > Insecta > Lepidoptera > Geometridae > Philereme > Philereme transversata. Next base: position 15,620,491 of record OZ004350.1, on the reverse strand, counting down.
ACATATGAAGGGCTGGACTCTTGATTAGTCAATAAGATCTGACATGTAATATTTTAATAAGAGATGCCATGAATATTCGCAACTATTTGGTATTCGGCTATTCGGCCACATTTTTTCACTATTCGGTATTCGGCCGAATACTGAATAGTGAGAAAATGTGACTATAACGTGGAATAGTAAATCATGAAAAAAAAAGAACTCACAAAGATGTTTATTTAACCAACAAATTAACATATTAATATTTAAAATATACCAGTGGTAAGTTATGATGGATCAAAACAATTTTTCAGCATTTGTCGATAGCAGACGATTGCGTTTTTCCTCATGAATTATACCTGCTTCCGAAAACAGCCGCTCACTATATATATGTCACCCGCGGAAAGTACTAAGTGTTGCCGAGTATTCGGTATTTGGACAAATAACTATTCGTGGCATCTCTAATTTTAATCCACTTTGTATGAACGCAATAAAATACTGAATAAGACATTAGGGGCCTATTTGAGGGTGTACTAATAATTATAGAAAGGAAACTAATGCTTTTACATTTTTAATTGAAGACAGTTTATGCAACACCACGTATGTAAAGTTCGTCAAAACAAATATATATACGAGTAGTATGTCTACTCTAAACATGTATGCTAAGAAAAAAAAATTATGAAATATTTTTAAACAACTGGTTTGTAGATTTGGCAAGCGTGTTGCGGTCCGGCAGTACGGTGCTCCATCACATGTAGAGCTCAGCCAGCATCTAAATAGGATTTTAAAATGCAAAACATGGTAAAACGGAATATTAGTTGGCAATTCCAAAACTTGGCGAAGGTTTTACGAGCCTTTACAACTACGCTGGTGTTTTCGAGCGGTGATTTCAAAGACTACGTATTTTTGTACGCTCTACATCTAGCATTTTACGTGCATAATGTACGTTTTCACACCAACTACTCGAAAATATCAAATTATATGTCATGTAAAACTCACCGAAAGCAGGTGATTAAATTCCTACGGTTGAGCTGGGAGTAAAGTTGTACTAAATTGTCTGTTAGGGCATAATGTGATTTGAATTTGGAACCTCATCTGTATTAAAATTTGAATCAAAGAAACCCACACAATAAGAACTTATTCGTAAATCGATCCAACCTTTACTCAGAATGCACAGATTTGGTTTTTATTGTCTCGCAGAAATTTGAAAAGTAGAGTATTCTCCTCGTCGATAAAGCTGTCTGCATCTTGGGCGTGCTTATATCCCTCTCTGCACTCAGGATTCTAGTAACTCCTTCGCTCCGCTCGTGAGTTAACTCTAGAATCCTTCGTTACGTTTGGGATTCAATATAGCGCCCGTGATGCAAAACACTGCTTTATCCCCTCGTTTAATAATCTACTTTTAGTTTCCGCCCTATTTCATGTGCCACACCTACAAACATCAAAACAAAGTACGGTCGGACACAGTTTTAGAAGCCAACTATTGTTTTGGGATGTTTCGTTGCAAAATAAAATATTACTGTATATACTGTAACGTTAGAGTATCTGGTGTCATCATCATCATCATATAATCCAAAGGACCGTCCATTGCTGAACATATATTTCTTCCATAGATTTATAAATCGACCGACATTGTGCGGCCTACACCCAATGGCTCCAGCAACCTTTATCAGGTCTTCTTTCCATCTAGTGGGGGGGGGGGGGGGGGGGCACGCTGCACTTTCCAGTGCGTGGTCTCCACTCGAGAACCTTTCTGCCTCAACGGCCGACAATTCCTCGAGCTATGTGCCCTGCACACTACCACTTAAGAATGCTAATCCTTTGTGCTATATCGGTGCCTTTGGTTCGTTTACGAATATCCTCATTTCTGATTTTTTCTATGTAAAAAACTATACCAAATATATACTACTATATACAACTAAATAATAAATAAATATTCGTGGACATTTCACACAGCGCTATCTAGCTCCAAACTAAGCAGAGCTTGTACTATGGGAACCAGATAACTGATAGAATACTTATGTATTTTTTTTTTGTAAATACATACTTCTCATATATAGAAAAACACCCAGACCCGGAACAAATATTTGTAGATCATGCAAACATTCAAACCCGCTGCCCACTGCGCCATGGAGGTCGTCAAATATTACTAGGCTTTACCATATTAGATATGAATCAGTAATAAGACCTCCAATTATATACTTAATTTAGATTAACGTTGTTCTATTTTTAATATTTTTATTCCAGTCTATGTTGGGAGTCCCTGCTGTATCTAAAACATTAAGGGATTAAAAGTATATCAGCTGCAAGACGCTTTAAAATATTGTCTCTTTATAAATTGCAATACATTTGTAACGTGGAATATAGAAAATGTTCTCTCATTTTGTATAGAGTTGGAGAGGATTAACTGTTACCGGCTTTCATCGAGAGTACGCCTAAAGCAATTTGTTTTCGTTACGTTGAATCGACTCAGTACTTGAAATGTCTTTTTGTGAAATTTTATGGTATTAGGTTTTACTTTTGTTATAAATGAACTCTGATCTTATGAGATTGATCCCTTATTTTGACGTAGGTTTATATAATTTTCATACTAATCTATCTGTATATATAAAAATCAAAGTCCTGACTGACTGACAGACAACGCACAGCCTAAACCGCTGGCCGTGGAAAATTGAACTTTAGAGGTATGTTTGTCTTGATGCGTAGGGGTGTACTAAGACAGGATTTTTTGAAATTTAGCCCCTAAAGGGGTAAAATTGGGGGAAAACCTTTGTAAATATAGTATATATAGGAAAGTCCTTTGATTTTGAAGTTACAGCTCTAAAAATTTGTATTTGGATAGTTCATTCAAAATAATATTGTACGTCGGTACTTCTTAAGAGTTACGTAATTTATCTTAGTTTAGTAACTAGTGGTTCGCCCCGAACTGAGATCTCGCGTGTCTCCCAAAAAACAAAAAAAAATATCCCATCCCATCCCACTAATCTTATAAACGTTAACGTAACTTATACTAACGTAACTTATAATACTTTTTCATGCAAAAACAACTGAATGGATTTTAATGAAATTTGATATGTATGTAGATTACCTATAACCTGGATTAACACATAGGCTACTTTTTATTGACAAACCACGCGTGCGAAGCCGTGGGCGGAAGCTAGTTCATAATAAAAGCTTTTATAAAATGTAACCTTCTTATTCAAGCATAAAGCTTTTGCATACGGCGTATTTTAAACGCGGAAACGACGCGCTTTCGGCACCGTAGAGGCCCATAAAGCAGATTGCAGTATTTTTTACATTCAAATGCGCGTAAAAAGTTTTCTATCTATCTATCTATCTACGTATAGATGATAAGAAATGCGTACTTGATAGCTTGAAAGGCTATCTAATTACGTAAAATCAGCGAAAGCAACACAAATTCACTATGGAAAAATATCCGTACTAATATTATAAATTCGGGGGGGGGGGGGAATGCCCAATACGCCCCGATCCCCAATGCGGGACTTCAGTGCAGATCTTATTCCCCCCACGCTAGAATTAGATTATAAATTAGAAAGTAACTCTGTCTGTCTCTTTTTTTGTTCATTACGTTTGCACGACTAAACGGCTTAACCGATTTCGATGGAATTTGGTATACAGATAGATTATAAGCGAGATTTGGACATAGGCTACTTTTTACTCGACTGTGCAGAAGGAGGGTAACGTGTTTATTACCAAACCACGCGGGTCACAGCAAGTAGTTGTATATGGCGTTAGTTTCTATGCGCAAATTGACGTTTCACGACAAACTGCTGTTGCGTTGCTGACGCTGATCTTAGGTAATTTCCCCCCGGCTTCTTTCAGAGGTACAAAAGGTACATAAAAACTGTCATCATCTACAAGCAAGTATGATTACTGATGGCTGATTTTTTAGTTTTGAAAAACTGATTTAGTAAATGTACATGTTAGCTAATATAATTAATAATGGCGAAATGATCCGCTAATTGACTGGCATTTCTATCCTTACTCGCGATATTTCAGTTCAGGGTGAACCACTTGTTATTACTATTCACAATAGTAACAAATATCAAATTAATTTCAAAGCTGAGGCTCTACTGGTTCACGAGCAGTAGTCGAACATCAAATGTTGTCTTATATTCTTATTGGTGAACTTAAATATTGCAAATAAGGATAATATGTAAATTCCCTACAGATTTGATCTAGTGAGTTCATAGTAGGTCATGCCCTCTAGTGTGGCATATGCAGAATTGAACAGAGTTGTGGTGAACCGCACGAACAGTGGCCAGAATTCAATAGTGGTTCCACCACGAGAGAGAATTCCGTTATAGTGTGATATAGTATTAAGATTTAGCAATACATGTCTTCCACTGCATTACGCATTTAAAAAGGAACCAAACAAGATTGTATTCATATACAAAAAATCCTCTAAATAAATAATATTGGACCCCAAACTTAGCAGAGCTTGTTCTACGGGAACCAAATAACTAATAGAATACTTATCTAATATGTTTTTGTAATACGTACTTATGATATTTAGAAAATTTGCTCAAAACTCACATTTTAAAGGATTTTTCATTAATTAAAAACTTGTAAGTTCTTCTTAATTATAAATAAACTAACACATCCATTACTTAAGTGCAATATTCCACTGATACTAACTCACTATGGTCTAGGCCTTAGACAACAATCGCGGAAACGCGAGCTTAGCGTTCGCTCGCTGCTGTTCAGACGCACGAATTAGGTACCTACCCACAATAACTGTTTTGTGTTTGTTGTGATTGTTGGTTTGTTATTTTACTCTACTTTTTATATACATATTGGTGGCAATCCTGTTGTTTACGCTAACTAAAATTGTGTAAAATACGAACGGTCTTATTTTGTTCACACTAAAGATCAAATTAGAATGAAATTTAAAGTGACATTTCTAAAATTAAGTAATTTTTGTTATGATGGCATGTTTGCGGGCTAGTTTTAGTGATCAATCAAATTGGTGTTGCCTAAAACTAGCCCGCAAACACGTCTTCTTGGTTAAAAATACTTAAATTTAGAAATGACACTTTAAATGTCATTCTAATTTGATCTTTAGTGTGGAAAAAATAAGACCGTTCGTATTTTACACAATTTTAGTTAATCAGCGTAAACAACAGAATTGCCACCATTAGCACAATTTAATTAGTGATTCGCCCCGAACTGTGATCTCGCGAGTCTACCATAAAAACAAAAAAATATAATTCGTAATCTTTGAGTATCAAAATAGAGCCACGAAATAAATAACCAACTAACTTGATCTTCCCTTTCATTTAAATTGCAGGCAACGGGAGTTCATGAACATTACCGCGTGGTAATGAATCCGATAACCACTATTTAGTTTGATCTTATACCGCGCGGTTAGTAGTTACGTGTGGTACCGCGCGTTCATATGAACTTAGTCTAATGCTGTACACATGCTCGTATGTGTAGCAGCACTGGTCTTCATACAGGACCAGATCCACAGTCAGTCATTCATCCACCGCACCATAGAGGTCGTAAAATCGACGATTACATAGTGTTTTTATCGATTAGCCATACAAAGGCGTGTCGGGTTTTTGCGATCTAGCCAGGATGGCTACGGAGATGAAAAAAAGGTGGCACTCAGATAATACTTACAAGACAAACCATTAGCCATGACATGAAAACATTTTTTTGTAGGAAAAAAGTCTAACTTATATTCCGTGCTAATGTTTTCGTTCTATATAATTTAACAAGCCAAAGAAAGCAAGAGTCATTTTCCTACACGAAGGTGGAACGAAAAAATTCATGGACTTGCCATGTGACCGCCCTGACCTAGAACTACTGACATTGTGGGGCCAGGATTGGAGAATCAAATAACTTAACAACGTAATATCAACCGTGACTGGTAACTTTTCGTGTTATAAAGACGCAAAAGTGATTTAAAAGGAAGTAAGCTCTCTTGGTTGGTTCATAAGATATTCCTGTACAAATGTACTTATCTGTCATTGGTTGATTTTAAATGGTTATTTATCTAAGTAAATAAAATAAAAAATTATTGCTCGACACTTCACACAGCCCCAGACTAAGCAGAACTTGTACTATGGAAACCAGATAACTGATAGAATACTTACATACTTTTTATTTTTGTAAATACATACTTATGACAATACATACATAGAAAAACAACCAAACCTAGAACAGATATCTGTAGATCATGCAAACATTTGTTCCGCGGCGGGAATCGAACCTCCTGCGTCTCAGCCGGCTGTTCGCCCACTGCGCCATGGAGGTCGTCAAGTTGTATTTCAAATAACCCCACAAGAGGCATTTTAAGTCGTCCATCAGTAATCGTCCTTAGTTTTACGATTTCAAAGCTCTTATTATGCAGGACCAATAAAAAAGCACTTAATCTATCAAATTTTGATGATTCATTATCTTCTTTAGTTTAATTCGGAGTAACGATTACTAAAAACGTTCTGTTAATTTAAGGAAAGCTTTTCACCCATCTAAGAAATAGGAATAGACAAACCGTCTCAGCATTAATATTGTATATATTATCTCAACAGTTTTACCGTTCAAAGTCGAAAATTAATTGATGAGGCGATGGTGTTTTAACAGCCTTCCCTTTAATGTTTCATAATAGTGTTTGGGAAGTGGCGCTGAGTTTTACGTCAATATTTTGGTGCAAATTACCTGGAAAAGTAAACGAGCTTTTGATGAAGGCGATGATATTAACCAACCTACTTAGTGAAGCTCCTTCGCGCTTTGTTGCTGTGACAAGTTTAAAAATAATTCATTACAATGAAAAGATAATGAAAACATTATTTGACGCGACACAAAAAAAAAGCACAAAAGATGGTGAATTATATATAGGACTTCTGGCTTAATGAGGATGAAAATAAGGTTTGTTTAGAAAATAATCAATATTAAATACTGACGCATCCGCAGCCATCGATCGTAAGATAAATTAATCAGTAACTAATTAGCTGTTGTCCGCGACTTCGTGCGCGTTACACTACTAAATGTGTAAGTAACCTAGAAATAAAGCTAAACTCGCTGTTGCAACTTGACACTCCATTTTTATCCCATGGAACCTGATTTATGCTATAAAAAGTACTATGTGTTAATGCAGGTTATAATCTACGTACGTACTAAATTTTATCGAAATCGGTTCAGCCGTTACGACATGATTGAGTAACAAACAAATAAATAAATAAACAAACATCCAAACTTTCGCATTTATGTTTGAAAGATAATCATTACTAATTATAATTAGTGTGATTATCTTTCAAACATTTTTACACCTATACTAAGTTCGAAAGTAACTTTGTCTCTCTCTCTGTTTGTTATGTTTTCACGACTGATTTTGATGAAATTTTGTAGATGACCTAGATAGTCTAATTCTTATTGATAAACTATGCATGCGAAGCCGTCGAGCTGAAACTTTAATATTAATAATAATATGGTCTCCCGAATTTTTCTATAATTTTTATGATTATGAGATCTTATATTCAATAAATAAACTGGTTTTATCACAGAAAATGTATTCTATTCAATTTACCAATAATAATAAAATATATTGTCTCTTGTTAGGTTCAGTGATTACAATTCAAGGGTTAAATTAAAACAAGCCACGTCTTTGTTTCCAGCGGAGACCCAACCGCTACGAACAATAAGACCAATGCGACTATCTTAATGTTTGGGAAAGGCTTTCTCAGAAATCAGTTTTGCACTTTTCCTCCTGTTTAAAACGAGGCCAAAGTAAAGCCTTTGCCCAGAGGAGAGCAAGTTTTCTGATAACAAAGTATTCGGCCACAAACTAATGCCAACAAACCGACGCTAAACGAACTCAACGTTTAATGGCTGGAAGAAACTGTTTACTTAGCCTTAATTGGGTCATGTGTTAAGTATCAATTTTGTCTAACAACAAGATTTATTTACCTTGAACTTGGAGGAAAATGCAGGGAGAAGAAAAAAGTAGGTTTAATTAAGAATTATTTTTTGGAGTGGAAGTTAATATTATAATTTCTAAGCGCTATTTATTCAATTCTTCTAATTAGCCAATAACCGGGATTCGTGGAAGGAGGGAAGGGAGGCATTTGCCCTGCAGTGAGACTCTACGGACTGATACTGGGCACGCTTGTGGCGAGCGTTCGGTGCGTGGCAACACCGCGGAGCCCCATTACTCCCTGGGGTTGACAGAAACCCTTGATCCTTGGTTTGCCTTAGTTGGCCGGTCAAGGGTGGAGGCGCAAGAGCAGAACCTATGCTCCAAGGGTTGAAGTGTTAAAGGCATAAAGCCGGGAGTAGCGCTTAGTGAAACTGCAGCACACCACTCAAAACTTTAATCGCCCACACCAACGTTGCCCCTTACGCTGCCTTCTATTGGCGGCACTTATGAGGGAGGGGGGGGGGGGGTGTTTAGTGGACGCCTAGTCACCACCTGCCCAAATCATTCTTGTATTTGCGGAATTGGCAGGTGCCGTATCTCATCTCTCCCATAGCCCAGCATCCATTCCATTAGCATTACTCTGACAATAACCTGTACTCATAATCCATTATTGCAATAGTTTAACCATCAATCTTACCTCCACCTTGTAATATATACCTACAGTATGGGTTTCTTTATCCTTTATTCCTTTATTCTTTATTGGACACAAGAAAATACATTAAAAAGTACAGAAATACAGGGCATGCACAAAGGCGAGCTTAACCCTAAGAAGAGTTTTCTTCCAGCAAACCTTTGAGGCTAGAGAGAGAGATGATTTTAAAGGTAGGTGAGTGTACATATAAGAATCGTAAATATGTACAAATATCTTAAACAAATAAAACGAAATATATCTAAAGTAACTAATAATATAATGAATATAGTATATAAAATAAATAAACTAATACATAAATAAATGAATATATACCTATAATAAAATAAAATTACAAAAATTCATAAAGGGTGCTTTGAAAATTTTAAAGGGTCGGCAACGCGCGAGTGCGCGGTATTACAAAAGTCTATGGGCTACGGTAACCCGCTTAATCAGATGGGCCGTATGCTTGTTTGCTACCTTAGAGGAATAAAAAAAAATGAATTTTATACATACATAAGACCAATGAAAATAGGCCTCTTTCTCGTAGGCTCCGGCCTCGGTAATGCCTATGTTAAACGCCCAGGCTTAGTGCCTGTGTTGTTAAATAAATACTTGGAATAATAATATTTATTCTAGTCTCATTGAGCTCGTAATATCTGATTATATTTTAGCAACATTAATGTAAACTGCCAACAGTACAGTATACCTTGACTCAATTATTATGTTATGGCGTGTATAAATAACTTCATTCCAAAATATCGTGAGCATAATTGAATACGATATTCGCACCTTCATTAAAATTTTGCACGCGAGTTTACGTGGCTGGCACTTTTATGTATAGTATTTTGTCATTCAAATAAGTAGGCCCACTAATGAAGTTTCGTCTTTCGCTTTTCTGTTACGGAAGCGGTAGACAAAACTTGCTACTACGAGATACGAGATTCTTTTCGTCCCATAATCTGTTACACATGTATACACGACCGCAGAATGTATCTTATTCGAGTTTTCCACTACCAAGATTAAATGGTGTGGTATAAGCAACTAGTTACAATACACCATTAATTTTATTTATTAAATTTCCGTGCGATAATTTGATTTGCTTTCCTAAAACAATATCACTAAAACTGCTTCCTCAAAAAAAAATCGCGTGTAGTGTGTGTAGTGCCTGATACTCTAAATAATAGCAAGCCTATTTATCCAATAAATATTTGCCTACTACATGTTCATTCAGAATGGATAAGAATTTAACAAACTAATCTTACCTAAAAATGGGTCTAAAAGAAAAAAATATGTAGTCTTATCAACGAAGTTATTTTAGAATATAATAGAAAACTTTATTGTACAGCGCATGAAAATAAACATAGCAACAATAAAAAAAAAAATATTGATCTCTTCGTTCATTGAGATGGACATGGCTAGATTTACAGTATGATATAGGATGGCGGCATTTATGGGATTTCATTACATATTAACTAATATAAATAATATATACATCCTAAAATAAATAAAAAGAAATATATCTGTACAATTAATTGATCGAGCGAAGCGAGATCTCCAAATCAGCTTAGGCAAATCGGCGTTGTATGTATGTATGTATGTTTGTTTGTCCGAGGATAACTTTCGAAGCGTTTATCCGATCATCGTGAAATTTGGTATATAGGTAGTGATGGCACAATTTTGGTGTGACTCAATGAGCTAAAAATGTTGGGGTTGTAGTTGTATATTGGGGTTCAAGAGGGGTAAAAAAAATTAAAATGAAACTATACGGTCAAATGAGACGTCAAATGAAAGGTCTTCAAATGTACATTTCAACCCTGTTTTTATTTTTAGTTTAATGTTTGTAGTTTTTGAGTTATTCGCCATAAAAAAAAAACTTTGACAAAATTCATAGGGTACACCAGTGTCCCCACAATGCTGAAATTTGGTATTCGTGTAGCTTTTGTGACACAAATATAGACAAAAGTCTGAAATCCAGAATAACTGCATTTTGTACCCCAAAAAAGAGTAACCAAATGTACGAACTCCCGTTACCTGTAATTTGAATGAAACTGTAGGTCAAGTTAGTTGGTTATTTATTTCGTGGCACTATTTTGATAGTCAAAGACGACATTTTTTTTTTGTTTTTATGGTATACTCGCGAAATCTCAGTTCGGGGCAAACCACTAGTAAAGATAAGACCGAATATGTCCACATGCGATGTAAGACAAAGACGAGCAGACCTGATAGTTGGCGACACGACCTATAAAGGAGTTGACAGATTCAGTATTCATTATTCAGTATTTTATTGCGTTCATACAAAGTGGATTAAAATGTTACATGTCAGATCTTATTGACTAGTCAAGAGTCCAGCACTTCATATGTACCGTGCAAGTAAGGGTGTACTAGGGGTGATCCAAAAGTAGTGATAATCAGTTATTTCTAGTGCACACAAAAATACAAAAAAATATCAGTCACTTGCTCAGTTACCCACTAGTTCAGGAAAAAAAATCATATAAATAGGCCACGATTCCCGGGAGCTACATTCATTTGAATACGGACTGTCAAGGAGTGAACATAAAAATGGAAAAACACGAAATCAGAGCTGTCATTAAATACCTCTGTTTGAAAAAAATGTGTACCAAAGACATACACAGCGACTTGGTGGAAACATTAAGGGACTCTTCTCCTCCATATTCCACAATTGCACGCTGGGCTAAGGAGTTTAAGCTGGGAAGAACATCGACAGAAGACGAACACCGCGAAGGACGCCCATCGACGTCCCTCACTGAAGAAAATGTGAAAAAAGTTGAAGAAGTTGTATTGGAAGATCGAAGAGTGACTATCAGGCATGTAGCTGAGGTCACAGGGATCTCATATGGCAGCATTCAAAGAATCCTTGCGAACGAATTGCATATGAGAAAGGTCTCCGCGCGTTGGGTACCGAAAATGTTAAACGACGAGCAAAAGAAGAAACGAGTCGACATGTCAAGAGCAAATCTCGAAAAGTTTCAGGCAGACAAAGATAATTTTTTGTCACGTTTTGTGACTATGGACGAGACCTGGATCCACCATTTTGATCCTGAAACAAAACAACAATCGATGACATGGAAACGATCCGATGAACCGACGCCGAAGAAATTCAAAGTGTCAAGCTCAGCAGGGAAGGTTATGGCGTCTGTTTTTTGGGACGCTAAAGGAATAATCATGGTGGACTACTTGGAAAAGGGGGCCACTATCACAGGCTCCTCCTATGCAGAACAAATAAGAAGATTGCGGGAGGCTATTAAGGAGAAAAGGCGAGGCAAACTGCGGGCTGGAGTGCTGTTCCATCAAGACAACGCACCGGTTCACAAAGCTGCAATTGCCATGGCTGCCATTCAGGAAGCGGGCTTCGAGGTGGTGGAACACCCCCCCCCCCCCTATTCATCAGATCTAGCCCCCAGTGACTTCTATCTCTTTCCACGACTCAAGGAACACCTCCGAGGCAAGAAATTTGACGATGATAGCGACGTGATGGCCGCGGTTGAGGACTTTTTTGAGAGTAATAAAGATTTTTTTTCTAAGGGAATTTTAGGTTTAGAAAAGAGATGGACTAAATGTATAGACTTGCTAGGAGACTATGTTGAGAAATAAATTTATTTTTTTATTTTATTCATTGTGTTTATTATTGATTATCATTACTTTTGGATCACCCCTCGTAGCAATATTAAAGCTAACTAGACAGGTCTAGTGGAATCGAAGTTGACCGATTTTATGTTTTGAATTTGATTGCTTAGTCATTAGTGAAATCATTATTGTAGAAAATTATTTATGTCTTGTCGTTAAAAAAGTCGTCTAATGTGTAGTAACTCTTTTTCATTAGTATATGTCTTAATCTATGTTCAAAGATGTTGTCGTTTTCTTGTGCTTTAATTTGTTCTGGTATTTTGAATATATTTTTACTGCCATTACATTCGGACCCGAGCTGTGCATTTTTAATATTGATGTAGGTAGTTTCAGGTTGTACTTGTACCTACATTGGAAGGAACGTGGTAGGTCAGTCTTTATTTAAAATAAATGCGGGTACTTTCTGACGAATTTGCACATTTCTAATACGTATATTGAGGTTAAAGTCAGTATTTTATGTTTAAACAAGTGTGGCTTACAGCTTTCTATTACCTTTATATTGGCCTATTCAAGTACCTAGGCTGTACTAACGGACATAAATACAAGAGAGGACAAAACAGATATGCGGGTAAAAAATACTCTCCATTGCAGTGCAGCCCTACATAAGATCCTAGTGTCAAGGCTCCTTTCCCGACGCACCAAGATCTGAATCTATAAAACTGTTAATTAGCCTATCTTGATGTATGAATGTGCAGCTTGGACGGTGACTCAGAAAGAAGAGTGTAAGCTTCTAGTGACGGAAAGAAAGGTGCTAAGAAAGAAAGGTGCGATGAAAAGATGGCACTCTGCGTTAAGGAAGAGGCGGGAGGTAGCGGAACTAGTGGCCGAGCCCAACATCATAGGCGAAATAAAATCTCATAGATTACGCTGGCTCGGTCACGTTGAGGGAATGGGGGACGATAGTGCTGCCAAACGTGCCAACGACTAGTCGGCCGACCCATATATCGCTGGAAGGATAAGGTGGAGAAATACCTTCGTGGTCTCCAAGTGTCAGACTGGCAAGAAGTGGCGCAGAATGGGACCAGTGGCGTCTTTTAGTGTCGGAGGCCAAACCCCGCTTGGGGTTTGATGCGCCAGGATAACTTTAATAAATAAATAAATAATAACTTTATTTTGGAACAAAAACATGGTACAACAATACTGGAACACGATAGTATTCGCAGAAGTTATAAACTGTGTCGCGAACACTAACGCCCCCCTCCGAGTTTATTATTTCCAATTATCATTATTACTATTATTTTTTAAATTATACAAGATAAGGATGTGTGATTATGTGCGCGTATGTGTATATGAGTTTGTGTGTGTGTGAGTTAGTGTGTATGTATGAGAGGGTGTGTGCTTGTGTGTATGTATGTGTGTGTGTGTGTGAACTTGTGTGTATTGTGTGTGTATGTCCTACAGTCTATACAGTAACTTTTAAAAGGTCTTCAGTTTCTTCATACGACAGTGTTACGAGCCACTGAAGACATTTTTGTTGACATTTATAGCGGGGTAAAGGAAATATATTAATGTGTTTGTTGACTCTGTTATATAGTGTGGGGCTAAGGAAATAAAAATGACGACTGGCAAATGCCGTACGCCGTTTTTCAGTTTTGCAAACTAGATCCGATCTGCGCTTAGAGTCAGTTATATTAGGATCATAAACAAGCTGTGAGTGTTTGCGCGAGGTTGTATGTAATATAAAAAGTTGTCGGACAGTGGGAACTTGGCAGAGTGAGTAAAGTTCGGACGTGGGAAACCAGATGGACTTTTTTGCAAGGACCTTAAGGACAGCTCTCTGAGCCCTCTCGAGTCTAAGCATCAAGGTTTTAACACAGCCACCCCAGGATACAATGCAATATGACAAAATGGATTGAGCTAATGCGTAATAAATAGATTTCAGTAAATTGAAATCCAGAACAGACCTTAAATTTTTAAAAACGAATATGAGTCTTCTGACTCGCGAAACCGTGGATTCAATTTGTTGCTTCCAGGAAAGGGTACTATCTACCATGACCCCAAGATATTTGAGAGCTGTAGTACGTTCAATAGATAAGCAGTTGCAATAGGCTGAAGGAGGAGAAACTCCGGAGCAAACGTGTGCACGGATACTAAATGAAGGGGGAGGTTGGGAAGCTTTGTTTGTGGAGAAGGGAATAAATTTACTTTTTGAAATGTTAAGTGTGAGGAGGTTTGTCCGTAGCCAGTACATAATAAACGTGAGAACATTTTCAGCGTTCTTACGAGCTTCTTGCCAAGTCTGTCCGTGAATAAGAACGGCGGTGTCATCAGCGTATGTAATAATTTTGGAGTTCGGGAATGACATATTACAGAGTTCATTTATATAAATTAGGAATAAGGTAGGTCCAAGGACGCTACCTTGAGGGACTCCAAAACAAATGGGTTCCTCCTTACTCTGAAAACTGTCAATAGATACGTACTGTGAACGGTTACTAAGATAGCTCCGAAACATATCAAGGACAATTCCTCTGACACCAATGTACTCCAGTTTGTTTAGTAAGATGGGAATTGAGACGGTGTCAAAGGCCTTTGATAGGTCCAAGAAGATGCCAAGTGTTTTTTTTCTTTTGTCAATATTTTGAACAACAGTGTCAGTGAGCTCTAGAACAGCGTCCTCAGTGGACCATCCACACCTAAAACCGAATTGGTTTGGAGATAGGACTGATTTGTCGCGCAGATATTTCACAAGCCTGTTGTTCAAAATTTTTTCAAAAATCTTTGAGAAAACTGTCAGAACGGAAATAGGTCTGTAGTTTGAGACACAATTTCTATCACCGCTTTTAAAAATAGGATGTACAACTGCTTTTTTGAAGGCGTGTGGAAAGGTACCCGACGATATGGACAGATTGAAGATATGGTTTAAAATAGGAATAAGTACGTGCCTGGCAGATTTTACAACTTTGGTAGATATACCATCCCAGCCCAATGCGCATTTGTCTTTAAGATTGATAATGATCGTTTCGATTTCGGTGTTGTCGACACTGTAAAAGGCCATAGAGGATGGTGATGATTGACTGGTTTCAATGGATGGTTGAGGAAGGACAAAATCATTTTGGGAAGTTGTGGGCAGAGAGGAGTAAGTTTGGGATTGAATTTCGGAGGCAAGAGTTTTTCCTACGTTTGCAAAAAATAAATTTACCGAATCAACGGATTGCGAAGGAGAGTCACACAGTTTTAGCAAGTGAGATGAGCTAGAATCTTTTTTGTTTAGGTTGGCTATTTGTTTTATGATATTCCATGTCTCTTTTGGATTTCTCTTGGCTTTCTCGATTTCCTTTTGATTAAATTCTCGTTTAAGGCTTTTTAAGAGATTATTACAAAATGCTCGATAACGGTAAAATATAAGTTTATGAGTTTCATTATTAGGGTTTCTTTTAAATTTACGAAATAATTTATCCCTGTGTCGGATACATTTAAGAATTCCAGGGGTAACCCAAGGTTTGATAATACGTTTACGACTAGAAATAGACACATTATGGGAATTTTTCTTAATGATAGAGGAAACTCTGTTAATCAAGGTATCAGAAGACACTTCGGGATCACCAGAGTCAAAGATGTCAGTGAAGTCAGCTTTTTCTAAGTCACTAACAATAGCGTGAATATCAAGGCGATGAGCAAGACGGTTTGGGGTAGTTACACTGACTTTAGTTTTACAGCAGAAAAGAAGAGGAGAATGATCAGTAATCAAAGAATCAAGAATGAGAGTAGTAGCATAGTTTGGTGTGCGAAGTATAACGTGGTCAAGACAATTTTTCTCTCTAGTAGGAAGGACATGTGCGGGTAACATAGCGTGTGCTGCGACTAAATTCAAATATTCATCCGTATGGGGGTCAGAGTTTTCAGGAAATAGATTTATATTAATATCTCCAATAATAATAGCAGTTTTAAACGTCTTAAGGCTTTTTAGTGTTAGGTCTAGGCTACTAAAGAAAGGGCTTAGGTTTTTACAAGAAGGGGAGCGATATATATATATATGATATATATATATAGATATATGGGTAGGTGTGGTGTATCCTAGTGTGTTGTGTGGCTAGATAGGTATCTGTCTGTAGCCGGAATAATAAGATAAAGTTCACAAGACACTGATTGTTTATTAACCACAAACACCACATATAAAAAATAGAAGGAGTATAACAGAAAGAAGAAGAAACAATAGTTTAAGCATAAGGGTTCCTTGTCAATAAAAATAACAAAATATCTAAGCGCGTAATAAAGCTTCGAGCGGAGCACAAAGTGACGCGGGCATCGCGGCTAAAGGTAGATCGGGACTGGCCGGGGCCGGCACAGATTAGGCGATAGTTATTATGGCCGCTGGAACCAGTTTTCGTTTCCATACTACACACTGATGGCGAGCGCTCGGTAACAATATAAAATTGAAATATTTTATATAATAAATAGATAAATAGTATGTAGTGTTTTATTTATAAAGTAAGTAATATATTTGTTAAATATTATATAGCTGTATTCTTATTTATGTAAGTGTTAACTGTAATAAAATATGTATTTATTTATGTATATAATTATTGATATATAAAAATAAATAAATAATATGTAGGTTCACCACATCACTCCCCCCCAGAGACCGCGTTTAGCGGGCGATAATAGTCCGGGAATCGAACTTGACGCCCAGAACGAGTTGTATTCTTGATAGGTATTTGAGTAGGAATGGAAGATTGATTGGGATCAGGATCTGGAATAGTGGGATTAGAGTGTGACAGTATGTAGGCTGGTTTAAGTCGGTCTACCGATACCGTCATCACTTTGCCTTTCACTTTAATTTTAAATGTTTTGGCATTTCTCTCGACCACTTCATGAGGGCCAGTGTATGCCGGTTGTAATGCACCTCTCAATGCGTCTTCTCTCAGAAATACGTGAGAGCAAGACGAAAGATCTTTGTATATAAAGATTTTATTATTTGAGTGGTGTGAAGTTGGGACAGGCTGTAAATTGTTGGCAAATGATCTGATACGTGCTGAAAAATCAGTAATATCAGTCGTGCATTTGTCAACTTTATGGCCTAAGAATTCACCTGGAAGGCGCAACGGCTCACCGTATACTAACTCGGCCGAGGAAGATTGAAGATCTTCTTTGAAAGAACTTCTTATGCCAAGTAGCACGAGAGGTAATGTTTCGGTCCAGGTACTGTCGGCATGGCACATGATTGCTCCCTTTAACTGCCGATGAAACCTTTCTATGAGACCGTTGCATTGAGGGTGGTAGCTGGTGGTCTTACGATGCTTAAAACTTATAAATTTTGATAGCTGCTCGAATAACGCTGATTCGAATTGCCTACCGCGGTCAGTAACAATGTCGGTAGGACAACCAAATCGAGCAATCCATCCTGACAGAAACGCTTTGGCCACTGATTCCGCGGTGATATTGGTGAGTGGGACAACCTCAGTCCATCGCGTGAAGCGATCGATTGCTGTCAGACAGTACCGAAAATCACCAGACGGAGGTAACGGTCCGATAAGGTCTAAATGAACGTATTTGAATCGCGCTTTAGGTAAATCGTGGGTGCCTAACGGCGACGATACGTGACGATTTACCTTTGTGCGCTGGCAAGCCAAACACGCCCTAGACCATTCGCGACAATCTTTCCTCATCAGGGGCCAAACAAAGCGTTCTGCCACTAATTTAGCGCTTGCGTTAGCACCAGGATGGCATAGTGAGTGCAAACTATCAAAAACTT
Source organism: Philereme transversata (assembly GCA_963924445.1). Taxonomy (NCBI): domain Eukaryota; kingdom Metazoa; phylum Arthropoda; class Insecta; order Lepidoptera; family Geometridae; genus Philereme; species Philereme transversata. Next base: position 15,602,605 of record OZ004350.1, on the reverse strand, counting down.
GTTTGCGCAAGGTCTTGGGTACTAAAGGCCTGGGAGTCGTTGTACTGACATCGCAGTACAGTTGATTGCGACTTCCAGGTATATTCAACCTTTTAATGTGCAAACTAGTTTCTTGTTTAAGAAAATCCGCTATTTCGGAATCGGAGTCTTGGGCTTTGGCTATCACTTCTAGATCTACAGGACTCTGCAGTTCCTCGACCCGGGAAAGCGTGTCAGCAACGACATTATCTTTTCCGGCGATGTGCTGTATATCGGTTGAGAACTGTGATATATAGTCTAGATGTCTATACTGACGTGGGCTACTGTGTGCCTTCCTTTCATGGAATGCGAAGCACAGTGGCTTGTGGTCGGTATAGATAGTGAAAACTGTAGCCTCTAGCCAATGACGGAAATACTTTATACTCTCATAGATAGCAAGGAGCTCTCTATCATATGGTGAGTATTTTTGTTGTGTAGGGCTCAACTTGCGTGAGAAAAAGGCTAGAGGTTGCCAATTGTCGTCCACAAGTTGTTGCACGACTCCACCGATAGCAAAATCAGAAGCATCAGTAACAAGACCTAACTTAGCTTTTGACTCAGGATGAGCCAACATTGCTGCATTACAAAGGCTTTCCTTGCATGCTTCAAAAGCCTTTAACGAGTCCCCGCTTACATCAACAGGATGCGATGCTTTTATGGAGCCGGTCAGTAAAGCGTTCAAAGGTGCTTGGATTTGGGCTGCTTGGGGGATAAATCTCCTATAAAAGTTTAACATGCCCAAGAACCTTCTAAGCTGTTTGGCCGTTTTAGGAACAGGAAATTCCTTGATAGCCGTAACCTTACCTTCCAGAGGTTTCGTTCCGTGTTGAGAGATATGGTAGCCTAGAAATGCTACCTCTGACTTACCGAAGACGCATTTAGCAGTGTTGATGAGCATGCCGTAATCTTTCATCCGAGTAAAAAGTTGGCGAAGGTGATCTTCATGCTCAGACTCACTGCGGCTAAAGATTAAAAAGTCATCGAGATAAGGGTAACAGAAATCTAGGCCACGGGTCATCTCATCAACGAACCTCTGGAACGTCTGACCTGCGTTGCGCAATCCAAAATTCATGAAAGGGAACTCAAAAAGCCCAAATGGCGTCGAAATGGCGCATTTTGGGATGTCTTCTTCAAAGACAGGAATCTGGTTGAAGGCCTTAACGAGGTCAATTGTTGAAAAAACCTTACAACCAGATAAGCTATGGGCAAAATCATGAATGTGACGGATAGGGTACTTATCTGGAATCGTCCTAGCGTTGAGCATACGGTAGTCACCGCACGGTCTCCAACCATTATCCTTTTTAGGAGCTAGGTGTAGTGGTGACGACCATGGACTCTCCGAAGGACGAGCGGTACCTGTCACTAGCATTGCCTCGAACTCAGACTTGGCAATTTTTAACTTGTCTGGTGCCAGTCTACGAGGTGTGCACGATACTGGAGGGCCTGGTGTGGTGCGAATGTGGTGGACTGTATTGTGTTTAGGGGTGCGATGAGCGCCTGCCGGTCGTGTCAAGTCTGGAAACTCAGAAAGTAAATTATGATATTTCGAATCACCAGTCACGACCTTTACACTAGAAATAAGGCTATCGTTTACCTGTACAATGGTAGCTACGGTTGACAAATTAGTGATGGCATCAATTAAACGCTGATTACGAACATCTACAATTAAATTAAAATAGGACAAAAAATCTACGCCTATAATAGGTTTTGTTACATCAGCTACAATGAAACGCCACACAAAGTCCCTACGGAGACCTAAGTTGAGGTTCATCTCAACCCAGCCGTAAGTTTTTATGGATGAACCGTTCGCTGCACACAATTCATAGTCCATCTTCACACGTTGTCGGAACGCAGAATGTGGTACGACGCATAAGTCGCTCCCCGTGTCCACAAGAAACTGGACAGCCGATCTGCGGTCTGTGACAAATAGGCGACCAGTAGTGAGAGGGCAATCTTCAGTCGCCATTATCGACTGCCCTTCTCGTTTCCCGACTTGTAGTCGCAGGGCTGGATACAGTTGTCCGCTTGGCTGCCGAATCTAAAGTGGTACCAACAATTAGGGAACTTCCTATAGTTCGACTGGGACCTTCTCGCAGGTGTACGGCTTCGTTCGCCTCGTCTTCCTTTTGGCATCTGTCGGCTGTGGGAACGGCCACGTTCATGGACTTCTGCTGTGAGGGCGCTGACCTGCCTGGTCAGCTCCGTGATCTGCCGCGCCATGATGTCCAACGCCGAATCAGTACTGGAACTGGATGCCGCTGCCACTTGGGGTGAGGCAGGAGCGATGTCGTGAACGCGATCAGCCAAATCAGCAAGTTCACTGATGGAAAGGCTCATCTGAGAAGCGATGATTGTCTGCAAGTTGTTCGGCAGTCGGCTCGTCCAAATGGAACTTAGAAAATCTTCCGGAATATCGGGGCCGGCCAAATGCTGCAAGTGCCTCAGGAACTGCGAAGGTTTGCGATCACCCAACTCTTCAGACTGCAGGAGCTGTTTGACCTTCTTCTCTTTGGAGACGGAAAGACGCTTGATGAGCTCACTCTTTAGCTTCTCGTACTTGCCAGTGGTGGGGGGTGAAATAATAACATCTTCTACCTCCACTGAATACTGTCTGTCTAAGTGCGAGAGGACATAGTTGAACTTAGTCAAGTCATCTGTGATCCGCGCCATACTGAACTGACCTTCAATTTGGGAGAACCATATTGTGGGTTTTTCGGGCCAGAATGGTGGTATCTTCACGCCAACACGAAAAAGTTCAGGTGAATATCCGGGCGGGTCAATGGAAACGCACTCTCGCTCCGTCCGCGACGTACCGCTGCTACCGTCTTTGCTCATTTTTCTGGAATGTTCTTCTCGGGGTCACCAGTTATGGGCAGGTGTGGTGTATCCTAGTGTGTTGTGTGGCTAGATAGGTATCTGTCTGTAGCCGGAATAATAAGATAAAGTTCACAAGACACTGATTGTTTATTAACCACAAACACCACATATAAAAAATAGAAGGAGTATAACAGAAAGAAGAAGAAACAATAGTTTAAGCATAAGCATAAGGGTTCCTTGTCAATAAAAATAACAAAATATCTAAGCGCGTAATAAAGCTTCGAGCGGAGCACAAAGTGACGCGGGCATCGCGGCTAAAGGTAGATCGGGACTGGCCGGGGCCGGCACAGATTAGGCGATAGTTATTATGGCCGCTGGAACCAGTTTTCGTTTCCATACTACACACTGATGGCGAGCGCTCGGTAACAATATAAAATTGAAATATTTTATATAATAAATAGATAAATAGTATGTAGTGTTTTATTTATAAAGTAAGTAATATATTTGTTAAATATTATATAGCTGTATTCTTATTTATGTAAGTGTTAACTGTAATAAAATATGTATTTATTTATGTATATAATTATTGATATATAAAAATAAATAAATAATATGTAGGTTCACCACATCGTGCTATTATTGCGAGATTTGTACCAAACTTGATTGTTAAACAATTTGCGTCACTAAAGTTAGGTATATGAACGTTGCATTGGAGTCCACTTCTTATGTTGGCAACCACCCCATCGTTTTGATTTTTAAAATCTGTTTGAAAGGAATCGTAACCAGGAAGAGTTGGAATAAAAGGGCATTTGCTTAACCAGCACTCTGATAAAATGACGATGTCAATTCGATACTTGATTCTTAGTAATAGGGTAAGGAGATGGTCAAAATTACAATTTATGCTGCGAATATTGACATGAAAAATTTTAATGTTATCACTGCCATCGCGTATGATAAAGTCACATAAATTGTCTGGAGAGCACGCGTGAGACTCTGATACAGTGATTTGCTCTATATCATTGTTTATTTGATTAAAACTATCCATAATTTGGAAGAGAGAATAGCGAGGGATATTTTGCAAAGAGGCAATGAAAAGAGGTGCCTAGGAAGAGTTGCCAATGAGTTATTACTGAATGTTGAATTAAAGATTCGTTGTGTTGTAGAGAGTGCGTGTATGTGAGTGTGAGTGTAAGAGTGTAGTGTATTGTGTGTGTAGAGTGTAGTATATTACAAGCATTGTATATGATGTAATTATAAAAAGTGACAAGACATAAACAAATCAAAAATGGTATGAGATTATGTGATGAGACATCTAAAACAGGTGAATAACTCAAGAAAACTATGTTAATAAATTTGTGAAGCGGGTTTACATCCAAAGTTTTTAGTCAGCAAGCTACTTTAAGCTTATCCATGTCAGCCTCATTCAGTACACGCACGAGTGGGCCATTTTCTCTGCGACGCGCGAAGATCTTGCCGTGAGAGACCCAGCAAAATTTAAAGTCGGCGGCCTTAGCAGCCTCTCTGGCCAAGTAGAACAGCCTTTTCATTTTGGTAGACAGATTCTCTGACACAAAGATCGGGACCGCAGGACCGCTAAAATGGAGGTGCTCTGTGGACAGTTTGGACACTTTGTTGAATTTACGGTACATCGATATAACTTTCTCTTTAGTTAGAACGCTAGCAAGGTCAACTATGATTGTTCTGTTTGCAGGATCCTTGGTGTTAATTCTAAATATGTCTTTGACCTGGTTTTGCTGAATGGGCACATTTAGAACCTTTGTGGTGTTTATGAAGGTGTCTAATAAGGTAGCTTTGGTCTCCGCGGTACCCACAGGGATGTTTCTTATTTCCAGGCATGTTGCTCTGGAGTTGCGTTCGAAGATATCCAACTTATCCTCCAACGATTGGATGTATTGGGACTTATTTTTTTGCACCATCTCTAAGTGCTCGACTCTTGTCTGGAGAGCATCGTATTTTTGCGCTAGGAAATCGACTGTAGAGCGCATGTCCTCGACAGCAGAGCAAAGCCTATCGCACCTTTTTTCTTGTTCTTCTTTAAACTCTACAAACATTTTCTTTATTTCTATCATGAAATTGTTTAGCTGCTCGTTATCGCAATTAGAGCGCTTTTGTTTCCTGATTGAAACATTCGAGTTTCCTGATAAATTCGGTTCTGAAGAGCAACTAAATATGTATAGGTTGCTTGGTGGGGACTCTAAGAGTTTCTGCAGGCGCTGGTGTAGACGACGAACGCACTAGCGCAGGCGCAGGTAGTAATGGTAGCGCGGATAGTAAGTAAGTATAAGTGTACAACTGGCGTAACTTTAGTAGGTTATAACTGTAAAGGACGATCAAAGACGGGGAAGGATCGAATCTAGTTTTGAAATGTATTAGGTAGTTATAAGATCGAATCAGATTCAAATGTTAACAGGTAGCTAAGATTGTAACAGTTTAAACTTGTAAAGGTCAAAAGAGTGAGATAGCTACATGTAAGTCCCCGTCTAACTTTGCTGGAAACTTCGATGTATTAGGAATTATACAACATGATTTGTGAAAGCGTGAATTACGATCCCCGCACCATGGCTAGGGCGAGGAGTAGTTTTGTATAAAGATAGACCGTTTTCAAGCAGAAATTTGTGATCATTCAAGAACGCGATTTATACCTTGTAAACTAGCAACTAAGAAGAAAAATAAATACAGTCCACTTTTGCACCGAGTCTATCAATGAAGCCTGGGTAGGACCTCTACAAGTTTTGGTCCTACGAGCCGGATAAGCCGTTCTCTAAAAGTTTTGGTCCTCCGACCCGGATAAGCCGTTCCTGAGACGACCGGACCAGTTGTTCCTGCGGAGCCGACTAGACCCGCTCCACTGGGTTTCAAGAAACAGTTACATCGTATAACCACTGAAGAGACGGCGCGGGCTTGAAGATCACCCAACGGTGCGACGAGCATCGTTGTCAAGACCGGCGCAAGGGCACGGGGTGCCTGAAGATCACCCAACGGTGCGACGTGCAACGTTGTCAAGACCGGCGCAAGGGCACGGGGTGCCTGAAGATAAGCCCGCGTCCGTTGAAGACAACCGAACGAGGACGTCACCCGAAGAGTGAAGACCCCCCACCCCCTCACGTGGCTGGTCCACGGCCCGTTTATTCCGGCCACCTAACGGTGCCAAACGGTCGGAATAGCGGGTAAACGCCTTAGGGCGGTTTTAGTGTTAGTGTTAGGGACCGCTAGGTAGGTAGGGGCATCAAGTGCTGAAGAAGATGACCACCAGGAGCCCACCAGTGACGAGGGGGAAGAAGGCTGCACTTCGCGTCTACGAAGACTACCCCGCGTCCCCGTCCGAACCCGCGCTTCCGAATGCTCCCGTTGAGCCGCGACCCGCCGAAGCGGGACCCTTCTCCGCTCGCGTAGCGTCAGAGACGACCGCGCCCGCGCCCGCGACCGAGGTAGCACCGCGAGTGACCGCACACGCCGAGCCCGAACGCCGGCGTGCCCCGTCCGTCCGCTCGCAACGCTCCAGCGCCAGCGCGATGGCAAGGATACGGCAAATTGAATTTGAAGCTGAAGAACGACTTGCCGAGATTAAGAGGCAAGAGCTCCATATTCAAGCGGAACTTATAAGGAAGAGGTTGATTGCCGAAGTCGCTACAATACGGGAAGAAGATGAACAAGAAAGCATCCAGGGCACGGGTGCACGGAACGGGGCCCTAGACACAGAACACAGAATAGAGGACTGGCTCCAACGCCATCATAAACGGGGGGAGCCAGAACAACTGCGAGACAGATCACTCACGCCGGACCGAACGCGAGACAGAGGGATTGATCGATTAACGGAAGCCATAGAGAAGATGGCTCACCGTAGACCACCTCCGAGACAGACGTACGACCTACCTGTATTCGGAGGTGCTGCGGGGGATTGGCTACCGTTCAAGGCAGCCATGAAGGAATCGACGACTATCCACAAGATCTCATCGGCTGAGAATCTAGCGAGGCTTAGAACATGCCTGAAAGGCGAAGCCCGTCAAGCAGTGTCGGCTTTGTTATACACTGCAACCGAACCGGCAGTTATAATGAAGACTTTGGAACAGTGCTACGGTCGCCCAGAGATGATTATAGACAACGCGTTAGAAGAGATTAAGAAGCTACCGCGACTGGGCGCGACCGCAGGCGAATTAAACGCTTTCGCCATCAAACTACAGAACGTAGTAACCGCCATCTCTTGTATGGACCAACGCGGCTACCTGCAGAACCCGATGTTTGCGCGACAGGTAGCCGAGAAGTTGACACCGCACATCCGATCAAAATGGTGCGACTATGCGGAGGAATTTGGCAGCCGAAATGAACCAGAAATATTGACGCTGTCCCAGTTCCTGATGAGAGAGGCAGATCGCGCAATGCGATACGCGTATACAGCTACGCCTTCGCAGAGCACCTCAAAGGCCCGACCTACAGAGCAGCGACCCAGGGTGAACGAACGAAATCGTGGGTCGGTGTACGCTACACAGAACGCGGCATCGGAGAAGGAAGCCTCAACGAGTAAGAACGCAGTAATGGACAAGAACGAGTGCCGTTGCTGCGGGGGCAACCATAGAACCGTCGAGTGTAAAAAGCTTGCGGCGATGCCAGTAGACAAGAGATGGGAATGGGCCAAAGAGACAGGCATATGTTTTCGCTGTCTGAGCAGCAAACATAGACGCTTTATGTGCAAGAGCAAGCGATGCGGAGTGGGTGAATGCACACGTCCGCATCACGCACTGTTACATGCGCCGAAAATAAGGAACGAGGGTGCCAGTGAGCAGGGCCAGACCGAAGAATCAGCCATCACTGCATCTGCGCATGTAACAGCAAGGAATCAAGTCCTACTGAAGGTGTGTCCAGTCGTGATTAAGGGCAGTAACGGCATGGAAATGAATACGTATGCGTTACTGGACGAAGGATCAACGATAACTCTGATCGATGAAGAGATCGCCGCGATGATCGGAACGGAAGGCCCGACAAAAGCCTTGAACATCGTGGGGGCTACGACTAGTCAGAGGGAACCCGAGAGCCGGGTAGTGAATATCGTGATCCGAGGACACAAGTCGGACTCACATCGGATCACAGCGCGTACTGTGAAGAACCTGACCTTAGGAAATCAACTCGTCAGTACCGATGTGTTAAAATACGCGCATTTGAAGAAACTCCGTCCAGAAGCCGTGTGCTATGCGTCAGCGAAGCCACGCATACTCATCGGGGCCGACAACTGGCATCTTATTGTGACGAGGAAGC